>CAWUFW010007013.1:600000-1067089 GCA_963921515.1 Calotriton arnoldi | reverse complement strand
CCCTGCAATGCAAGCACGCTCCATGGTGGGATATCTGGCTAGCTGGGTGGGAAGGAGGACTTGCAGCACTGACCATAGTCACAAGCACCTCCCCTCACACACACCCCAACACAAACTCCACAGAACCCACCTGGTAGAATGCAATGCCCCCCATCCTAACACAAAATCCCACAAAGAACCACCACCCTGGGTTATGTTGTGTGAAGCACAGGGACACTCTTGGGACTTTTACCCAAACAACTGCCAGGACAACACTCCCAGCCATCCTGTCAGCACAGCCAGCCCACCCCACAGGGAAGCAGAGTCAAAAGGAAGGAAGCATGGGCATGCTGGGAAGGGGGATGGAGGCAATAGCATGATGGGAGTCGTAGTCACTGATATTGGTCACCCCCACAACTGTCCCATCAACACCACCCTGAACCATGCTCACATCACAGGGAGTGGAGAAGGACTCACAAGATGGCTGACACTGGCTACTGCTGTGGGGAGCACAAGGCCCTGCTGGCAACTGTGCACCAACAAACAGCAGGACACCACTGACTGACATCCTGAGAGACAACTTCCACTCCCTGCAACGCAAGCACGTTCCATGGTGGGATAACTGACTGGCTGGGTGGGTGGGAAGGAGGGCCGGCTGTCAACCAAACACAACCAATGCAGACCATGTTCACACCCCAGAAAATACATAGAAATGCCCAAATAATGCAGGACAATGTGCCACACCAATATCAACCCCTGACTGTGAAGACTTAGGACAATGCAACGTACAGGCCCGCACCCAGAGGCACAGTCACAACTGTCATGTGTGTCAACCATTGATGCCTGCAGAAACATAACATACATTGTTTGTGTCTCCCAAAAACAGGTGATGATGGGGACACAGCAGCAGACGCTGAGGATTCCCAGTCCCAGGCTCAAGAGGATGCGGAGCTCACTGGCGTCAGTACAGCCTCTGTCCTCCTCGGACGATGAAGACCAACCTGGCACATCCGGTGCAAGTCAACATGCAGCACCAGCAGGACCACCAGCTGCAGCACCAGCAGGACCACCAGCTGCACCCCTGCACCCACCCCTCCAACGACTGTCACCACAAATACCATCCCTGCCGACATGGACAGAACAAGGAGCAACACCAGCACAGGGACCCTGGACCAACCTGGGGCCATGGACACCACCACCACCACCAACCCCCAAGGTGGACCAGGGTTATCTGTGCGTGCCACTGCACACACTGCACATGTCAGCAGGGGTGGTGGGAGGGGTGGGAGACAGAGGTCGCTGCTTGCAGACGTTGCTGGTGTGCATGATGACCCACAACTGGTACGCATAGCTGATGCGTACCAGTCCAGCACCGGAGAGCTCAGCCAGGTAGTGGGGCTCCTCAGAGACATGAAACAGCAGCAGGCTGCCCATCATGCCCGCTTGGACTCCCACATGTCCCACGTGGAGTCACACATGTCCCGCGTGGACTCACACATGTCCCGCGTGGAGTCCAAGTAGGATGCACTGCATGAGATGACGGCGGTGCACAGGGACATTTTACAATGCCTCCGCCAGATGAACAGCAACCAGTCCACACCTCCCTGTGTGCCAACAACATCTGGTGCTGAACAAACTGCAACTGCCACAGGGAGGGAGGAGGACTCTGGCGGAGAATCCCCTGCACCGCAGCAGCCTGTACTTGAGGGGCCCCCCCCAAGAAGAGGGGTCGTCCGAGGAGGGAAAAGTGAGAGGCCGATGGCCAAGCGCAACTCCCAGGAAGCCTGAACCTGTTTTGGATGTTCGCCTTTGTGCACAGACTGTTCACCCTGTTGACGGCAACACTACTCCCACACATTGCATGGGGAGTACAAGTTGGACCAATGTGTCAGACAACTGTGGCCCCGATACTGGGGATCCTGTCTACCAGGACTTTCAATTCACCTAGGAACTTGGGATTGCAAGATTTATGTACAGCACTACCCATCCTATGCACTATTAACACAAATGTATCACAATAAACACACTAATACACCATACTTGCCTCTGTCATGATTCCAACGTGGGTGCTGTTATGGGGATGATGAACTGCAAAATTACACTGTGTATGCGAACTGCAACAGCAAGGACAACACAGGCATGTGAGTAAAGGCAACGTGACACATATGAGGGAGACACACCACCAGGGCTACACAACACATACACACCTAGGCCATCTGACTCATTGCCTACACTGATGTTGCCAGGGTAGACGGTGCAATGCACAGACACCACACCCATTCCCAGTTGTAGTCAAGTAGCCCACAGGTGCAGTAAGCAAATGGCAGTCAAATGTGTGACCACAGACAACGCACATCACAAAGTGAAGCACAGGTTTATTACACAGTTGCAACATGTCGTAACCACTACAGATGCAAGGTAATCCCACCTGGCAGCGGGCACACAGTCAACAACTGTAGACGGAAGGAAGTCCATGGGTGTGGCGCACATCACCTGTAGGGACACAACAGCTACCAGCCTGGATGTGCAATCACGTCTTCGGTGGACACAGTTGACCAAACGAATCTGAAAGTACCCTGTGAAGGACAGAAATGACACACAGTCAAAAGCAATGGAGTACAGGACAGAACAGCAAAACTCATGCACAATACATGTTACAAGATACCCACCCAGAACCAAGTTAGCATGTCAACACTGTTGGGGAGTACAGCCCACCTGTTAGCACACATCGCAACACACATCCAGTCAAGTAGCCCATGGACACACTCCAACAGCACCAGAGCACCACCCACACATCATGCCAACTCACATCATTGACATGACACCTCAGGATACTCACATTCAGCTAAAGAAGTTGGTGATGAGCTGTGTGCGGACATCACCATCATCATCATCGTCACTGGCATCGTGGTCCAGGCCAGGATCCTCCACAGGTGGCGGATGTTGGTCATTGTCATCCTGGATGAGAGGCAACTCCTTCCGCACTGCCAGGTTGTGGAGCATGCAGCAGACGATGATAATCTTGCACACTTTCGCAGGGGCATATGGGAGGGACCCTCCGGTCTTGTCCAGGCAGCGGAAGCGGCTCTTCAGGAGACCAAATGTCCGCTCAATCACTCTCCTGGTCCGACCATGTGCCTCATTGTAGCGCATCTGGGCTGGTGTCACAGGGTTCCTGAGGGGTGTCAGCAACCACGGCATGTTGGGGTATCCCGAGTCACCTACGGACAGACAAGTGCACATTAGCTGACTTGGAAAAGTGGGCGGAATACTACAGATCAGATCACACACAATGGCACAAAGTCAGTACACACCAACAAGCCAGGCACGCTGGTTCTGCATCTGTGCCATCATCCTGGGGATGCGACTACTCCTCATCACAAAGGCATCGTGTGCTGAACCAGGGAAACGGGCACACACGTGTGTGATGGTCATGTCTGCAAGACACACCACCAGTGCATTGACCGAGTGGTAGTGCTTGCGGTTCCTGTAGGCCTGCTCCTGGGCCTGTGGTGGTACCAAAGCCACATGTGTCCCATCAATGGAGCCAATGACATGCGGCACCCTCCCCAGGGCATAAAAGTCACTCTTCACGTCAGTGAGTCGTCGCAGTCTAGGGAAATAGATGTACCGGTTCAGGAATAGCAACATTGCCGCCAAAACATCACGGAGCACACGGCTCAACATGGTCTGTGACATCCCACCAGCAGTCGCCACAGTATGTTGGAAGGTACCGGTGGCAAAGAAGTGTAGGGCTGCCATCACCTTCACCTTGGGGGTCAGCGCTGTAGGATACGGCCGGCCAGGCTGCAAATGTGGGGACAACTGCACTGCCAAATCCTCAATCAGCTGCCTGGTGAAGCGGTACCGTCGGATGCTGTCTCGTTCCACCATCGTTGCCAGGTCTGGGAATGGTCGATGGACAGCAGGAGCCCTGCAGTGCAGAGGAGAAGTAAGCAAGATTGTCAGTCACCCCACATATGCGGCATTGAACACACTCAAGATCCCAACATACATCATTATGAGGCACAACTACATGAAGTGTGCAGTTCCGGAAGGAAATGTATGGTACATACATGGCCAACATCTGTCAACACGGTCCAACAGGTGGCATCAATTAGTCCCAGGTTGGCCCATTGGATATCATGAGGCCGTGTCACAGTTCCCATCTCCTGCTGCCGTGTCACAATAACCCCCCACAGTGACATGTGAGGACAGATGTGCCCCAGGCACCACAGCTCAACGACAGGTACATTCCCAGGGACCCTGTATTGCCACATGGACACTGGCATTACATGGAGTATCATGTATACACCACAGCAAAACAACCATGACCCCCACAGGTAGTGGCCCCACTTGCCACGGCAGGACAGACATGGACGTCTGTGACACACACACGCACAACATCAAAGTCCATGCACACACAACCTGGTTGTGGAGACTGTCTCCCATTGTGCACATGAAATCAGAGACATTGTAAACACTACATGCACAAAGACTGTGGAGGACCATCACTATTGTGCCACTGGGACACCCTGGCTCAAACATACCGTCCCCCATGGGACTCACGGGGTATGTGACATGACATACACATACACCACCGTGAAATGTGACCATGGCAGAAGCACAGATATGAACAGTTGCACATCACAGTGGTCATGTACACGTAACACCCAGGATGCTGTCCCCATGAACACGTGCACAGCCTGGGGGTGGCTGCCCACAGGTGACACCCACAGGACAACATGTACACCAACATACACACAATAGGAAATGCAGCCTTACATGCCTTATGATAAAGTTTGGACAGGCTGTCGTGCGTACAGTGATGCGTTGTACTGCAATGGACCGATCGGTGCCTCCGGCCGGCCCATTGCATTCAATGTGTGCGGGTACGCGTTGTACCCCTTTACGCGTTGAACTGCAATGGACCGATCGGTGCCTCCGGCCGGCCCATTGCATTCAATGTGCGGGTACGCGTTGTACCCCTGTACGCGTTGAACTGCAATGGACCGATCGGTGCCTCCGGCCGGCCCATTGCATTCAATGTGTGCGGGTACGCGTTGTACCCCTGTACGCGTTGTACCGCAATGGACCGATCGGTGCGCACCCATTGACAATGGGCTTGCCTGGCAACGGGCGCGTTTTCGAATTTCAAACGAGTCGGTTGCTGGAAAATCAGTTGGTCACCCACAACAATGTTGCAAAATCATGTATGTCATGAAGTTGAAGATTTGAAGGATGCTGTGGGCGTGTTTTGGTGCTGCTATTCCATGGATTGGCCAGATTCAGAAGATGCAAACGACTTGGACCTATCACTTTGGACACAAGGTACAGTATCTGCCTCTCCAGCACATATATATTGCTGGCTGTTCCCCTGAGAGCTCACTTGCCTGCACTACATGCTCCAGGACGACATCTGCCACTGCACTGCTGCCGTCTCTGCCCCTCTGGACCCTGCAATGGCACGTACTGTGGAGAGAGCCCCAGCCTTCACCCTTGAAGAGAACCAGGCCCTGCTGGACAGCCTACTTCCACAGTACAGCAAGCTGTATGGGACACCAGGGGAGCAGGTGAGTGTTCTGTGCACTGCCTTTCTGAATGTGCATTTTGTCTGACTAGCAAGGCTGAAAGTCTGCACGCCACTGGCTAGCAGGCTCACTGAGTAGTTGTCACCCCCATAGTGTGTAGTGACATGCACTGGACAGGTATGGTGCAGTGACAGTGCATTTGAACATGGTTTTACTTCCCATGCAATGATACCATGTAGTGACGTCTGGCAAACTGTCCATGGGCAGCTTTGCACTGCCTGTGTACATCATGTGCCCCTGTGATTGAGACATGTATATACAACTGTGTCATGCATGGATATGTTGCATGTGTGGTAATGGCCTTTTCACTTTGTCATCCTGACAGGTTAATGCCCATCGGAAGCAGGAGATCTGGAAGGACATCGTCCGGGCCGTCCGGTCCGTGGGGGTCTACAAGCGCCGGATCCGCAACTGCCAGAAGAGGTGGCAGGACCTTCGGGGCTGGACCCGGAGGATTGCACGGGTCCAGCTGAAGCTGTCGCCTCCTCGCAGGAGGGGCGGAACACGGATCCTGACCCCCCACATGCTCCAGATCCTGGCGGTGGTGTTTCCAGACCTGGATGGGCAGCTGAAGGCCAGACAGCAGCAAGGAGGGGGTGAGTCAAAGACTGCACTGTGAACTCTGTATTACATGCTTTGTGCCCTCCTCTGGCCTGGTTCAACTGCCACAGTGCAGCAGTCATGTTGTCCAGGAGCCATGTCCCTCTATTGTGCACTGCCCACTGCTCATCTGATACCCAGGTGTGGCCCTTACATTCAGGGAATTGTGTCACTTGGGACTGTGTCCTTGCAGTTTGCTTCACTAAAGGTGGGGGACAGCATCTGTTTCCCTAACTCTGTTGTGGGCATCATGGGTGGGTCCATTGTTCACACAACGCCTGTGTTTGGACATGTGATCTGCGTGTTGCTTTGATATGCGGTCCACTTGCTGAGCTGAGCCACCACATGTGCCTGGGGTATGTGGCACACGCCCATGCAGTGGGTGGGAACAATGTTTGGGCCCCAGGAGTGTGCAGATTACGTGTGTCACACATACATAGCCAGCTATCCACTGTCCAGGGCACATCCCTCATTCATGTGGAGCAGGACAGTCATGCCTACTCCAGGCCATGCAATGCACTCTGTACTCCCACTCCCGTGTATCAGCTGACACATTGTGCACAGTGATTTGACCCCTCAGGTGTCTGCCTCTGTGTCAGTGTGCTGTGGATTAGTTGCCAGGACTGCTGGGGTGTTTCTTGGTAGGGGCTCAGCATGCCCCTGGAGATGTGACCATAGGAGACGATACTTGTGTGTCACATAGGTGTTTGATCAGCTGCCCGTGCAGACTGGGGTATGCGAATGTGAAGTTCAGGCAGCTGTTCCCCATTCACAGCAAATTGTGAGGGGCTCAGGTTCAGAGGGTAGTGTCACAGGTCTCCCATATGTCCAATAGGTATGACCTGGACAGATGAGGGTTAAGATGATGTGTTGTGTGGGGGATGTACATGTGCACTTGTGCAGCTCCAGGACTTGCATTCCCCATGACCTACTATTGTGACACAGTGCATAGTGTTGTTGTCTGGCTGCCAAGTCATACATCACTGAGACAGTGATGTATGACTTAGCAGTCATGCCTCTGCCATGGCATGTGTCAACTTATTGGTGGTCCTGCAGGGGAGTGACATGTGCTACATGCACACCATTGTGGCGATGGCTATCAGGACATGGGTGCATCATGGTGTCTGTCGCTGGTATGCATCACATGCATTTCCTATTTGACTCTGGGCATCCCTTTCATCCGGAAACCTGTACTGACTCAGTGTCAAGAGCTGTGATGTGTGCATGTCCACATGCCACACCGTGTCCTCTGCACTGTCCAACTACTGTGTACTTGGTGCATGTGTCCACACTGGGGTGTTGCAATCCAACAGACACCAGACAGATGGGTGCAAGGCCATGTGGGATGTGAGTGCCATGCTTGGCATCAGACTGACAATTGGCTTCTCCTGTTCAGTTAGGGCACTTTTAGCAATGTACAACTAATGATGCCAGGGCTTGCTCTGTAATGTGCTGTGCTCACAGTGGTGTGTGCGTTTGGTGCAGGTGACTGATGTCTGTCTGTTTCCCCATTGTTTGCAGATACATCCACGGCCACAGAAGGGGACAGCTCCACGGACCAGGAGGAGCCAGAGAGCCAGACTGGGTCAGCAGCCGAGGAGTGGTCGGAGGGACCCAGTGGCACGGAGGGCGAGGGGAGCCACACCGAGGAGTCCTCAGCACCATCCACCTCAGCTGAGGACCAGAGCAACTCGGAAGATGACTCCCTTGTGGAGGCGGGTGTCAGCAGCCACCACACCCCAGCTAGTGTTGCTGTCCCCGCCACCACCAGCACCACCACCGCCCTCCCATCGGCTCCCATTCCCCAGGTCCGTGGAGGCTCCCATGTTCGGGAGCGTGTCTCCTTTGGGCCAGGCACCGCACCCCCTGCCCCTGTGTCCCCTGCTGCCCTGAGTGAGGAGTCTGTGTACCTCCTTCGCCAGCTCCATGTAGGGCAGACAGCCATGCTGAGTGTCCTCCATGCGCACACCGCACTGTTGACTCAGCTGGTGTCGTTCATGGAGGGCATCTCATCGGGCATGTCTGACCTACAGAGGGACAATAGGTCCATGGACTCCTCCCTGACGGCAGCAGTGTCCCTCCTCAGACAGTCCCTCACCCCTCCTGCTTCTGCTCCATCCACACTCCCCAGCACCTTACCCGTCCCAAGCACACACACACCGGCACAGGCACACACCAGCACACACACGTCCAGCACACAGACACACACGCCACAAACAAAACGCACATGCACGCACAGTCAGGGGACTGAAACCAGACTCACAGGGGATGGGGCCCTGGTACACACACACGCATCCACGGGCACTGCGCAGTCCTCAGTTGCCTCTCCCTCCAAAGCACCCTCCCTTGCCTCACCTGCAACCCCGAAGACCCAGCGCCTCTTCCTCAGTGACCTCGGCCTCTTCCCCTCCGATCCAGCTGCTCCAGCATCCAGGGTGAAGAGGAAGCCCCCCCACACGGAGCAGAGTGCCCCTCCCCCCCGGACACCCTCCCCCAGGCGCAGACAGACTGAGGCCCCCACCCGCAAGTCGTCCCGGAGTGATAAGAGCAAGACCCCGCCGCCGCCCTGCAGCTCAAGCACCAGGTCTCCTTCCTCCATCCCTCAGGCCCCCACTCCACAGGTGCCCCCACCACACCCTGCCCCAGGTTCCCCTACCCACAGATATACCATCCCCAAGAGGCTCCGGCCTTCTCCCCTGCCACTTGCTCTCCCGGCACCACACCCCCGCTGCGCTTGTCTGTGCCACTGATGTGGTGAGGGTGTCCTCCCCTCTGTCCAGCCCACCTTGCCTGTTCCCCATTCTCCTCCCCTGGTGGTAGGCACTGCAGTGGAGTCCACTACCACCCTGTCTGACTTGGGCACTGCAGTGGCGGACCTGTCCACTCCATCTGCAGGGTCCACTGCAGTCGTGCCGGCCCCCACAACATCTGAGCCATGCCCCCCAGTTGTGCCGGCACACACCATGTCAGACACCTCCACTGCAGTTGTCAGTGGCTCTCCAGCACCCACCACCCCTTCCCTGCTTCCTCCTGGTGAGCCCTGATCCTGTCCCTGCGGTGCCTGGCCTACCCCCCGGTTGCCCCTCCTAGTGGATTGTCCCTGGTTTTGTGCAGGCATGTGTAGGGTGGCATCTGCCACTGTCACCCACTTGTGACTTTGTTGATGGACTGGCCATTGGCCTTTGTTTATGTTCTACCGGACTTCTACTTTTAATGCCACATATGCTGAATAAAGCAACTTTCTGTTCTCTAGTGCTTTTGCTTCTGATGTACATGATGTTGATGATGCTAACCATGCCCTTGCTGCAGTGATGGTGATATCTGGTCTCATGATAATGAAGTGTTACTGTGCAGGAACCCATGTGGTCCAGGGGGAATGTGTCCTATCCTGTGGTGTATCCATGTCATCCATAGCAGCATCTGAGGGTGTCATGTGTTCAGTATTTGGCAATGGGATTTCCTACTTAGATTGGCTATTTCACATCTGTGGCTTCCACCCCTGCACATCTGTTGTGCCTGCCATTGTTCAATTTGTCTACTTCCCTGACCGTGTGGCCATCTCCAGTGGACATGCAGGTTTGGGCATCAATGGGGAAGGACTCATCTGTGTTGTCAGTGCAACATTGCTATACAAGTGTGTTGGATCTGTGCTGATGATTCCGTTAGCACTTCCATGACCAGGCTGATGTGACGGGAGCCCTCATTTGGTGCTAACTGTTGATTGTGTGACCAAGTGCTCAGCTGACATGATGGGGCCCTACTGAGGCAACATATGGCACAGCTTTCCTCACACAGGAGTGGAGTCCCCTCATGGCAGTGTGTACTCCTGTGACATTGCCTGCGCCCAAGGTGTGTGTTGTATGTGCATGTCTGTGTGTTCACTTCCGTTTAGCTGTGCATGCTGTGATCCCTAGTGTTGTACCTGTTTGTGATGCTAGCTGAGTTGAGCTATGTTCCCCCAAAGTCTTCTCCCTGGGTTCTCTGTGATGTGGGTGCATGGCACATTACTGGTCATCAGGGTGTCACCCATAGGTGTGCTTGCTGTCAGGGCTGAGTTTGTGTGCAGACGCAGATGGGTCACAGTCAGGTTTCCCCTTGGCACTTGTTGTTTGCCCCTGTCATGTGATTTCCAGTTTGTGTTATCTTTCAGTGATTGTGACACGTTGTGTGTGTGACTGCTGGCACTCCTCAGGGTCCGGGCTGCAATGTTGGTTGTTGTCTATGTGTGTTCTTTGTGGGTGACCTTGGCTTCTTCATTGGTGTGTGACTGTGGCTGTGATCCCATTGGTTGGTGTGGTATTGCCGTCATGTCCATGTACAGCGTAGTGTGCAGTGTGTCAGACATTCAGGAGTCTTGTTGAGTGTCCATGTGTGATGTGTTTCTGCACCTTGGTTCCCACCCACCACCCTGGAATAGTCATGGGTGCATGTGCAATGTCACCAGTGCATGTGTGCTTCACTGCTGCACATTGTTGGAGGTCGAGGGGTGTGGTGTTGAGTGTGTGCAGATGAGAGTTGTTGCCCGGCTAGGCCCCTGCCTCCATGTTGGCCTTGGCTTACTGGCCATGCTGTTTGATTTGTGCTTGTGTAGGTGTGATGGTAGTTAGTTGCTCAGTACACATGACTGTGGTTCACAGTGTGAACCACATTTGGCTTTGTCATCACAGTGGGATTGTAATGCAGCCCAGGGTCACCACATTGTGGGGGCCCTGGGGGTGGTGCTGTGGTGTGTCTGTGTCTTGCTGTGTCAGTTGCTGTCCCTACGTGCCTGTGTGACATGTGTGATTTGTGCTCCCTCTCATCTGACAATGCCTGCTTGCCCACATAGGGGATTTGGATCCATGAGTTACCTTTGTGTGGCACTGTATGCACATCTGTATGATTGGTATTCAGGTCTCCTCATGTGTTGTGTGGTTGCCTGGGGACACTGGCACTCCCCCCTCACCTGTTGTGTATGATGTGCAGTGTGGGTCTGCCTGTTTGTGTTTGTGCATCTGCACCACTGCATTGCCATATCTTGGGTGTGCCATTGGCTGTATGTAGTTTGGTGGGTTTCCCCTGCTGTCCCTGGGACTCCTAGGTCATCGGTCAGCACAATGATCATGGTTTGTGTGTCCCATTGCTGCCATGGTATGGTATCTGTTCACCTCACATCTGCAGTCTCCACAGGGTATCTGCATGTGTGTGCCCATTGGTGCAAATATGTGGGTCTGCATTCTGATGGTCACTTCTGTCATTGTGTCATTGATGATTGTTGACGGTGTCAGCCCCCATGGGTGTTGTTTGACCGCACATGGCCAAAGGGATGTCTTATTTGCACTGCAGTATTTGGCTCCCCAATTTATGTTGCAATGGGACACATACACTACTTTGCCACTGATGTGTTTGTTGTTCTGTGACCAGGAATCATCCATGCAGTTTGGCAGTTGCACCTCTTTCTTTGTCAACACTTACCTTTTGGTCACTGTGATGATGGGGGTTTGGACCCCATTGCCACAATGTTCAAAATGTGCTTCAGCTATGGACCCCACACTTACATTTTGGTCACTGGGATGATGGGCGTTTGGACCCCATTGCCACAATGTTCGAAATGTGCTTCAGCTATGGACCCCACACTTACATTTTGGTCACTGTGATGATGGGGGTTTGGACCCCATTGCCACAATGGTCATGGCCTGCTTGCATTGTGGGTGCCACACACATATATGTGTGGCACATGTGCTAGGGGGTCACATTGTATGTTCAAAGTCATGTTCGGTGTTGTAGGCATTTGACACAGTCTACACACGCTTGTCATGGTGTTGGGGGATGTCTTCTTCTTGCATTCCCTAGGTTGTGGTGTGCTGGTTGTGTCATGCATTGTCCATCCTATGAGTGGGGATGGTAGTAGTGGTAGGCATCCAGCCCCCCTGGGTGAGGGTGGTAGTAGTGGTAGGCATCCAGCCCCCCTGGCTAAGGGTGGTAGTAGTGGTAGGCATCCAGCCCCCCTGGGTGAGGGTGGTAGTAGTGGTAGGCATCCTGCCCCCCTGGCTAAGGGTGGTGGTAGGCATCCAGCCCCCCTGGGTGAGATTGGTAGTAGTGGTAGGAATCCTGCCCCCCCTGGCTAAGGGTGGTAGTAGTGGTAGGCATCCAGCCCCCCCTGGGTAAGGGTGGTAGTAGTGGTAGGCATCCTGCCCCCCTGGGTGAGGGTGGTAGTGGTGGTAGGCATCCAGCCCACCCTGGCTAAGGGTGGTGGTAGGCATCCAGCCCCCTGGGTGAGGGTGGTAGTAGTGGTAGGCATCCTGCCCCCCTGGCTAAGGGTGGTAGTAGTGGTAGGCATCCTGCCCCCCTGGCTACGGGTGGTAGTAGTGGTAGGCATCCAGCCCCCCTGGCTAAGGGTGGTAGTAGTGGTAGGCATCCTGCCCCCCTGGGTGAGGGTGGTAGTGGTGGTAGGGCATCCAGCCCCCCTGGCTAAGGGTGGTAGTAGTGGTAGGCATCCTGCCCCCCTGGCTAAGGGTGGTAGTAGTGGTAGGCATCCTGCCCCCCTGGGTGAGGGTGGTAGTAGTGGTAGGCATCCTGCCCCCTGGCTAAGGGTGGTAGTAGTGGTAGTCATCTGGCACCCCCCTGGGTAAGGGTGGTAGTAGTGGTAGGCATCCAGCCCCCCCTGGCTCAGGGTGGTAGTAGTGGTAGGCATCCTGCCCCCCTGGGTGAGGGTGGTAGTAGTGGTAGGCATCCTGCCCCCCTGGCTAAGGGTGGTAGTAGTGGTAGGCATCCAGCCCCCCTGGGTGAGGGTGGTAGTAGTGGTAGGCATTCTGCCCCCTGGGTAAGGGTGGTAGTAGTGGTAGGCATCCTGCCCCCCTGGGTGAGGGTGGTAGTGGTGGTAGGCATCCAGCCCACCCTGGCTAAGGGTGGTGGTAGGCATCCAGCCCCCTGGGTGAGGGTGGTAGTAGTGGTAGGCATCCTGCCCCCCTGGGTGAGGGTGGTAGTAGTGGTAGGCATCCAGCCCCCTGGCTAAGGGTGGTAGTAGTGGTAGGCATCCAGCCCCCCTGGCTAAGGGTGGTAGTAGTGGTAGGCATCCTGCCCCCTGGGTGAGGGTGGTAGTGGTGGTAGGCATCCAGCCCCCTGGCTAAGGGTGGTAGTAGTGGTAGGCATCCTGCCCCCCTGGGTGAGGGTGGTAGTAGTGGTAGGCATCCTGCCCCCCTGGCTAAGGGTGGTAGGCATCTGGCACCCCCCTGGGTAAGGGTGGTAGTAGTGGTAGGCATCCAGCCCCCCTGGCTCAGGGTGGTAGTAGTGGTAGGCATCCAGCACCCCCTGGGTAGGGGTGGTGGTGCGCATTCAGGCCCCTGTGTGCATATGTGGCATTGGTGATGGGCATCCCGCCCCTATGGTGCTGCTGTTGCTGGTGTAAGCATATTCTGCATCCCTCTGTGTGTGTGTGATGTGTCGTGTACGTGTTGTATGTGTTTTGTGGTTGGTGTCTGGCTTACCTTCTGCGCCGTACGCGTCCGTGCCTGTTCCGGTAGTAAATGTAGAATATTGGTATGATCGGGACGAAGGGATTCATGGTTGGTTCGTGTCGTTCGTCCTTCTCGTTGCTTCGCGTCGTCCTCGTCGCTTCGCCTCGTCCTCGTCGCCGCGTCGTCCTCGTCGCTTCGCGTCGTCCTCGTCGCTCGCGTCGTCCTCGTCGCTGCCGTGTTCGTCTCGGAGCCGTGGATCGTGTTGTGGCGCGAATCGGAGCTTATGTGCGCCTCTCCCGGATGCTTTGACGTGCCGTGCGTAGCGACGGGTTCGGCGCGTACAGAAAGCGCATCGTACTCATTCGGCCGGACGGAGCTGCATTTTCCCTTCCGTGCGACTCAATTCAGCGTTTCCGGATTCGCCTCGGTCGGGGAACAGGACCTGGTTTGGGTGAGTACGGCTCGGCCGGATTCTTTGCTGTTGTGCGCATCGTACTTACTCGTTCGGTGTGTTGTACGGATCGGTCGGGAAACAGGCTTTCGCATGGCTTTTTCCCGACCGAATGGTGTTGGGTGCGCCTCCGACCGAGATCGGAATCGACCCTATATTGAGAGGTGTTGCAGGTGTAAAAATTGATATTAGGACGACCTGTTAATTTATGGGAAAACAAAGGAAGAACATGGTTTTATAGTTAAATGTGTTTTGGAGAACTTGTGCAAAGCTGGGTTAACACTGAGAAACGATACATGCAAATTTGGAGTGAAAGAGGTGACGCATTTGGGCCATCATATTTCTGAAACAGGTATGTCACCCAGGAAAGAGTTGGCACAAACAATTCTGAAGCTCAAAGGTCCATGCAACAAGGAAGAGCTACTGTCTTTCTTGGACATGGCTGAATATTATTGCAAACTCTTCCCTCGTATGCGGACAAGACTGTGCATATGAGAAAATTACTAGGAAAAAAATGTGAATTGTGTGGGATGAGGATTGCCTACAAGAGTTTCTTTCTGTGAAAAGTCATCTTAAGAATGTTCCGTGTTGACAAGCATTTATACCAGGAGATGAAATGATAGTGATGACCTATGCGAATGCCAAAGGTGTTGGAGCGGTGTTAATTCAAAAGAGGGATGTAACAGAGAAATTGATTGTGTGTGCTTCTAGGTTTCTTAAAGGTTCTGAATTGAATTATTCAGCAATTGAAGCATTGGAAATTTGGTGGGCAATAGAAAAGTTCAGGAACATGATTTAGGCTATAAAGTTTATGATCATGTCAGATCATAAACTTTTTAGAATTTGTAGTTGAATACATACCTGGAGTAAACAACTGGTCGGCAGATTGTTTGTCTCAGTTGGTGGATGTGGATGTGATAGATGAAAGTGTAGATTTCATAATGGATGATGATGATGTGAAAGTGTGTGAAGTAATGATGGGTACCAGACTGTAAGATGAGTGGAGAGATGAAACTGTAAAAGATGAATAGTTGACGAGGGGGATTGAGGCTGAGTTGTCAGGCAAGGGTAAGTCCCTTGAAAAGAATTGGCCTTTGATTTTGGAGGAATTGTCAGTGGTGGATGGTGAATTGTGTTGAGGTACAAAACTAGAGCCACCAATTAGTCTACATAGAAAACTTCTTGATTTTGCACATGAAGGACACACGGGAATAGTCAAGACCAGGGAAAGGCTTAGACTAGATTTCTGGTGGCCATGGATTCATAAGAAAGCAGAACGTATGGTGAGAAAGTGCATGAAACGCAAAGTGGCTTGATGAAATTCAACCGGGACTATGGTGATATGTCGCATAGACCAGTCTTGAAAGCTTTTGTGGCCATGATACCGCTGCAACTACAATACAGTACTGAATTACTCTGTATCAGTGGTAAAAGCAGGTGGGAAGCTGAGGAAGGGAAATGTATTAAGACCTTAATGACCCTACCAGCTTCTTCCATGATACAGGCCATTACATTGAGGCAAGATTGATCTCATTGAATATACTGGCTCAGGTGGATTTATTAAGATTCTGGAAAAGGGTGGGTACAGGAGAGGAACAGAAAGTCTCCCATTGGTGTAAAAATGAGATCCAGAAATGTGAACTGAAATGGGCCCAAGGGGTAAGAAAGAATTTGAAGGCTGTATGCAGGGATATGAAAGAGAGAATATGACAACAGACTTTACAAGTAGAAGTTACAAAGGGCGAGTTGAGGTCGTTAGGGAGAGATTTATCCTGGGAAAAGGATTGGCAGTATCAGAGTGGTAAAAAATCAGTGCAATTCATGTTAAACTCCTGGCAGAAGTAAGTTTGGTTCCCGTACTTGGATATATTACCAAATCACTGGCTTAAGAGTGAACTACTAAGAATAAGAATTGGGGGCCGATTCCGATCTCGGCCGGTAGGGCTCCGAATCGGATTCGGCTTTACCGGATCCGATTCGGAGCCCTATTTCCCGACCGATTCGTACGTGCGTCCGGGCGAGCGAGTACGATGCGTGCGCTCGCAAAATCTCCGACCCACTCATTCGCAGGACCCGACTGCTCCGACCGACTCGCACGGGGACGACTCGCACCGCGCAATGGAGAAGTTCCCCGGCCGGGTAAGTACGATGCGCACCTCGACCGCTCCGACCGACTCGCGCAGTCCGGCTCCAAGGAGCTGTCGGAGCCGCACTTTTGGGGTCTGTGTCAGACCCCCCTGGAAGCGTAGGCGCGCGAGTCACACACAGGGGGGGTCCCCCCTACATGTGCATGTACGGCGCGACCCGCATCGACGCGAACACGCTGTAGGGGGCGCCCTTGTTCGCGTCGTGCCCATTGAGTCAATGGGAGCCCGTGTACGCGTCGTACGACTGGCTCCCATTGACTTCAATGGGAGTCCGACCGAATCGAGTCCGATGGCATACGTGCGCATCGTACTCGTTCGGTCGGGCTGCTGGGGTCCGATTCGGTCGGAAATCTCTCCGGGTCCGGCTCGGTCGGGGAGATGTCCGGCCTGAATCGGAATCGGCCCCTTGGTGTCAACCCCTATTTTACAAATGAGAAGAGAAAAATGGAAATGATTCAATCTGGTGGGATTGGTACATGCGAGCTCCATACAAAATGCAATATTTTGCATATATTAGTGGACTGCCTAAACGTGTTGCCCTTGCTGAAAATGATCTTATGCCCATTATTTTTTAAATACGGAATTACGAATCGAGTACAGGCTGTAGAACTTCTTATCGACATGAGCTACCTGGATATTGGAAGGTTGATGATTGCAGTTAAAATGGCTCTCCTTGGGTAAAACAATAGGATTTAGGTAATTTATAATAGGAGTTATAATAAGAAATGAAGTGGTATAATTATAACCGGTCATTTTAAATGATATTGTTTATATCATGATTTTAATAGAGGAATTTTGGATGAGTAAATCCTCATACAAATTTGAAAATATTTATCTTAATTTGATGCAAGGTGTAAGGCAGTTAAAAAGGCCCAGTTTGGGTATTCAATTTAAATTATGTGTTTTGACAAAGTAAAGAAATTATAATAATTTAACTATAATAAGCACAAAGTCGTATATATATAACAGGGTCTTTTTAAATTGTACTTGTTTTAGCTGCAAAATTTGCTGATGAAATTTTAAATAATGCAAGTTATAATATTTAAATTTGCTAACATTATATAAGGTGATTATATGTGTAATTGTGCTGTTTAAAGACCATTGGTCTAAATGAACATTTATTTGGCTGATTGACTAAAATGCAAACTAAGGGGTCTATTACGATGGCGGGCGGACAAAGTCCGCCCGCCATCGTTTTGGCAAATGTGACCGCCCGCTATGTGTGTGGCGGTCCCGCGAATCCAATTAGGATGCGCCCGCCACACTGGCGGGCGCATCCCGCATTTTTTACATTGCGGCGTGCGGTGCTTTCAGCAGCACCCGCCGCAATGTCAAAAAGGCATTTGTGCATTTGCATGCACAACGTGGCAGGCACTGCGCGGTGCCTGCCACGTTGTGCATGCAAATGCAGGGGGTACCATAGGTACCCCCCATGTGCACCCCCCAACACCCTGGGGGCCCGCAACGGGCCCCCACATGCAGACTCCGCATGCCTTTCCATAGCGGCAACGCCGCCATGGAAAGGCACATCACTGCCTGCATCTTGATATGGATGCACCGCCACCATATCAATCCCCTTTTCCGCCCGGTCTCCTGTTTGACCGGCGGAAAACCGGCGGACGGAAAGACCATCCTAATATGGCAGGGGGGAAATGAGAGGCAGGCGGTGAATAATGGCGGGCGGATTGCCACCGCCATTCGGGCGGTGGCGATCCGCCCGCCATTATAATAGACCCCTAAGTGATAAAATCTTAGTTAACAGGCAAATGCATATGGTATGTAGGAGGTTACCAAAATTTCAGTGGTATGAGATTGCAATTGACGTACTGGGACCATTGCAAGGGGAACATCACACCCCATATTTGATTGTAGTTTTAGATCTATATTCAAGGTGGATAGAGGTTACCTGTGTGTGAGAAATAACAACTTCCAGTGTGTTCAGATTTTTGGAAGAGGTTTTTAAGAGAGAGAGGTATCCAGATTCATTATTATCAGACAATGGTCCAAAGTTTTGTTAAAAAGAAATGGAAGAATATTTAGAGAAATGTGGAATAGTTCACAAAAAGAGCTCTGTGTATCATCCAGAAACCAATGGTGCTAGTGAAAGAGTCTTCAAAACATTAAAAGAAAGCATACAATTGGCGCTAGTAAACAATGGGGCATATTCTCAAGAACGTGTGATAACCATTGCAAAAGTGACTTAACGCAACCCTCAACATCGCAGTCCATCGCGGGACATTTACGCCGTGTTAACCGAGTATTCACAACACGGTGGTACCATGCGATAGTCTCCAGATAACGGGTCAACTGACCGCGTTAAGATCAACACCGCGCCGCAAAAATACGAAACACCAACGCCAAAAAAGCTGCGATGAGGCCAAACGCGATACAAAAAGCAGCGAAAACCAGCGGCAGGCCTATAAATCCCACGCGTCTGGCGGGAAAATGCACCATAGAAGCGACAAAAACAACACACCAGAAACAATCCAAAGTGCGTAGCAACATGGATGCACCCTGACCCAGCGCAGAGGCCAACGCAAACCCTATAAGCCCCACAGACCACCAGCAAGGACCAACTGGGTCGGGGAAGGCCAAGGAGAAGAGGGAGAGGAAGACGGGGTGCAGTCCGTATGAAAACAAGACCAGCGTCACGGATGTGACAGAACACTACCAGCAACTGACCCCCATTCAGACCACCTTGAATGCAGCCGGAGTGCCGAGGAGGCCAATGGAGGAGGCCAAGAGGCGCTGGCATGACATGAAAACCTAAACCAGGCCCAAAGCTGCTGCCAACAGGAAGGCAGCTACGGCGACAGGAGGTGGGAGTCCTGCGCCACAGGAGGAGAAGGAAATGGAGGCCAGCCATCAGTGTGGAGACGGAGCAAGGAGGTGGGAGTACGGACACAGCTCGAGAGGACCTGACACAACAACAACTGGGTGAGTAACGAACAGGTCCTGGGGGGACGGGGGGAGATGGGCACAATGGCACACATGCACAACGATGTCTAGCACACTGCACACCCACAATAACCTAGGGTCATGTCCCCCATCCCCGTGGCACACTGCAGCACACACACATGGCAAACACAGCACATCCCATGACAATGTGGCACAAAGTGCAATACCGACACTGCAGAACAGGGGACACAACTGGGTCCGCCCATGCGCATAAACAGGCCAATCACATTTAACAGAGCAAAATGGGGTACAACCTCACAACAGTCATGTAGTCCAAATGTCCACTGTCCCCCCTCAAATTGCCAGCGCCGCCCAAACAGCCACAATGTACGTTGTCACACAGTCTGCATGTCTACAAGAACAATGTGCCAACATAAATGCCAACACAATGTCAACATGCATCTCCCCTTCACATTGCAGAGGGACAAACAACACCTCCAGCAGGTCAGACCAGACAACCCATCTGTGATGCAGGACACGACCAACACACCTTCAACACCTACGCCCTACAACAGCCCATGGACATCCCACGCAACCCACCACCAGGACCAGGGCAGAGAAGCTACTTTGAGGAGAACCCAGCCCCTGCAACAGACTACACAGCATGAAGCACACGCAAGCAAGGCTGGCCCACAACACTTCACCGACCCACACATGGCACCCCAATGCCAGGAGTCAGAACGCCAAAAGGAGGTGGCTGAACAGGTGCGGGAGTGGTCCGAACCCATGGAAGGCGAACTAGATCACATACGTGGGTGTCAATCACCCTTCAGGGACCACCTACACTACACAAAGGAGACCAACACTGCCATAGAGACACACGCAGATATCATGTTGAACTGGCTACGGCACGTGCGCCCGGCCCCTTTATTGGCAGGGCCACATGTACAGTGACGCCTGTGCTGGATGTGTGTGGGGTGAGCATCAGCCAGCCCGCACGGAGTGCTCGGTGCTGGCAACAACTTGAACAGTGGACACCAGTGCAATGGAAACAGAAAACACATGCATAACAGAGTCAACTGCTGAGCAACATGGAGGGAGCCGGAGCAAGTACAGAGGTCACCCAACATACAAACAGAAGTGTCCGTGAGTTGCAGTGCACTGAGGTTGGGGCACTAGAGCTGTGCGCGCCCATGTGATGAAAATAACTTGGATTGTGTCCATTTGGGATATTCCTGATGCATATGCAGTGGGGTGTGTGAGACCTGCAGCAACTTCCTCATCAACGTCCCAGGTCTCCCACACTGCCTGAGGTGACATTGCTGCGCAACATCTCCACATCACAAAACTCAATCAGTAACGGTCCATTGGTTGCGGTGCAATGAGTCAGTGGCACCTGGAGTGCTGAGCAGGGGATCAGGCAGATGATGGCATCCACGACAGGTCTGAGCAACTCCGTCAGTCTGCCAGTACCACTGTCTTGACTCTGGCAGATGGTGGTTGGAGTTGGCCCTGGCGATGGTGGCATGTGCCTCCTGCGGTGATGCGACGTCCAGGCCGGTCAGGACTCGATTTGATGTGTGAGCCCTGGTGGTCCGCAGTTGAGGCCGGAGGCAGCGGACAGCGCAGGGCCACATGCACATGGCGTCGATGACCCCAAGACCACTATCACAGAGGTCATACAATATTCACTCAGACAGGGTCCCGGACTTGAGCTGCACAGAGTTAGTGGCCCCGGGTGCACAGCGGGAGGCACAGGCACACCGCCACGGGATGGTGACTTGCGGTCCAATGAGGTAGGGCCACGCAGACTGAGTGGGTCCTCGTCGATGTCGGAGGTGGATGTCGCGGAGTGTTTCGGGGACAGTGGAAGGTGTTCTTCCAGGGCATGATGCAGGGGGCAGAAGCTATCCGGAAGCAGCAAATGGAGGAGTGGAAAGCGACTGCCTCCTTGCCACCACCAATTCGGTATCAGCTGCATGAGGATGAAAACTACCCCCTAGTCCATAGACATAAACGCCACCAATGTACGACTAGAGAGAGTCCATGAATGTCGGGGAACAGACTTAGTGGCACCGGGGCTGAGAGGGGATGCAGTCTGCGATGATGCCGGTACACTGATATGAACTCCGGCATTGATGATTCTAGACTCTGTGACCTACTGGACCACAGTGTAGGCCGGAGGCAGCGGTCAGCAGTGGGCCACAGCCACGTGTCGTAGGCTCGCGATGCACAGAGTTAGTGACATCAGGGCAGTTGTCGGTAGTGTTCGATCACCTCCGTAATGATGATCCGTTTTTCCTCCCAACTGCAACGCGTCATCCTCGTATGCCTCTCCTTGCGTGCAATGATTCCTACTCTGCCTTTGAATAATCGATGTTCAGTTCCAATTCTGTGACCTACTCGAGCGCAGGCGTAGGCCGAGAGCAGTAGTCCGCGTGGGCCCACAGAATCTTGCGGCTGTGATGTAACACTAAGAACTGTTGGCACCACATCCAAGGGTGTATAGTGACATACACTCAGCCATGATTTATGTACTCTGCCATGGTGTAATCAAGACTCAGTTCCAAATGTGTGACCTACTTGTCCGCTGTGCATGCCAGTGGAGTACGTCAACGTGAAAGGAATACTGCGGGCCTGTGTTGCGGAGGCCGTGATGGTCTGAGGAGGCTGCCAAGGTCGCAGGCCTCGGGCTTGGAGATTGCACCAGCACGTGGTGGGCCCTCATCGACACACACCGGTGTCGGAAGGTGGGCATTGAGGCCTGGGTGCGCAGGGGAGGGCAGGACTGATTCGGGAACCAGCGTCCCGGGGTGCAGCAGGCGCACAGGATCGCTGGCAACACCACTCACAGCGTCGGCCTTGTGGCGGGGTGAGGGGCGCCACCCTGGCAGAGATGTTGGGCATTCCGGAAGAGGACCACGCCCAGGGTTACTTGCCTTTTATTCACACCCCTACGCTGGCCTGGCGTACGCCGGGCCAGCCCACTCCGCTCACGCTTACGGGGGGACGTCACAAGCTACATTTCCGCGACTTCCCCACTGGCTGGGGTGACATGGTTGCGTCCACTGTCCACTACACTCCAAACACCAGCGGTGTGTGTCGATATGGATATGTGTGTGGTCTGCATACTGCAGTCTGGCCAGCACATCCATGCCACACTTGGCATTGTGTACATTCTCATTCATCGGTCCCTTGCCTCCTACGCACAAGCCTGGTCCCCACCTCTTCCGACATTCTGCTATTGTGTGTCCGAGGTGCCATGTACATGGCTGGGCCAGGTTCACACAGTGAGTTGTGCTGTCGTGTCTGGTGGGTGTGCATGTTGTAAGTGAGCTTGTGACGTGTGCATTTCCTGTGTTGTGTGTTGCATGATTGTGGAGTTGAGGTGTGTGGTGTGTGCATTTGGTATTAACCAGCGAGCAGTGCATTTCTGTGGGTGCCATCCTGGTGGCGCAGGTTGATGATGGACTGTCGGGAGGTGCAGGTATCATGCACACTGCCTGGGTGTTTGGCGACGTCATTGGCGGAGATTCCACGGTGGTCCACTATTGCCTGCACATTGGTGGGATGCGTGCGCTTTCTGTTGCGCTTATTGTGTGCAGTGTCGCAAGGGCCACTAGTAGGACATGTGTGCAGTCACTTGCCCCCTGACACGTGCGGAAAGCCAGCTGTGGCGTACACGCCTTGCTTGGTCTCCAGCTGTTCCTGCGCAGTGTGTGTGAGGTATGGATGTTGGGGTACTAAGCTGATGGTGTCATCCATGACCGTTGTGGGGGACTTGGATTGGCCAGGCTGTGTGACTCCTCCGTCTCAGGCGGAGGTTGGTTGGAGGGTACCAGAGGCCAACACGTGCAGCACAGCCAGCAGCTTTGTCTGCGGTGGGATGTTGGTTGGCCGCTGTGTTGGTACCGTCAGCCTGTGGGCTATGGTGGTCAGGATGCGGAGGATGGTTGTCCCTTTGGGCATATAGTGGGCAATGACATTCTCTGGTGTTGGGTCTGTGGGGTTGGTCCATTTTCGGAGGGTCGCTGTCTTTGTCTGCTCTGCCTCAGTGTTGGTCCGGGGGTCGGGCGTGGGTGTCCGGGGGGGTGGGGGGGGTGGCGGTGGGTGTTGTTGCCCTCTCGGGGCCCCGGGATGCATGGTGAGTCGCTCCATGGCATCTGTTGCCCTCCAGGTGTGACTCTGGGCTGGGCTCCATTTTGTGGTGCAGGCTGTGCTCCGACTTTGCACCAGGTCAGGGCAGGTGTTAGTTTCCTGCTGCTAACGCGCCTTATCGCCTGTTTTGTGGTTTTATTGCTGATCGGGCTGGTCGTTGAGAATGTTGAGGTGTGGTGTTGTTGCGGGTTTTTGCTCGGGAACGCCTACTCTGCATCTAATTAGTGATAGTTGCAGGGGTCATCTGTGGCGATGTTTTTTGCGGATGCTTTCGCAGGCAAACTGGTGTTATAGGCTGTTAGCACCAGCTTGTGAATGTTGCGATACATTTATCTCGACTTTGGCTGCGATAAAGTGCCATTAAGTTGGCGATAGCTCCTTGAGAATATGCCCCAATATGTATTGGAAGGTAGTTTTGCAAGACAGAATTACGGCTTATCACATGTCCCCACATGGCAGTACGGGCAAGGCACCATTTGATTTATGCAAAGGAAGGTCCGCCAATACAAAGTTGTGTCCAGCATGAATACTGTGGAACAAAGGGATAAAAGATAATGGAGAGCTATAGAAATACATTTGCAAGAGCTAAGGAAAAAAACTTTTGATGAAAGAAAGAGTGTTGAGGAAAACAAAGTTGCAGTTAAGGACTTAGTAAAAATAAGAGCTCCTGTAGGATATCAGTGCGGGTCCAAATTTTCAAAATAAAAAAAGGTGGTGAAGTTGTTTAGAAATGAGATTAAGACACAGGACGGTAGAATTTGTAATAAAAGTCGGGTAGTGGTTATGTCTCAGGATAAATCACCGGACAAACAAATGAGTGATGTTAAAGTTGGAGCACAATCTTCAAATGCTGGGTTTGTTGCACATCAAAGGATTGCTGCAAGAGAAAGCAAAAGAGTATGTAGGTCTTCCACGTAAATTAAAGACTATATATGTGAGGTTAAAAACTAATTTTCTAAAAAGCTTTTATTGTAAAGAATGACTTTAGTAGCAATGAGTGTCCTCAGTAATATGCAGGTCTGGGCAGAGCTCGTGGAGTTTCACTCTGTGGAATTCTGCAGAGTTTCAGAAAAACTCTGCCTAATTCTGCAGAGTTCCGCGAGTAGGCGGAGTATTGCTCAGCCACCCCTAATTAGTAATTATAATACCATACGGGGAAAATAATTGCAGTTAGGCATCCTCATAATATTTTTTAGATGGCTGCTTGAGGGCAGTGTTGTCCACAATTTATATATACCTGTCTGGTCACTTCACTGCTTCAGCTCTTCCACTTCTCTCATGCATACTCGCACAGATGGGTGGAAAAAGTGACGTGCCTAACGTTCACAGAAAAGACCTTCTGCTTCAAAAAAGGAAATGTCCTTTTCCTGGTTCCATGTACTATTAGTTACAAAGGCTCCATGAACATATTAATATTTCACACATAACTAAAAGAAACATAATACTCACAGCCCATACTACTCAGCCGTCTGCAACTATAGCATTCACAATTGACCTCGCCGCAAACATCTTCAACCCGTCCAGGTGACAAAGTGTCCAACAATTCTCAAAATTTTTCAAAGCCAGGGTCCTTATGAAGGGTCTGTCCCCCTCTCCTGCTAGCACTGGCCGGACTCACACAGAGTCACTGGAGATTTAGTATCTCCGCCTGCATGTCACAGAACAGTGGAAAGCACTGCACAGTAGAAGTGGAACGGTGTAGAGAAATGGCCAACACCTTTGCTACAGCTGCAAACAGTCAGGTATGCCAATGTGTCAAGGTAGTCGGATGGTTTGTGCACAGAAGACTAGGGAGAAAACGTTTTATGAAATTTACAGCAGTGGTCCCGCCACCACTCCTCAGGACAGGAGTCAGGAGCGGGACCTGAAAAGAACAGACATGCTGTTAGCCTAAATGCAATATTTGCACTTAGAGGGGTCGTTCCTTGTTCGATTTGCAAGTTGCGTTCCATCTATAAATAGCTTGGCTCATCAGGTATGTTGGTGTGCCAACTTCTACATTTGCTTTTGAAAGGCCTCGACTAAGGCGCATTCAATTTAGCCCAATTAGTGTTGCTGAAAGTTACTTCTCATGAACATACATTATTTTAAAACCCTAGCTTGTAACTTGATAAAGGACAAGGCCTTTTAAGCACAAATGGTGAAGAAGCCTGTGAATGCAACAGCTCACTTTAAGATAAGATGGGTGCTGCAATACGGTTTTATTAGCCTAACTAGGTAGGGGTGGATTGGGCGTAGGGCCACATTGTCGCAACAAGGCATTGAACACAAAAATATACAAATATTTTAAAATGTATTAATGTGTACAAATATAATACTCCGACTCTTCCTGCATTAGCACCGAGTGATAATTCCGAATAGGATTCTTTTCTCACGTTGTCCGGTTCGATGCGTAACATTAATCAATCAATCAGTACTAGTAGCACACTCTAATCACCCGAGGGGTATCCAGGCTCTTTAATAATAAGCACAACGTCCCTTCAAAATAAGTCTAAAACAAGGCCTGTGAAAAAAAGTCGAAAGTAAGCCAAGCCCACATAACGAGAATGATACGGAAATAAAGGTATACATACAACCAAGAAAATCAACTTAATTGTAGGGGTGATGAATGCGCCCTGGTAGACTCCACTCTGCTGGCGGTAGGCAGAGTTTTTTGCCAAACTCCGCACTCCCAGTGGAGCGCAGGGTGGTAAAAACTCTGCGAATTCCGCCCGCAGAGCGAAGTTACCCGCCCACCCCAAGTAATATGTTCATAAGATATTTTTATTCTGCTCTTGTTCAAGAAGTTGTAAAAGAGGGAGAAGTGTGGGATGATGACATAGTGAGGTTCCTAGTTGGATCACTTCACCATAAGTATTTCACCCTGTGTGGCATGTATTGGGTGGGAGTTCTGAGGGTGGCAGATGGCGACATGAGCAGCTGATGGATGAGGTGCATTAACCGATCTCTCTGACTTCAAACCATTGAGTGTGTCACATTTGTACAATACTACACACCACAGGAGACAAATAGTGATACAATTCTCAGCACCAAAAACAAGGACAGGTTGTCACATACATAAGAGGAGACCTACAAAATGGCAGCTGCAATTAACAACAAAGGGGCATATTCTCAAGGACTTATCGCCGACTTACCGGCACTTTAGCGCCGCAAAAGTGGCAATAGACATATCGCCCTATTCTCAAGCTGGTGCTAACTGCCGATATCGCCAGTTCCCCAGCGATATCCTCCGCAAAAAACATCGCCACGGATGAGAGCGACAACTAACGCTAATGATATGCAGAGTAGGCGTTCCAGTGCAAAAACACACGAAAACACCTCTTCGCGATATTCACAACGAGCAGCCAGATCTGAGATGCGACCCAAAAACAATCGATAAGGTGCGTCAGCAGCAGGGATTTAACACCTGCCTTTTACTGGTGTAAAGCAGGATGACAACCTGCAGCATGAAAGGGAGCCCAGCCCAGAGCCACATCTGAAGACTAACACATGTCATGGAGCTACTGACCATGCAGCTTGGAGACCCAAGAGGGCCACAAAACCCACCGCCACCACGCCCAGGACCACACCCCTGGACTACCACTGAGGCAGCGCAGAACAAGACAGCTGACCTTCCCAAAACGGCATGGCCCCACAGCCACACAATTGCAGAATGTGGGGAGAGGTGGGAACCAAGTATGTGTGAGGGAGGCAAGTCACCCATGAATAAGAATGTACACAATGCCAAGTGTGGCGGTGATGTGCTGGACAGACTACAGTATGCAGAGCACAGACATGTCCATGTGGACATATACTGCTGGTGTGTGTAGTGTTGTGGACAGCGGACGCAACCATGTTACCTCAGGCAGTGGGGAAGACCCCAGTCATGTATCCGTGTCGTCCCCCCCTGTAAGCGTAAGCGGAGTGGGCTGGGCCGGCGTACGCCAGGCCAGCGTAGGGGTGTAAAGGATTTGCTCTGGGCGTGGTTCAGTTCTGGCCTGGACAAGGAAGTAACTAATGAGTGTGTCACTGTTGTAGTGTCGGCGCAACCCAGCCCGCAATCGACAATGTTGCAATGTAGCATGCACCCGGAGGGCGGGCTCGCACGAACGGAGAACTGAAGGAGCGCAAGACCACTGGGGGTCTTGGCTCATACATGCCAAGTGTTGTGTGTATCTGTATTGCCGCACCATGAGCCAAATGCCTAGCCTTAATCGCAGAACGAGTTCAGCCAGGCATGAACTCTACATCTGTGTCTGCCCTATCCTTCCCACAGGCCTACACTCACGTGGCCGCCCACCTTCAACGGCCAACATCACAGTGTCGTTGTCAGGCTTGTGGACATGCGCAGACAGGCATGACAATGGTGTGCCGTAGGAGTGCAAGTGATGCAACCGCGCAGCGCACACAAGTAAATAGGCTCGGGGGAGGGAGGAGCAGCTGTGAGGCAACATAACACACAGTGATGCCGCTCATTTGCCACATGCAAGACATGTCACACATGAATCCCAAAGTCGCACACATCCCACCCCACCCCCAACAAGCCACTCCACATTTCCTGAATGCAAGCAGATGAGAAACCAGCATTAGGGATGAAAGCTCCTTTGTCTGAACTATCAGGCGGAAGCACATCTGCACCTCCGATCTCGGAATTGCATGTGCCCGGCACACCCTGACAGATACCATAGCAGCTGATGACGACTCCCACACTATGCACAGCCCAACGAAAGACCAACGTATACACACCCCACACACAGAAGTCCTTGCTCGAAGTTATCTTGCATGGAATGGCCTTCACACTTACTCCCACACCATCCCCGGCGTACAACCGTTGCACACTAAAACAACTCATTGATCTGAGCTGTGGCATTTCATCCACAGAACTGGCGCAGGTCAGAACAGTGCCGCTTCAACCAGAGCCACTAACGCAATGGCAGAACATCCCAGACACATGCACAACCCCTGTCACGTGGAACTGTACTGTGCACGTATGCTGCGTTTACTGGGGGCACTGCCATTGACAGTGCTGCGGATCAGTTACCGGCTAAGCTTCCGCCTTGCCAACATCACCTGCGTTCAGCCTGTGTTGCATTGTCGATCATGCATATTCGAGTGGTCCATGGATGTCTGCCTATCCAACAGGACGGTGGCTGAACTGGATTTTGACATGTGTGTGCGCCCCCTGTTGGCCCACAACCAGGAGTGTCACCGTGATACCCGTTTATGGGATGCCTTGATACTTGGCATACATGCTGGCAGCTGGACCTGGGAGATTGCACAACTCCTCGTGTGCAGTGACCACATTGAACCGCTCCCCTATTGGGCTGTAGTGCTAATTGGTGACAGGGGGTGGACGCAGCACATCTGTCCGGACCTGCTAATGGATAGCCTCACCGTGCTGTTCGATGAAGTGGACAACGACCACATGTTGGAAATGATTGCCTACGAAGCTGCAATTGCTTTCATGGATGTGTAACTACGTACCTGCAGCCACAACAGTTTGGAACCCATTGCACATGTCCCGACACCTTGTTGCATCTTGGGGTTCTGGTCACATATCCCACGACAACAGTGGACATGGCTGCATTTGCCTGTACCCCGAATACGTGAGCGGACAACCACACGGGGTAACACACACCTGTAAAAGGTGAGGCACTCCCCCAGAGTGGACAGCGGCGCGTGGCAACGTTCCTCATTCTGACATACTGCTGCATTGGTCCGCATGTTGTGGCACTTATCTTGCCCGTACTGACACGCATATGCTAATAAAGTCTACGCACATTCACTTGTATTCAACTGTGATGTGAGTTGTTTTGAATGACGATGTGTGTCTCAATGCCTATCTGGGTCACGGCCATACATGCGCATTGATAGCATAACCCAGGGAGTACCATTTATGGGGAATCACTGTCCCTACATCCATCAATACTTTTATGCTTAATTGATCAGGGCCATGACACATCAGTGTGAATTAGAATGTTTTATTCGCATTCAGTGGGGTGTTGAAGCTGGAGCAGTACAGAGCCTTGCA
Source organism: Calotriton arnoldi (assembly GCA_963921515.1). Lineage (NCBI taxonomy): Eukaryota > Metazoa > Chordata > Amphibia > Caudata > Salamandridae > Calotriton > Calotriton arnoldi. Next base: position 1,037,819 of record CAWUFW010007013.1, on the reverse strand, counting down.
AACCCCACTTTACATTGTCGCCCCGTGGAGGGCCAGCCAGAGTCATTTGGGGTTTGACAGGTTCATCGGAAGAGGAAGACTTCAGTCCGCAGTGTGATTGCTGTGTCATTGGTAACCAATCCAAATATGGCAGTCCATGTCGAGGTCCAAGGTGAGTGTCGCTGAGTGTAACGGGGGACAGTGGAAGATGTTATTCCAGGGCATGATGCAGAGGGCAGAACCAAGCTGAAACAGGCCATATGGCGGTGATGTATGCTACCACTTCAATCTTACCACCAAGCCAGATTCATCATCATCTTCGTCCTCTGATGTGTCAGGTGCCTCACATGTGGGTGGTGGTGTTTAGTCTGCCGCACTGTGTGGCACTGACACTTCAGGGGGCGGAGATGTGGATGGAGTAGTAGCAGCAGCAGTCATTCGCGCCAGGCCATGTGGCGGCAATGCCATGATGAGGATCTGCAGGGCATGGAAGATCCCAGCTACATCTCGCTGGTGTGCAGGCGTGGCAGCCAATCGTTCCGCATGCATCCACTCCATGTTCTCCATGATCCACAGCAGGTGCCCCAACTCCTGGCTGACATTGCTGGAGCCACTCTGACTAGGCAGTTGTTCTTGTCTCCGAGTCATGACTCCAGCGATGTCATCCATGGATTGTTGGAGAGCATGGAGCGGACAGTGGGTGTCCGTTAGGGACTGTAAGTGGACCCTGATGGGATTTAGACACCCACGTATGGCATCTAGTTTGGCTGCCATTAGGTCGAACCCCACCCGCAGCTGATCAGCCATCTTCTCCTGGCACCCTAACACACGGCGTTGGAATGACATGTGTTGTTCGTGGGGGTCCTGGGAGACAGCCGTGGTGGTGGGTGCTTCTTGCTGTGTGATCTGTGCAGGGGGTGGGGTCTCCTCGATGCAGCTGGGCTGCCCTGATCCTGGAGGTGGGGTGCTGAAGCTGTCCATGAGCTGCTGGAGGGCATCGGTGTCGATGTTGGGGAGGTCCTCTTCATCATCAGTGCTGAGTTGTTGTGTCTGCTCTGCAGGAGGTGTTGATTCTCCCTCTGCAGTGTGAAGGGGAGATGCAGATTGACACTGTGTTCACATGTATGTTCACACATTGTACAAGTTTACTAACTGACTGCATGACAATGTACATTGTGACTGTTTGTGAAGAGATGCCCATTTGATGCGGTGCAGTTGACATTTCTACACCATCAGGGATGTGAGGTTGTACTTGTCCATTGTCATCTCACAGTTTCCTGCTATGCCAAATGCGAATGGCCATTTTCTACACACAAGCGGCAGCAGTTGTGTCCTCTGTTCTGTTGTGAAAGTGTTGCAGTTCGTACCACATTGTTGTCAATGTTGAGGTGCTCTGATTCTTATGTGTGTGTGCTGCATTGTGGGTAAGTTGCCCCTTCAGCTCTGATTTGGCTGGCCCTTCTCCCTTTCAGGCGGTGTGCCTTTCCCTTCTGTGCTTATACAGTGCTGAGATGTTGCATACTTGGGTAAATTGGACTCTTGGTGGGAGGTGGGACTCTTGGGCATGGTTTGTCCGCAGATGTCTTCTTGCCATCAGGGGTTGTTTGTGCACGTGGATGTGTCAGTGTGTGACCTGCTCCTTTCCGGATGTGGACGACACTCAGCCACCTCGGTGTCGTGGGGTGCAACATGTCATGATGAGTGGCCTGCAGACATGCTCATCGTCATGCAGTGTCACTTGCATTGTCAGTGGGGCTCACGGATCCGCAGCTTTGCTGGGTTCAGCACATGTGAATGGGTTTGTTGTGAGATTGGTGATGTGTGGGGAGGGCCCCCTCTGGGCACATTGTGGACAGGGGACTACTTGCTGTTTCTAGGTGTGCTGCAGTATGGCAGGGAGATCAGGGACATGATCCAGAGTCATTGTGGTTGTGCAGTGTGCTATAATTCATTGTGCATGTGTGCCATTGTGCCCATCTCCCCCGTCCCCCCAGTCCCTGGTGGTTACTCACCCTGTTGCTGTTGTGTCAGGTCATGTTGAGCAGTGTCCTGTCCCCCGACTCCTGCCACCATCTCCAGACTAATGACTGTGGACACCATTTCCTCCATTACATCCAGCTCCTCCTGTGGCGCAGGACTCCCACCCCCAGTCTGCATTGCTGCTTTGCGGTTGTTTGCGAGTTTCAGCTTGGTTTTGCGCTTCACATCATTCCAGCGCCTCTTGAGCTCTTCCATTGTCCTCCTCAGCACTCCGACTGCATTCACCTTGTCCAGGATGGACTGCCATATTGTATTTTTTGTTGCCAATGACACAGTGGAGGTGACGAACAGTTGTTGATGGTGTTCTGCCACCTCCGTTATCAGGATCCTGTTTTCCTGCGGACTGAACCGCGTCTTCCTCTTCTTCTTCTCCTTGCCCTTACCTGACCCCGAGGTCTCAGGCTGGTCCTCCGTGGGGCTTGTGGGGTTCGGGTTGTCCTCTGTACTTGCTCCGGCTACCTCCATTGTGCTTCGCAGTTGTTATGTTTTTTTTGTTTTTTTGCAGCTTTTACAGTGATTTTTCCCGCCTGACGTGGGAATTGCAAGCCTGGCGCTGCTTGTCGCCGATTTTTCTATCGCGGTTGGGCCCATCGCAACTTTTTTCACGTTCGGGTTTCCTTTTTTGTCGCCGTCGCGGTAGTTGTATCGTGGACATTTGAGGCGTTATTGGGATACTATTGCATGTTACCGCTGTGTTGGGAATACGACGTTGACACAGAGTTATTTTCCCATGATAGACGGTGATATGGAAAATTGCGTTAGCCTATTTTGGCGATGTTTATTGCACGTTCTTGTGAATATCCCCTTTCGAATTACAGTGACAGTATCTACCGACATGAAAAAGGGACTATAATGCTACAATACATCGACTTTTATAAGACAGACTAGATATAACAATAGGCACAGTTGCAGTGGCAAAGTACTTTTCTTACATTCAGCATGTTTTCCTTGGCTTAGACATCTCATATATTACATGTTAATCACGCATAGTACGTGCATCACCCAAGTTTTATTCTTCCTTTCAGTACAAAAAGTTTTGATTTCCCATTATAACAAAATGAGAAAGATTATTCTGTGATGGAACTTATTTGTGTTCCCAACATGTGGGAAAAAAACATAATTTAGGACCCGCTGCTGCCTCAACTTGATGCAAGTCGGGCTTAATCAGTTGTGCTGCGCCAACATAATTACTGACACAAAAGCACACAGATCAACAAACCCACAGCAGCCATCTTCAATCACTGTTTCCTGCTCAGATCCCAGTATGTTTTTGTAGTGATGGTGATGAGCACTATATAGTTTTACAAATGGTGTTCATTTAATGGGGATGAAAAATCTAAATGAATCAATAATGTTATTGTTAGACTAGGAAAAATAATATTTTTTCCAAAATGAAACGCATGACTTTTTCTCCCCTTTTATGGAGCCAAGGTTTGTTGGGCCATCTTATACATGTGCCTGCCTATTCCTAAACATTCGCTGGCCCCATACAGCTGTAAGCCAACATTAACAGCGGCAATGGCTCCATACTTGCCTGTAAGTCAGGTATCCACAAAGGGATATTTATAAATGTGAAATTGTATGCAGCTTCTGTCCACAATCACACAGAAGTATACTCCATGCAAGGAGCTGGGAAAAGGCAGGTTAAGGCATTCTTTCCTTAGGAGTTTGGAAGTGTCCGCAAACTTTCAAGTTCACGGAAATTCATAAACTCCTATCTGACTATTCCCCACACTGGAAATGACCAGAGATGTACTCCCGGAAAGGGCTGAAATAACCATAATACTTAGAACGGGTTTAGAGGCATGCATTTCTACATGGAAAAAAAAGCTTCCACTGTGGAGGAAATTTTTTAATAATATTATGTGCAGCAGGTTGATTTCCCCGAATACAGAGTTATATTGTGGGTACAAATATGCATTGGGAAAGTAGAAGGGTTCCCCAGACATTCCCAGCAGCTTTGTGGTATCAAAGAACACGATTTAACATCAACCTACATTTCCCTAAAGCACATACCTTTTCCTTACCTCATTGTTGCAGTCTGGAATCGTGTGCTACGGTGAATTAAAATATTTCTCTTGACTTCAAGGTAGTAATTTTTTTAACTTTTTGTAGTTCACCATGAGATTTTGGAGAAGGACTCTCTACTATTTAAACCACGGGGAATCACCTCAGAAACGGTTTATATTAGCACTATTCCTCCCCCACAACTCATCAGATGTATGACAGTATGAAGGGGGCCAAAGTTAGAACATCGGAAGCTTCTCCCACTCTCCAGAAGCTCTCCTGAAAGCCTTCTTAGATGAGAGGTATAGTGAAGGTAGGACATTAGGGGCCTGATGTATCAACACATTTTCCCATAGACACAGAGGACAGGTGTCTGAAAAATTCACAAAGCACAGCGCTTCATTGCGTAAAAGGTAGAGAGCTAAACAGCTCTATCTACTAAGATTGGGCTCTGCTTTCCTCTCTCCCTGTGGTGGAGCACCTTAGGCTGCCATGCATCAATGCACACAACCTTGCACCATAGTGAAAGGGTTGGTGCATTCTATGAGGAATAGTTTTGTACTGGAAGTGGACCCTTCACATGTGTGTTGTACAATGCAGCACACTTGCAAAGTAGGGAAAACGAGGAGGTGTGAGGTTTTAGTGCAAATCCCTGTCTATGCATGTTTGTAGATAGGAATTTGCATCAAAAACCATGGCAGTGTTGCAATAGGAACTCCTAAATGCCATCCATGGTATGCCCCCTTCAAGCAAAGTAACACAAAGCAGCACATTGCTCAACTTTGCAGTAGTTTGGGAAACTACCCAACGCAACTCTTGATTTGCATTAAATAGTAAATCCCAGTATAATACTTTGCGGCAGGTTAGTGTTACATGAGTAACACAAATACAATGCAAACTTGGCGCCAAAATGGGTAAACCTTTGATACATCAGGACCTAGGATTTCAAGACCGAACTCCTGACAGCAGGTGGGATGAAGGGAAATCTCGTCTCCTTGGCAGCTAACCATAGTTTTCTTTGTAGGGAAAGAGTAGGTACATAACCAGTGGGACCACTGTGACCTGGAATTTTGAACAGTTTTTCGGGCCTATGCAACCGGGAATCAATATCAACATGATCTAGGAAACACGTAGAGGAAAGAAAACCCACAATAAAAAATAGAAAGAAATCCCCAGTCACAAACAAAATCAAAAATATTAACTGTTACATTATTGATGCAGGAAGCAACGAAAAATATATTTAAAGTTTTAATCTGGAAAAAAATAGATTACATTTTTATAAAATATGGTTATATTTAGTAGGGATAAATGAAATGTAGTCCTCCTCTTTTTTATAGAACAATCATCCATCTTCATTCAAGGCTGCTGACCATCTTTTTTGTCACTAATCAGCAACAAATCCTCTCTATTTAGGTTTGACTAAACGCATTTACGATTGTGCTCTCCCTGTGTTTCTGATGCAGTAAAGAATGAGATGCTGCAAAAGACCAATGTTTTATAATTTTTATAAACTGGAACTAACCCTTTAAAAGCAGTGCATACTTCAAAGGCCAGGGGATGCAAAAGTATGTGCAGCAAACGCCTGCAATCATTTTCCAGTTTAAGTTTAACATAACGATTTGGTTTCATTAATTTAGGTCATTATGCCTTTATTGGAACCTTAATAGTGTCATTTGCTGTCTCAAGAAAAAAAGACTCGGAATTACATGAGTCCGTGGAGGATTTTTTAATGGTGCTAGGTAATTTTGATGGTCTCCGAGGAGAGGTAAGATTGAAAATGCACGTCTTGCTCAATATTATTACAGACTTCACCTTTCAGTTTAGATTTGGCTGTTAATACTTTTTCAGGTAAAGGTTACAAAAGTAAAATGTGAATCTGACTGCGACAAGCTAAACGGCATACATTAAATAAGGTGGCTTAAAACATCTTTTAGCCAGCACTTATAGACATATTGGCAGAACTCAAAACCATTGTTATGAATGATAAACTCATGCTGTTTACATCCTCTCACCAAATAAAAATGCATTCAAGTCCAAAGTCAGTGGGTTACCCTTAAAGTGCTTTGAAGATAAACAGAGGGAGATGAGAGGAGATTGAATCTGTGCTTTTGGTTGCAGTTTATCTCAAGCGCAATTTCGATAGCAGCTGTTTATCAAGGTAGAGACCAAATCACAAAACATTTTTGGCTCGTGGTATTGAATGGCACTAGTAATGAGAGGCACCCCCCGCGCCTAGGGGCGGGGTGCCTTTAGTGGGATTTCGGGCAAGAGTGAACAGTTTCGTTTCCTGGGAATTGGTCAAGGGGAGGGTCGCCAGGAAATGTGAGAAGGCAGGGAGGTGCGCTGGAGATCCCTCCCCAAAGTCAATAAAAGTTCTGGACTCGAGGGAGTTGCCCTCTTTGTCCTCTTGCCTCGGGGGTTGCCGGAGGGTCGCAGCAGGAGAAATTTGGAGCTGGCTGGCCTGCGGCGTTTGCGGTGATTCCCAGGTGAGGGGCCTCACAGCATAGCGGGATGACAAGGAATGGGTAGTGCATTCAGTAGTTGGGGAATGCTGGTGATCGATGGATGCGACGCGCTGGGCCGCTAAGAAAGGAGGGGGGTGCGATAGTGGCGCGAGGAACGCGCGTATGCCATTATAATAATTAAGGTGGTGGGTGCGATGTGATGGATTGCGGCTGCGGAGCCTCACAGCCTAACAAAGAGGAGGGAGTGGAGTGAAGCGCGCTCACAGGCAATTGGGGATACGGTGAGAGGTAGGATTAGAGGAGTTAAGCACGCTTGCGTGAAGCGTTGACAGCAGGAGTCTTTGGAAGGGGCGGGGTGAGCATTAAAGACGCGACGCGCTTTTATTAAATGCTTAATGGGCCGGGGAGCGCGTTTTGGCATAAATTAAGCTTTAAAAAAAAAGAATAATAATGAAATAAATAATAATGCAAGGGGTGGTTTTGATGGCGCTCAGGGAGCGCAAGTTGGCAGCCGGGTACGGGTGCGTAAGAGCAGGTGCAGGACAAACAAAAAAAAAAAAAAAGAAAGGTGAAGTTTTGCATTTTCTCGTTCAGGGGTGGGGCCTGGATGGTAAAGGATGGAGGTTGCATGACGCATGACGCAGGCAAGCATGGCACCTGGGGGCGCTGGGTTGGTAGCTAGGCCGAGCGCTCTCCAGGGAAGGGGTGTGCTGTTATGCATGGCAGGGACAAGCAATGGCTTGGGGTGGAGAATGATAATCCGGGGTATTCAGCTAGTGAGTATGCTGAGTATCTTGTGGTGGGGGTGTTTCTCCATTATTATGCATGAAAGGCATCGCGCAGGGGGACACTGGGGTAATAAGTATCCCTAGTGCTCAGCCCATGGGGGCGTGATATGCATGTAGGAATGGCAGCGCGCAGGCTCACGGACGCTCAAAAGGGTGAACGGAAGGGGCTTGGTTAGTGTTTAACTCTCTTTTTATTTCTTTAGTGGCAAGATGCCGCCAAAGCGGACATGGGGGGGCAAGGAGGCCCCGGCAACAGCAGAGGATTTTCGATCCTTGTCGGCATTGTGGGAGGTCGCGAAGAAAGGCGGCATCGATTGGGCACTGAAGACACTGGCTCAGGGTGCAGGAACGAGCTCGCAGCAGGAGTCCCCTTTACCTAAACGCATAAGGCGGACGCCAGAACGTTTTAAGGACGCGCGTCAGGAGAAGGTCAAACAGGTCGCGGAATCGCTGACGAACATTGCAGGTGAGGCGGTGGCAGTGGGCCATCCTCTGATATGCACGGACGATAGGCAGGGTTCTGAGTTGCGTCCAGTGGGGGGGCTTACACAGAGGGCGGCGCCATCCACAATGTCAGCGCCGGTTGCGGCTGATAGCCAACAAACTTCGGCAGCACAAGGAGGGGTGGTGGCTGTGCCTACGACTGCCGAGCAGGTTTCAGCGACTAATGCGCAGGTTCCCGTGCCAGTAGTGGCGCAGCAAGGGGGTGGGGTGGCACAGGTGTGGGTGCAGTCAGGGGGAGTAGTACAATCGCCAGTGGTAGTTGCTACTATGGCACAAGGGCCAGTGAATAATACAGGGACAACAGGGGTTGGTGCTGTTGCAGTGGTGCCGTCAGTACCTCCGGCGACGGTGGTATCGGTGCAGACCCCCTTTTCACACAGCCCGGTGCTGTATGGTTCCGCATCGCTGGCAGTGGCACCATCAGCAAGTATTACGTGGCACGTGCCAGCGGAAACCATGGAAAAGATTTTCAGGGGTGAATATGTGGACGTTTTTGATCTGATCAATGCGGGGGTGGTCCCAGGGAAGAGCAGAGCAGGCAAAGAAGGTGAATTCAAACAGAAGAAGGTTTGGGTGGAATGGTAGTTAAAGAACTGGGTGACCAGTTTTGCTATTTATGCAGCAATCATGGTAGAGTGGTTCCCGGCGCTGGCGTCCCAGTTGATAAGCTACATGTCATTGATTCATGGGGCAGCTTCAGAATTTCAGGGCACGGCCTGGCTGCAATATGACACCAAATTCAGGCAGATGAAGGCAGTGAGGCCGGAAGTGGCGTGGGATCAGCGGGAGATCAATATATGGCATGGGGAATTTTACTCAGCTGCGCCAGTCAGCAAGCCTGCACATTCCTTTCGGGAGACAGGGGAGCGGGGGATAAGAAGCAAGCGTGCTGGCAGTTCAACAAGAACGAATGTAATAGGGGAGCAGCATGTAAGTTCAGGTTATATGTTCCTTCTGTGGAATGCAAGGGCACCCAGAGAACAAGTGTTACAAAAAAGTGGGGAAACCGAAGGAACAGCGCACCCCTGCCAATGCACAAATCAAGGGCCGCCCTGCCCAACCATCATAACAACTTGCCTACTCCCATACGCCTGCATGTGCTGGCCCACCTGCTCGACAGATACGAGAGGCGGGCAGAAGCTCAATATTTGTATCAGGGTTTTAAATTTGGCTTCCATATCCCGTCTAGTGCCCCGCCCACCACAGTTCCCCCCCGCAATCAGCTCTCAGTGCTACAAAATCCAGGGGTGGCCAGAGAGAAAATTATGAAAGAAATAGCGCTGGGGAGGGTGGCGGGCCCCTTTCAGCAATTGCCAAGGCAGGATTTAGTGTGTTCGCCACTGGGCCTGGTACCAAAGAAGGAGGTGGGAAAATATCGCCTCATTCATAATCTATCCAGTCCACCTGGGCTGTCCGTCATGAGCGGTTAGATCCAGAATTGTGTGCAGTGCGTTACACCACTTTTGACACAGCTATCCAGAAATTGCAGAGGCTAGGTGAGGGCGCGCTGATGGCCAAGTCGGATATTGAGTCGGCTTTTCGCCTCCTGCCGGTGCACCCGGAGGACACTAGGTTGCTAGGTTTCACGTTTGAGAGGAGTTTCTTCATGGACCTATGTATGCCTATGGGGTGTTCCATTGCGTGTGCGGTGTTTGAAACAATTAGTCGTTTTTTGGAATGGGCAGTGCGGGATGTGGTGGTAACGCAAGATGTAGTGCATTACTTGATGACTTTTTGTTTCTGGGTCCACCTAGCTCGCCAGCTGGTCGGGAAGCCTTGCTGGGCTTCCAGCGTGTAGTGGAGGCATTGGGGGTACCCCTGGCGGAGGGAAAAACAGAAGGCCCAGCGATCCGCATAACTTTCCTGGGCATTGAGATAGACACAGTGGATGGGGTATGCAGACTCCCACAAGACAAGATAAGGGCTTTTCAGACGTCAGTAGATGAGTGTTTAGGGGCACGCAAGGTTACCTTGCACCAATTGCAGGTTTTGGTGGGGCAGCTCAATTTTGCACTGCGGGTGATACCCATGGGCAGGTTTTTTTCGAGGAATATCGCCAGGGCAATGTCAGGTTTAAGGGCGAAACACCATCACACTAGGCTATCGGCGGAGGTGAAGGACGACTTGAGCACATGGAGAGATTTCTTGGTGCGTTTCAATGGGTCGTGATTTGGCAACAACCAGCACAAGCGAACAGTGAGCTGGAGCTTTACACAGATGCAGCTGGCAGTGTCGGTTTTGGGGCAGTGCTAGGTTCAAGGTGGTGTAAGCAGCATTGGCCAGCGGAGTGGGTCAGGATGGGGCTGATCCGCAACATCACATTCTTAGAATTATTTCCCATTATTGTGGCACTTCATTTGTGGGGCACTTTGCTGGAAAACAAGCGCATCCTGTTTTGGTCGGACAGTATGTCGACAGTGATGGCAGTGAACAGTCAAAGGGCAAAATGTCCGTGGGTGCTCCGCTTGCTAAAAAAACTGGTGCGGGGCTGCCTCAGGCGCAATGTGTATTTTACTGCCAAACATGTACCAGGTGCGGACAACACAGTGGTTGATGCGCTGCCTCGTTTTAAGTTGACAGAATTCAGAGCTCGATGGCCGCAAGCGGACGTTCAGATGACGGTCTTCCCGGAAAGCCTGTGGAAGCTTGGTGCCCCATTGCTCCTGACCTGATTGCGGCTTCTGTTGCGCCCAAGACTAAGGGGCCGATTCCGATTCGGGCCGGAAATCTCTCTGATCGAGCCGGACCCTGAGAGATTTCCGACCGAATTGGACCCGTGCAGCCCGACCGAACGAGTACGATGCGTCCGTATGCTATCGTACTCGAGTCGGTCGGACTCCCATTGAAGTCAATGGGAGCCGGTCGTACAACGCGTACGCGGGCTCCCATTGCCTCAATGGGTGCGAGGCGAACAAGGGCGCCCCCTACAGCGTGTACGCCGCGAAGCGACTCGCGCCGCACACGCACAGGTAGGGGGGACCCATGGGTCCCCCCTGTGTGCGACTCGCGAGGCTACGCGTACAGGGGGGTCCGACACGGACCCCCGAAGTACGGCTCCGACTGCTCTTTCGAGCCGGGCGGCGCGTGTCGGTCGGACTGCTCGCGGCGCGCATCGTACTTACCCGGCCGGGGAACGTCTCCATTGCGCGGTGCGAGTCGTGTCCTAGCGAGTCGGTCGGTGCGGTTCGACCCGGGAACGTGTCGGTCGGAGCGGTTGGGACGCCCGAACGAGTCAGTCGGCGATTTCGCATCGTACTGGCTCGTCCGGACGCACGTACGAATCGGTCGGGAAATAGGGCTCCGAATCGGATCCGGTTAAGCCAAATCCGATTCGGAGCCCTACCGGCCGAGATCGGAATCGGCCCCTAAGAGTATGGATGAGAAGGCTTGGCAGGTATACTTAGCAGTCCTAAAGGGGGCAGGGTGTGCGGAGGAATTTACACCGCAGGGGGTGCTTCTTTTCATAGTTCGTCAGAGAGAGAATTGAAAGTCACTGTCTCTGGTCAAGAGGCAGTTGTCTGCAATTGCCTTCTTTGCAGGATTGGAAGGGGTGACGAACCCCACTAAGGATACCAGAGTCAGACGGGCTATGAAAGGTTGGGAACGGCTGACACAAAGGGGGAAAGATAACAAGAGACCCATAGATGCCAGTAGGCTGGTAAATATCTTGGGAGTTTTGCCGCAGGTGTGCGTGTCATCATACGAGGCGCACCTGCTGAGATTAGCGTATGCGTTAGCCTTTTTCGTGGCCTTCCGGGTATCAGAGCTTATACCAAGCTCTAAGGCGGACAGGGAAGGGGGAATCAGCATTGGAGACGTGGTAGTGGTGGCTGACTTACTTCAGGTTAGAGTGAGGAGGTCAAAAACAGACCCCCTAGGGAAAGGGGTTTGGGTCCAGCTAAGAGCAGTACAGGGAGCGGGTTATTGCCCGGTGGCGTTGATAGAGAAGTTCTTGCAGATGAGGCCTGGTTGCGGAGATGAGCGGCTTCTTCTACATGCTGACGGGACACCGCTGACGAGATTTCAGTTCACGCGACTATGTAAGCGCGCTCTGGGTTTGTTGGGCGAGGAGACTGCTCATTTCACGTCACATTCATTCTGCATTGGGGCTGCCACAACGGCAGCTAATTTGGGCCTCTCATCGGAAACAATAAAGAGGGTGGGCAGATGGAGTTCATCTTGCTTTGAGCGATACATTAGACCACAGCTAGTTTAAGCAGGGGTCAGGGGTCAGCGGACTTGTAACTATGCCCTTCTTTTCTTCCTATTCTTTTTTGGACTCTCATGCAGTGGTGGCCAGGCGGTGGACGCAGGTATGCTGGTGTGGAGATTCTGTCATACACAGAGCAGGGCAATGGTTCAACAAATCCAGGGAAGAGAGAGCGCAAAGGGCCAAGGGAGTCAATCATCATTGGATAGGTATTGACGGGCAACATTTGGAGGATCTCACAGCATATTTGCAGAGTGCGCTAGGTAGCGGCATGCCCATTCCAGACGTGCTGGTGATTCATTCTGGAGGTGACAGCATGATTCCGGGGGGCAGGAGGGGAGTGAAGGAGTCTCTTTTCTCTACAATCTCATGGGTAAGGAGGGCCTTACCAGACACCACCATATTTTGGTCGGAGGTGCTCACACGCAAAGTGTGGGATGACAACGCGCCAGCAGCCGCTGTGAACACGTCTGTGATAAAACTGAATCGGGAGGTAGCAAAACTGTTGATATGTTCTCCGATACGTTCCATTAGGCATAGCTTGCTGCAGGCATTAAACTCGGATTTGTATCGGGCAGATGGGGTGCATCTGTCCAGGACAGGGTTGGAATTGTTCGTCCAAACCATATTGGGGGCCATAGCTTTTACATCTGGAAGGTGAGGCAGCTTTTGGGGGAGGGCGAGAGCGCCAGTTGGCTCCTCGTCCTGTGGCGGGGTCCTGGGCAAGAGAAAAAGGGCGGGGACTCCTTTTTGGTGGAGACTGTCTGACCCTGCAACAGGGAGGCTGTCATTGGGGCTCTGGGCTGGCGGGAGAGGGGGCCGTCCTGCTGGTGGTCCTGGACTCTCCGGCCCTACCCTAGTAGCCGGTGCTTGGAGGAAGCAAGATGGGGAGAGCGGATGTGCCAGGAAGGCGCTAAGCAGAGCTATGAGGGCCACGTCTAAGGGGTAGACGACGGATAGTTACCTCAATTGGAAGTAGTGGAGAGGGGTTGGGTTGTGGCCTGCTGGTACAACACGCCCCAAGAGTGGATCTGGAGATGCCGAATTGTATATACATGGTAACCTGTGGCGCAAATGTATACTGCGCAACCTTATGTTCAGCAATGTGTGTTGGTTTGGTTAAATTAAAGTTGGTCAAATGTTGACGGTACCTCAACGAATAAAGATGGTGTTATTTGACAAGTAATAAAAGCTACGCAGTGAAGACCAACCACTTGTAAAGTGTTTTGTGGTGGGAAAAGGGGGCAAAAGGGGGGAAATTAAGGGTAAAAGCTTTGAGAGCGAATTGCACGTGATATGCCCACTATAGGTAAGTCAGTGCTTGTTGTAAGCAACTTTCACTATTGTACTATGAACGTATATTTATGGAGAAGGTAATGTGTCAGAGTATTTGCCGTGTTGCATTTTACAGTCGATGCGCTGTAATTTAAGCACCTTTGTGGGTATGTCCGCATTATGTTATGATATGTTATGTTATTTGTATTTGTTTTGCACTCATACCACCCGGGAAGCTATTCTGGATCATAGAGAAGGGAGGGAGCTTCCCTGACTGGGGCATATTGAAAGAGTCATGTTTTCAGTTTCTTTCAGGATTCAAGAGGTGAGCCAGAGGCTCTGTGTAGTAATAAAGCAGGAGCTTCGGCAGAGTTCAAGTAAGTTTTTTACTATATCAGAGCTGCAAGGTAGCGGAGGAGGAACACACAGGAGCTCCTCCGCTGCCAACTACAGTTCAACCATCTCCACATAACCAACATTCCAAACTGCCCCCCATCATGACATTCTCTCTGGAATCACCAGATTCCAGAAGTATACATCTTTGATATCAAAGGGGAAGTCATTCCAGGTTTTTGGAACAGGGTATGAGATGGCGCTGCTGCCGGCTCTGCCTCTTTGGATGTGGGATACATGGTTGAGAATCAGGCTTGCGGAGCAGAGATGCCTGGTGGCAGTGTGGGTGCTGATGGGGTTGTTCAGGTATGCAGACCCTAGGTTGTGCAGTGTTTTGTATAGGTGCACTTGTAATTTGAACTGGGCACATTTGTGAATGGAGAGCCAGTGGAGGTCTTTAAGCTTTGTGGATATATTAGTAAGGAGTGGGAGTTTTCCTGTGATGCTGGCTGCTGCATCCTAGATGAACTCCGCACAACTCTTGGGCAGTTGTGCGGTGAGTCCAGATTCAGACGTAGAGTATGCTCCTTAGTCCAGTTGCTGGTGGTAAGGGCTTGGCTGATGATTTGCAAGGTGAAGAATGGAAGCCTTCCAAAGATGTTCCTGGGGAGCTTGAGGGAGTGGAAGGGAGAGAAGAGAGAGGAGGCAATTGAGTTGACCTGACTGGACATCAAGATTTGGTATTTGATCATGATCCCTGCATTCCTGATTCCAGAGTGATATGTTTTTCCTGAAGAATATTACATCAGTCTAGTTACAGTTGAATGACAGGCAGCTGGACTTCATCCAACAGGTGACTTGTAGATGATGAACCTTGCTTGGGTGCTGGGGGTGTCATCAGAGAGTGAGAAGATAAGCTGGATGTTATTGACATAGAAGAAGATGTTGAATCCAAGGGCTCAAATGATGCTGGTAAATGGGACGACGTAGACATTGAAGAGCATGGGGCTGAGAGATGAACCTTGTGGGATGCCGCAGATCAGGTTGGATGCTAAGGATGTGTATCAGACCAGGCTGACAGCTTGCGTGGGGCTTGTAAGGAAAAAGCTGTTCCATCAAAGAGCTGTTCCACATATACTAGTCTTGTAGTTGCACTGAATGATGTTCGGTGGGTTATGGTGTTGAAATTCGCAGGTTGAGAAGGATGAGAGAGAATTCTGGGAAGAAGAAGCGATGCAACATGTTGCAGACACTGCCGCTTCCAGCGAAACAACAAAGCAAAGCTATCGCAGCTGCTGTCAGGAGTTGAGGCAGCTGCGGCTGCCATGAAAATCAGCGGCAGGAAGTTTGGGAGTGGCAACTGCCCAGGGGGAGAAACCCGTCCCCACCCGCACGTAATTGTAATCGCTCACCGTGGGCATACTCTCCGCACTTCAGGGCTGATCGCAGAGTGTGGAGAGCCAAGCCAGCACAGTGGCGCAGCGACGGGAAGACTGGAGCACCAAAATGCCCATGCTGGATACCAGCGCTGACACCAACATCGATAGTAGAGAGAGGTGAGGTGGGGCTGGATACTTGGGCCCCCCCAGCCACAGCTAAATTCAGCATCTCAGTTCCCCTCCTTATAAAACAGGCTGCCCACCGCAACAGACACTATTCTACAAACAGGCCTAAGGAGAGCAGGCGGACAAAGGGGGAGCATAGCAAGCAAGGTAGCAGCTGGTTTGTTCCTGCTGCATGGGTAGCATCCCGGATAGAGTCCCGCTCCACGGAGGCGGCCCAGCTAGGTCTGGGTGTGACTTGTGGAGGTGGGAGTGCTCCCAGCCTCGTCTGTCTTGACCCCCTTATGTGTAGTTCTTTCTGCCCCCTCCTCTGTGCAGTGGCTGTAGAGGCTGTTCTGCCCCCTCTTCCCCTCCATCGCTATCTTGGACGCATTCATAATGTCACTGTTAGGAGGTGGTAAGCCTTGTCTTTTAAACTCAGAGAGATTTTCCTTCCCCGGTGGTTGAAAAGCCAATTGAGTGTAGAATGTGGAGTGTGGCCCCCTCCTGAGGCTGTAAAAGTTGGTTTTGGGCTATAGAGGCTGGCCACTCTTATACCATATTATTGCTGTTGCTGTCTGAACTCAATTTTGGAAATCTTAGAAAACTTTGAAAATCTTGGAATACCCCGAGAAAATCAAAGTTGCTTAGTTGTGAAGCTGTGAAGTTATGAATTCGTGTTTTGTAGAGTAAAGTGAGAAATCTAAAGTAAAAGTAAACAATGACTGCAAGAAAGCGGAGATCGGGTTGTTTGCTCCAGGGCAGAGCCTGTGCAAAGAAAAATCAAACCCTCTCCAGAACAAAGATGCCCCTGTTACGATGCTGAAAGGGAAAAATCAGATATTCAGTTTATGGGAAAAGGAGAATCCACCCCAAGTGGAACCAGATGTATTGATTGAATTAGATGAGGGGTCTAAAGTTAATACTAATGTTTTTGTCAATGCAAATGTAAATGCTAATGCTACTGTCAATTTGCGTCTTATGCATCCTGATGTGAAGAGGGGGGTGCCCATATTACAGAAGGATCTTGTACAGTATTCTGGGGGTATGAGTAGGCCACCCTCTCACCGGACCTTAACAGGCCCCCCAATCAGCTTTATTGATGGTAATCGATGTTCCACCTATAAGTCCTAAAGAAGCTTCCTATCCTCCAATAGTAGCTAGTAACCACGATGAGGATTTTACTTTACCAGATCTGGACATAGACCTCTGTAGGAAATGTGACTTACAGGATATTAGAAAGTCTGTGGAAACTGTGTGTACCCCAACTGCAATAGTCCCTGTGGGAATAAAATTGTTCAGTAGTGCTCCTTCAAACAATTCTTCTCTGATATCTCATCTCTCTGTGACCCCTGCTTTTGTTATAAGTGATATCCAACTCAGTCACCCTCGAAATGAAGAGGTAAAAGTATCATATACTTTAATCAATCAATCAATCAATCATGTCACTTATAAAGCGCACTACATACCCGCGAGGGTCTCAAGGCGCTGGGGGAAGAGGGGGGTGGTGCTGCTACTGATCGAAGAGCCAGGTCTTGAGGAGTCTTCTGAAGGCCAGTAGGTCTTGGGTCTGTCGGAGGTTGGTGGGGAGGGTGTTCCAGGTCTTGGCGGCGAGGTGGGAGAAGGATCTGCCGCCGGCGGTCGTTTTCCGGATGCGGGGGACTGTGGCGAGGGCGAGGCTGGTCGAGCAGAGCTGGCGGGTGGGGGTGTAGAAGCTGAGTCGTCTGTTGAGGTAGGCTGGTCTGGAGTTGTGGAGTGCTTTGTGTGCGTGGGTGAGGAGCTTGAAGGTTATCCTCTTGTTGACAGGGAGCCAGTGCAGGTCTCTCAGGTGGGGTGTGATGTGGCTGCGTCGGGGGATGTCGAGGATAAGACGTGCAGAGGCGTTCTGGATGCGTTGCAGCCGTCTCAGGAGCTTAGCCGTCGTTCCTGCGTAGAGGGCGTTTCTGTAGTCCAGCCTGCTGGTGACGAGGGCCTGGGTGACTGTTTTTCTTGTTTCGGTGGGGATCCACTTGAAGATCCTGCGGAGCATTCGGAGGATGTTGAAGCAGGATGAGGAAACGGCGTTGACCTGCTTAGTCATGGAGAGGGTGGGGTCGAGGATGACCCCTAGGTTGCGTACGTGGTCGGTGGGTGGCGGGGCTGTTCCCAGTGATGTTGGCCACCAGGAGTCGTCCCAGGCTGAAGGGTTGGAACCAAGGATGAGGACCTCCGTCTTGTCCGAGTTCAGCTTCAGGCGGCTGGTCCTCATCCATTCGGCGATGGCCTTCATTCCTTCGTGGAGGTGGGCTTTGGCGGTGTGAGGGTCTTTGGTGAGGGAGAGGATCAGCTGGGTGTCGTCGGCGTAGGAGATGATGTTGAGGTTGTGCTGTCGGGCGAAGTGGGCGAGGGGTGCCATGTAGATGTTGAACAGCGTTGGGCTGAGGGAGGAGCCTTGGGGTACGCCGCAGATGATCTTGGTGGCCTTGGATCGGAAGGGGCGAGGCGGACGCTTTGTGTTCTGCCGGAAAGGAAGGATGTGGTCCAGTCCAGGGCCTTCTCTTGGATCCCGGCGTCGTGAAGGCGTGTTCGTAGTGTGTGGTGGCAGACCGTGTCGAAGGCGGCTGATAGGTCCAGGAGGATGAGGGCTGCTGTTTCTCCATTGTCTAGCAGGGTCCTGATGTCATCGGTGGCGGCGATGAGGGCGGTTTCGGTGCTGTGGTTGCTGCGGAAGCCGGACTGGGAAGGGTCCAGGATGTTGTTCTCCTCGAGGTAGCGGGTCAGTTGTTTGTTGACGATTTTCTCGGTGACCTTCGCGGGGAACGGGAGCAGAGAGATGGGTCGGAAGTTCTTGAGGTCCTTGGGGTCTGCCTTGGGTTTCTTGAGTAAGGCGGTGATCTCGGCGTGCTTCCAGCTTTCCGGGAAGGTTGCTGTCTTGAGTGCTGTCTTTAGTGTGCTTAGAAAGGCTATTATCTTCTATCTTAAAGCTGTTAGAAAAGTTTGTTGGAGGTTCTGACTGTGTTTTGGATACAGTGACAAATATTAAAGGAGTTGATAAGAAATGAAAAAGGGAAGGAAATAGGTCCTGCTGAACCAGTAGAAATAGAAGGTGGTGTGACATCCTGTAAAGGGAATGTTCAGATTGATGCTGGTTGTCAAATTGACTTTTGCGGTCAGGCTGCTAACCCACAATGTAAGAAGCTGGATAAAAATGTTCCAAATCCAGAGAGCTTATTTGAACCCACGCTTGATCCTATACATTCTATTTTTAACACTACTCCTACTAATAGGAAGAATGTGGATGGTACATCTAAAAGGGTTGAACAGGAAGTATTTCCAGTCATTAAAATCCAGCTCAGTCATGAAAGAAATGTTGGTGATTTAGGTGCTCCATGGGCAAAGGGAAAAGAACGGAAGGAAAAGCAAAGAGGAAAGAAGAAAAAACCTATGCCTAGATTTGCTCAAAAGAGACAAAGGAGACTACATTTCAGAGAAGATATAGAGGCCATAGAGGCTATATATAGTACAGAGGGTTTAATTTATCCCCATAAGTATTTCATCAAGTTATTGACCCTGAAAGTAGTCACGTTAACCTGCTGAGGAGTTTGCAGTGGAGTTAATGGTGGTGCAGCTCGCCTTTCTATATCACCTCCATTGAATTCAACTGTCCCTAAAAGTGATCATGCTAATGCTCTGGCTGAGGGGTTAGCAGTGGCACCAATGGGAGATCAAAGGGCATCCCTCTCTTACATACCATCTTTATTGAACCCTATTGCGGCTCCTTTCACAGATTCTGGTAAAAGGAGAGGTCCTTCAGAGTTAGAATGGTTAGAAACCTTTTGGTGTAATGTGGACACTTATAGGTTGGATTTTATTCCCCTGTTTGATGGAGATTTAAGGGCCTTGCTGCTTAAATGTTTTTGGGAGATTGAGAATTTGAAGCTTATCCAAGGTAATGATATCAATTTAGTTTCTCTTTTACCCACTGAAGCCGGATTTAAATCAAGGGTAACTTTTTATTCTAAAATTACTGTAAATTTGATACTACGATTGTCCGAAGGTTTACAAAGTAGAGGGATTAATGTTACCCCAATTTTGGAAGAGGATAGATACTGTGCTGTATATAAAAGGTCTCTGCCATACCAATGTTTACCTTTCAGTACAATGTCACCAATTGATGTAAAAGGGATAAAAATCAGCTTAGATAAACATGGCAGACAAGTGTCAATTAGAGAATCGCCTGCTTTTTCCCCACAGGGAAACGTTAAAGAGAGAATTTCAAATGGAATTGGTTACCTGGTGCATTATCTAGTGCCTCCCAGAGTAACCACCTGCAACGCCCCTCCTGTTAGCAATGAGTTAAAAATCATATCCTGGAACACAGCAGGAATAAAAAATAGTAAGGAGAAGTTACATTATTTGAGTTCTTTAGAGGCACATAAGATATATCTTCAGGAGACCTGGTGTGTGGGTGAGCTGATTTATGGTGATTTTATAATTTTAGATTGTAAAGTAACACCTTCAAGGGGGGGACATGCATGGGGGGGTGGCATGTCTACTGTCTAATAAGATTCAACGGAGATATGAATGTTATAAAGATCCGAGTAATTTATTCTTGGCAGTAACTTTGTTCCATCTTGATGGAGATCAGAGAATGCCTCCGTTAATGTTGATAAATGCTTAAAATCCCCCTGAGGCTGCTTATGATGTTCTTTTAAGTGAGGTTTAGTTCTTTTATCAGAAAAAAGCGTATGATAAGGAGTTTCCCCCACACATAATTCTGGTTGGGGATCTAAATTATAAAATATCCAATTCTGCCTTAGATCAACAATGGGAGAAAGAAAAAGAGGAAGCCATGTGGATACCACAAGCTCTTTTTCCATCAAAAATAAGAAGAGAGGGAAAATCTTAGCGGCTGGGCTGAGAAAGGTGGATGGTGTTATAGCAAATGGGAGGTTACCTTCCGGCTCTCCCACAGGCTATACACATATAACTCCAGGGGGAGTGTCCACTTTGGACTATGTGGTGGTAGGATGTGCATACTTCTTTTTATTGGGTGATTTAAAGGTTACCAATTTCCTCCTTAGTAATCATAAGCTTCTAATTCTTCTTGTGAATTTTAATACTTCTCCCATTTCTTCTTGGATGTTGGATGGTCAGTTTGCTAGGTTTAATAAGAAAACAGGGAGAAGTTATTGAGAAAACAGGGCAATTTCAGTCCATGGAGGTATCTGAGAGGCTTTTCTACACAAGCTCTCTAGTTGGGCAGGAAAAGAAATAGAAAGTTTTAACACCCTCATGCCCTCGCAGGATATGTAGTCCTATATACCAGCTAGCTCACAGTGCCACTATCGGCCCACGACCCTTATCAGGGAGCGAATAGTTTCTGGCAACCACTGAATATGACAACTCTCAAACCCCTCAGGGATCATGGAAACAGCACAGTACTTCTCGCTCAGTCACTCGTGCTCACTTCTTCTCAGAAAGATATACAGAATAAACGAAGGGGACATTTTCAATAAGCATTTCTTGAACCAGCGTCATTCTAGAATAAAATACATGTGCTGCGACAACCATTAGACCGAAACAGAGCTATATGATTATAGGCACCAACAGCGTAAATAAAAGGTAGAATTCTACCATGGTGCTAAAACAGTGAATATCGGCAGGCATGTAGATACATAGCAATAAACAAGTGAACTTCTAAGATGCGAACCCTAGCTAAGTGTACCTAAGTGTACCTAGCATATATGTAGGTGTGAAGCCAATGATCCCCCTAGGAAAGAGCCAACCTCATTACCTGATGGGAAAAAATGAAGGGCTCTGTCTTGGTCTCGCGTTGGACACCCAGCAAGGGATGTCAGGCCACTGCGTGCTGGAGTTTCTGCATGCAGGGACTTTAGCGCCTCATGTCAGCATGGAAGCTTCTCCTCTGGTTTACCCAGCGAAGATGTGGTGCTTATATACCCAAAATGTACCCTCAATGGGTCTACCTAGAATGGTACTGCTGTGATACTAAGAATCCTCATGCATAATAAATGAGGCTAGTTTTTGAAGAAAACCACACAACATTTATTCGGCACATAACTAGGTAAAAGGTCAGCGCCAGAACTGTTATGTAGAGCAAGGTAGGACAAATGTAGGTGAAAGGTTGTGCATCTACCTGGGCCTATATTAGGGTACCTTGGGGCTCATAACAATACTTTGTGGAATCTGCCACATGGAGTCCGCCGTTTTTGGATACTGCTGAGGCAGGGCATGCTTCCTCTAAATTCCCTCCTAGCTAAATGGTATGGTTCATCAGCGATCTGTAACCTGTGAAAAAATGTTCTCCAAGATATTAATCATGTTTTATTCATTTGTCCTGCTTTGTTATTATGCCGGCGGAAATGGCTGAGGCCAATATGTTTGCAGTTATCTATCCTCTCTACATCGGCAGTACTACAATCACTTTATGCTCCTCCAAATTAAATATTTTGTAATAGAATTTGTAACTTTTTTTAAGTACTTTCTAAAATTATATTAAGGTGCACTAGTTTGTATGTTGTAAAGGCTGATAGAGTCCCCTATATGGGAATTTTTACTTTTTATGCATTAGTCATTTGTATTGTTTTATTGTAATTCTGTGGTATATATATTATTTTTTTCTATTTTTATATATAATTCTTAAATTCTTGCACTGTAAGCATGAAAGACACTTTATACTGTATAACATGCTGCTGCTTGTTGGAATTTTGTTAAATGATAGCTTTTTAGAACCTTGGATATCTTCTGCGATTGTCAGATCTCATGTTGGGGTAGAATATTTTACTATGTGTATTTAATTGTAAATCAGAATCATAGCATTTATGTGTATGTCATTTTGTGATTTTATGAGCAACTCTTCGGAGATCTGTAATCATAAATAAAATAAACTTGAAACTTGAGTGCTGTGGCATTGCCCTTATGGATGTCATCAGTTGCAGCATTGAAGGCAGTCTTGGTGCTATGAAGTGGTCTTAATCCAAATTGGGATGGGTCCAGGAGGTGGCTGGTGTTGAGGTAGTCAGCCAGTTGTTTGTTGATGAGAGTTTCCAGGACTTTCACCAGGTAGGGTAGCAAGTTGATGGGTAGTTTGCTGGTGTATTCGGGTCTGCTGTAGGCTCTTTCAGTAGTGGCAGGATGGTGGTGCATTTCCAGGTGTTTGAGAATGTAGCAGCAGTAAAAGATTAGTTGAGGATGGTAGTGAGAGTGGTGCAGATGGTGTTGAGTCATATGTAAAGGTGAAGTGTGAACTCGGGTCCAAGGGAGCTCCTGAGTGTGTAGAGTGCATTGTGGCTGCTGGTTGCCTGGGTGATGGTGGGCCAGCAGGTCAGAGCGGTTTCTAGTGTGTTCTCTTTGTCTTGTTGAAAGACTTCCAGAATGGAGAGGTAGGCCGGGGGTACAAAGTTGTAATATATTGTGCTGATCTTGTTGCTGAGAGAGTAAGAGAGCTCAGAGCAGAATTTCTGAGAGGGGGATGATAGTGAAATACTTCACTATGGAAACTATTTCTTTTGAGTTGTTGGTACCGTTGTTGATTTGTTCAGGCATGGCTGGGCATTTGGTGATCTGAGTTGTTGGTGGTAGTATCAGAGTGTTGATTTGTAAGTTTTTCTGTCGTTGTCTTTGAGGGCGAGTCTCTATCGATGCTCCAGCTGTTTGCAATGGCGCTTGGAGAATCATAGGTCGTCTAAATACCAGCTAGCATGTGATGTACTATGTGCAGTGGTGGTGGTTTTGAGCGGGGACAGGGTGTCAGCACAAGAGGTAAGCCAGCTGTTAAAGTTAGTGATGGATCAGAAGAGATTGCCATGGTGTCTAAGGTGTTGGGTTTGGAGTTCTGTGGCCCATGATTCCTTGGATAGCATGTTCCAACTGCATTGGATGGTTGTGATGGGTGCTGTTCCCCATCAATGGGTAAGGAGTAGGTTGTATCGGATAAGAGCGCAGTTGGTCCAGGTGAGGAGGGGGGCTTGTCCACTGTGATATCGGGGAAGTTGGTGCAGACAGGGTTGAGGAGATGTCCGGTTGCTTCACTTGTTGGGTAAGTTTGAGTGTGTTCAGTTTTCCCAGGAGGTTTTTGGAATGTGGGTTGGTGTAGTGCTTAAGGGGGAAGTTGAGGTAATTGAAGAGGATGTAGGAGCTAGAGCTGAACATAAAGGAGGTAATGATGTCTGCAATGGTGTTTTCAAAAGTCAGCTCTCGATCTGGGAGGGCTGTAGAGTAGGGCTCTTCCTAGAGTTGTGGTGCTCAAGACTTTGAAAATCAGATGTTCAAGATGGCTGTATGAGTTTGCTGAGGTGATGTAGCAATGGATGTCTTCCTTGTAGACCACTGCGATTCCTCCTCCAGGTTTGCTGGTTTTGCCTTGTCTTGTAATCCTGTAGCCAGAGAGCCTAATGACTGTACTGATGTCTCTGTCACCAATGCCAGTCATGGATCCTTCTCCAGTATCTCCTCAGCCTCAGATGACCAGATTTGGGCGATTGATTGGAGCACCAAAATGACTTATTGAAGATTTGTAATGTGCATATGTATTATTGGTACTTTTTATTTAACAAAGGGGGAGATGTAGCATCTTCTGAGTTAGAGATGACAGGACCCATTTGGTTTCTGAAAGACTCCGTAGAACAGTGACGTAAGTGCATGAGTGTAGGTCATAGAATTTGTGATGTGGAATGTTCAGTTAATGGTTACATGCTGAGGAATAAAGATGTGTAACACCAACCTCCGTATGTGGCGTGATTATTTAAAAGTACCCTTGCTGGGGTAGGATGCTACAGAGCTGAGGTGGGTGAACTTTTTGGTAAAGTTTTGTGAAGATTTGTCTAATAGCACCAAATTTATAAGCAAAACTCTGACCTACCTTTGTAGTGAAAAGCACTTGCTTAGTGTCTGCTGTACTCCTGTGTTCACATAAAACAAATAACAATGAACAATGATTCATTATGTGTATAGAAATGAAAAACAAATGCCCAAAGACAAACTCAATACTTAAGGTCTGATTACGATGTAGGTCGGAAAACCTTGTACCTCATGTCGGAGGCTTTCCGATTTACATCGTTGGTTTCAAATCCGACAGCCTTATCACGATGAAGGCTGTCGGATTTGAAACCATGCTGGTCGGACTGACTGCTTCCGATGGGCTCAAAGAGCCCATTAGCCAGTCGGAGGCCACTCATTATCCCCTATGTACGGCGTTTACGCCATGGGGATTATGATGTTGGTTTCCGACAGGCTTTTTAAGCCGGGCTTTCTGACAAGAAAAGCCTGTCGGAAAGTGATTTTGGGGGCCCCTAGCCACAGAGGCCTCCGGTTGGAGGCCTGGTGCCACCCTGTTAATCCCTGTACCGCATGGCAGGCAACTGGCGGTGCCTGCCACAGGGTGCAGGAATAAAAAAAACACCCATTTATCTATGGGGGCTTGTGCTGCTGCCAGTGTGGTCGCGTCCTGATAATGCAGTCGGGACTGCCGACCGGAGGTCAGTCGGTCCTGATTCCGCAACAGTGTCGGGCGGACGCAAGTCCACCTGACATCAGAATGAGGGCCACAGTGTGAAAGAGCCTGATTGTGGTGTCAACAATGACTGTTCTGTTTCAAAAACAGAACAGTTGCTGTATCAACTGACATTTGCCCAGCACATGTTGTATTTCATTGGTTGATGTTCACAAACCTGCTGAAGACGAGTCCTTAGTCTGAGATGCTTCTCATTCGCAAACAGCTATCTTTGTGGGAGAGTAGGCCATATCACCAGAAATAAGCCTGGTTCATGCCACAGTGGAATACAATTAAACATTGCTTCTTCCAACTGAAATAGATCCCTGGTATTTATTCTTACCACAGCTGTTAATTCTTTTGTGTTATCACAGCTAGATGTTGGGCTTTGGTTTTATCTGAGATTGGCGCCTTAAAGCAGTAGCTATTATGTGCCCAGAATGCCTTAATTCACATAGTATTAATTATAATAATCACATGGCCCTGCTCATTTACCATTGTTTTGTCAGAATTGTTGCTTACACATGCACACACATGCACACAATCATGTGAAACACTAATGATATTTGCGTCAAAAGGTTGAATTTTCATTGTTAGAGAACAATACTCAGGATAAGTGAAGGGCCCCATGAAGGGAGGTACATAGGGAATCTTCTTTAGTCACACAGTCATCAAGAAAGTGTCCCACCAGAATACCCTTTGCTGTGCAACCTCCGGATGAACGTTTGTGCATATGTGTGTATGTATAAGCACCAATTCTGACTGCTATGCAACATAGGCTCTTACCTGGCTATACTCTACACCATGATCCAGGTCCTGAAGAAAGCTGTGGAGCCCGCTAGGGGTCATCAAACGGCTGAAACATATCTACCAGAGGGATGTGGGATTCATTGATGTCCCTTACATCACTGTGTTGACTTAACATCCCCTTAGAATCTGACAAAAAATATCACTTTGCATTATCTAAAGGGATTTTTACCTTCTTGTGTTGGATCCGAATATAAACAAAAGCAAATATGATATCCCACCTAAATTCTCCCTGAAAACAATTTTGAGCCCATCTATGCCCATGATAATTAGTGGTGGGTGTAACTCGAGTAATTTATGGGTGCTTAACTACAAGAAATTAATGTAAAATTATGTACAAGTATGCGCAATTATGTGAGCTGCATCTTGCACTGAAACAAAATGCCCAAACAGTGCGTTTGGGTAAAGATTTAGCTTCAAATGTAATTTTGCGTTGATTCCCGGTTGCTCGCATTCAAAACACTGTAGCTCACATTCGGGTTTGTAGCTTTGCACTTAAAAATTTCCCAAAAGTTCTGTTCAGGTAAAATATCTACCTAACATGTTTTTGGGATGCCTATTGGGTCCGATTTTGTCCTTATTCAGCAACTTCAGAGATGATAAACCAGCAACTATGACCTGGCCAGACCACACCCTCATCAGTTTCATCACAGACCTGCCACCACCAGAACTGCCCGCCACAGCTGGTAAAAAATTTCAGAAGAGCAGTGGGCTTTTGCCTGGTTTGAGCACCAGCCAGAGCACACCAGCAACTTGTTGAAAGACTTCAAAACCTCAACTGCTGGATCACCACATGTGCCGACATCTTGGCTCCCTCCCAGCGCAACCCAAAGGTAAGAGCTGAATCCCAGGCCAGCTGGTACACAGAGGAACTCAGGCTAGCAAAATGCCACTGCAAGAAAATAGAGCACAAATGGAGAAAAAGTCAAGACACCACAGATAAAGATATCTTCAAATCAGCCTTAAGAGACTTCCACCAACAGATACGGAACACCAAGCGCACAGCTCTTACAGATCACATTGACAACAGCAAGGAAATCTTCACCATCATCAAGGACCTCCTGTCACTTCCAGCAAAATCACACCCTCACAAGACCTTTGCAACAAGGTCTCCCAATTCTTCTGTAACAAAATCACCTCTATATACAGCAACTTCAACCGGACCCCATTACCGTCACAACTCAACTTCCCTTTATAACCTTTGAATGAACCTTGACCTTGTGACCTGCCATCACCACCATCCGTCAAAATCACTGCTACCATGAAGACCATCCACTCAGGGGCTCCACCTGACCCCTGTCCTAACCACACCTTCAGCAGAGGACTCCTACCAATCAGAGAAGCACCGACACCCATCCTCAATGCTTCCATCAACTCAGCCACATTTCTGGACACCTGAAAACATGCTGTCATCAGGCTTCTGCTCAAGAAACCATCCGCCGACCTAGCTACACTTTTCAACTACAGAATCATCCCCCTCCTAGCATATCTTGCAAAGGTCTTAGAGAAACTAATCAACTGATGCCTCACCAACCACCTCGGGCGAGAAAGCAAAAGACACAATTGATGGACGGAATGCAGAACAAATCAAAACATTCACCCCCAGTCAAGAGATCTGGGTTAAATCCATCATCCTTTTGCTCACCATGCCACCCCAGTTCAGACCTGGCCATATGCAAATCAGTCTTGACCCTGTGCCTCATGGGAACAGTCCAGCCCAAACTGCCTAGCCAGGTCCTCCCTGGACTGGAAACAAGCATCCCAGGACCGGTTTCGGGGTTTCACCCCTCATCAGCCAGCACAGGGTCAAGACTGATTTGCATATAGCTGGGTTCAAACTGGAATGGCATGGGGAGCAAAGAAAATGATGGATTTAGGCCCAGATCTCTGTACTGGGATGAATGTATGACATTGTTCTGCATTCTGTCCATCAATTGTTGTTTTTGCATTTGTCACCCTGAGTGGGATGGGTATGCCCAGATGTGGGTCCTGTGCTCTCCATGCCACTGGAGTCAAGCTGTCCTGGCTGATGAGGGGTGAAACCCCGAAACCGGTCCTAGGATGCTTGTTTCCAGTCCAGGCAGGACCTTGCCTGGCAGATCGGGCTGGACTGCTCCCATTGGGCACAGGGTCAAGACTGATTTGCATATGGCTGGGTTCAAACTGGAATGGCATGTTGTTTTTGCATTTTTCACCAACCACCTCAGCAACCACCAGCTCCTCAACACCACGCAGTCCAAATTCAGGCCTAACCACAGTACAGAAACTGCACTCATAGCCCAACAGATGACATCTGCATGATCCTTGACAGATGAGACACTGCAGCCCTTATTCTTCTGAACCTCTCTGAAGCATTTGATATTTTCTCACACTCCAACCTCATCAGGTCCCTGCATGAGATTGGCGTCCAAGGACACACTTTCTGCTAAATCTGCTCCTTGTTAGGGTATAGAAGTCATGCTGTCAGCCTGACACCTTGATCCTCGGAAGCCCAAAAACTCATCTGCAGAGTACCACAAGGTTTGAAGCTCAGCCCCACCCTTTTCAATGCATACATGATTCCTCTGGCCAATGTCATCCACACACCCAACATCAACATCCTCTCCTACACAGATGACAAGCAATTAATACTCTCCCTCTGAGACAAGACCTCCAACACAAGAAACAAGTTCACTGCCTGCCTGAGCAAAGTCGCTAACTGGATGAAGCCAACTGTCTCAATCTCAACACCAATAAGACAGAAGTAGTGATCTTCCATAAGAACACCTCACCATGAGACTCCAACTGCTGGCCGGCCAAACCCGGACCCACACCCACCTGGAGCCCATGCCAGGAACCTTGGAATAATCAGCAACAAACGGGAAAGGACCATGCAATGATGTCATCAGTGATGTCACTGACCATGTCATGAATGATGTAATATGTGACGTCATCAGCAGTGCATTGCGGGGGCGCGAGTTATAGTTAGCTGAACTAACTATAACGGGGGAATTTCTCTGGTTTTGTACGAGTGAAATGTCCAACTAACTATAACGTCCCTGAAACCTGTGGTTTTTTCCAGTGAATTTCTAAGGTTTTTTAAATGCTAATTTCTAACTATAACGTCCCTGAAACCTATGGTTTTTTCAGTGAATTTCAAAGGTTTTTTAAATGCTAATTTCTAACTATAACGTCCCTGAAACCTATGGTTTTTTCAGTGAATTTCAAAGGTTTTTTAAATGCTAATTTCTAACTATGCCTACAAAGGTAGGACATGTGAAGAAAGAGGAAGAAAAGTGCTCAAAGAAGCAAGACAAATGCAGAAAGAGGCAACAGACGTCCAGAAAGACAAAGAAAAGTGCAAGAAGAAGCAAGAGATGTGCAGAAAGAACCAACAGAGGAGCAGAAAGTCCTCCTATGCCCCCAACTTTTTGCTGACGGGTACTGGTGGTAGCTGACTCTGGCTAACCGGCCCTAGAGCCAGTGCTATGCTAAAAGACACTTAGAATACAGTGAAAACACCTACATACACTAGGGAACACTATGCGTTGGGGTACCCCTGTGATTAGCATGACCTCCTCTGTATTTGCCATGAGTTAGTGCCTGAGTCATAGGAGGAATACATGGGTACTGACTGGATGATTAGAGTACTGCAAGGAGAGTGGATGGTGAATTTATAAACGCTTGTGTTTTGGCGGAGTGATTGGATAAGGACATGGAACTGGTTGGGTGAATGGAGAAGTGCATGGGTAGTGACAAGGAGATGGCTGGACTGCATCAGTAGTCCTCAGGGGATTGTAGCAGTGCATGTGTTAGTGCCTGCGTCATTGCATAAGTACATGGGTAGTGACTAAATGATTAGAGTACTGCAAGGAGAGTGCATGGTGAATCTATAAGTGCTTGGGTTTTGGCGGAGTGATTGGATAAGTACATGGTGCTGGCTGGGTGATTGGAGGAGTGCATGGGTAGTGACAAAGAGATGGCTGGGCTGCATCAGTAGTGCTCAGGGGATTGTAGCAGTGCATGTGTTAGTGCCTGGGTCATTGTATGAGTACATGGGTAGTGACTGGATGATTAGAGTACTGCAAGGAGAGTGCATGGTGAATTTATAAGTGCTTGTGTTTTGGCAGAGTGATTGGATAAGTACATGGTGCTCGCTGGGTGATTGGAGGAGTGCATGGGTAGTGACAGGGCGATGGCTGGACTGCATCAGTAGTGCTCAGGGTATTGTAGCAGTGCATGAGTTAGTGCATGGGTCATTGCATGAGTGCATGGGTACTGACTGGATGATTAGAGTAATGCAAGGAGAGTGCATGGTGAATTTATAAGTGCTTGGGTTTTGGCGGAGTGATTGGATAAGTACATGGTGCTCGCTGGGTGATAGGAGGAGTGCATGGGTAGTGACAGGGCGATGGCTGGACTGCATCAGTAGTGCTCAGAGTATTGTAGCAGTGCATGAGTTAGTGCATGGGTCATTGCATGAGTGCATGGGTACTGACTGGATGATTAGAATACTGCAAGGAGAGTGCATGGTGAATTTATAAGTGCTTGGGTTTTGGCGGAGTGATTGGATAAGTACACACATGTCACATCAGGCCCCACCCCCTCCCTTCACCACTGTGCAAACACGTCCCGTTTTAAGGTGGGAGATTAAGTCCCCTTGAATCCTGAGGGTCCCTGGAGTCCAACTAGCGCACCAGGTACCTCCAGTAAGCGCCACAGAGCTGCGTTGCAGAGAGGTGTAAAAAGGGGCGTGGCCTCGGACCACCTCTCTGCAAGGCAGGCCTGTGGCGCTTACTGGAGGTACCTGGTGGGCTAGGGCCATCATGAGCTCCAGGAGGGGGGCCGCGCGGCCCCCCTCCCTTCAGTTTGAAAGCCCCGGGGAGGTGGTTGTCCCCGGGCTCGGGGGTCCGTAACTGACCCCCAAATTTACATAGTTAGTGCCCCGGGAGGTGGCGGTCCCTGGGGCGTGTGGGGAGGCTCGAGTCCCCCCACAGAGGTTCTTTTTTTTTTTAAATAACAAGCACCGGGGTGTGGTGGTCCCCGGGGCTGCGGGGGTCGTGTGCCCCCCGCAAATATTCAACAAAAGATTTTGGTTTTTTAAAAAAAATGCTTTTTTTGGCCCTGGGGGTCCTTGTGGGACCCCCTGAGCAGGCCTAGGGGGTCAGGGTGTATCTACCCTGCCCCCTTTTCTTGTTTTTTAACGTTTTTTCTACTGTTTTCTTGTGACTCAGTTCTACCGAGTCACAAGATGGCTGCCAACACTTCCTGGTTTGGAGTGTTGACAGCCAATTAGAATAAAGCACGTGGTCGGGAGGGTCCGCGGATCCTCCGTGCCTCTAGATATCGAAACTTTTATTTTTTGATTTTCTTAGCAACTACTGAACGAATTTACACCATTTTAAAAAAAGGGCTAATTCTGAACCAAGGGCTACCTTTTTGCCAAATTTGGTGTAATTCCGTTCAGCAGTTCGAGCTGTAGCCGTGTCTAAAGTTTCCTTTGGGAAATTGATTTTACGACCTCTTTTTTTTAAAATTTCTCAGGAACTACTGAACGGATTTACACCATTTAACAAAAAGGGCTCTTTCTGAACCAAAGGCTACCTTTTTGCCAAATTTGGTGTAATTCCGTTCAGCAGTTCGAGCTGTAGCCGTGTCTAAAGTTTTCTATGGAAAATAACATGGAGAAAACACGTTTTGGGACCCCCTTTTTCTCGGCCCCGCTTGGCGAATCAACCCGAAACTTTCAGGATAGGAGCTGACCGGAGCGGGCCACAAGTTTTGAAAATTTTGCAAAGATTCGTCAACTGGCGCCAATGTTATTGGGAAAAGAAAAAACGCTTTTCCTATGGAAACTAGGTCCTAACTATAACTATCTACTGGCGACCGCCAGTAGATAATATATATATATATATATATATATATATATATAAATATATATATATATATATATATGCTTTTCATAATAGTGAATAAAAAACATTTTTAAAAAGATATTTAAATTAAGATATATATTTTTATTAATAGTATTACATTATATATATATAAATATAAAAACATATACATATGTGTTTGTTTTTCTGTGAGTATATATTTATATATATATTTTTAAATATTCAATTTCATTTATTTTACAGTATGTTAATGTTATATGTTAAAATATTTTAGATTTATTATTTTATATTATATATATATATATATATAAATGAAAATCGATATTTTTGTCTTATTTTTGATGATAATTGTGTCAACAATATTTTTGTTCCGATATTTTTGTACTTACCATTATAAACGTAGGTAGATGATATTTTTGTCACATATATTTTTGACTCGATATTTGGGTTTCACGATATTTGTTGTTACGATATTATGTCAGACATCCCTAGAGTCTCCTGACATCACTGCGAGTCGCAGGGGTATAGTAGATGAAGACAATTTCATAAGACAGCCACAGTTTTGAAGACTAACTGACCAGCATGTCCAAGGCGCGCCCACTTCTCAGCAGTCCTATAACATTTCACCTCCATTTTTGCAAGGTCATCAATAATCAGGTAGCCTGAATTATAAACAACAAAAAACATCCTCTATCAGACTTGCAAAACGTACCACGACTTGTGAGCAGGACTGCAATAGGTCACTAGCTTCTCCCTGCAGGAATGTGATAGTAGAACCTTTCAGCAGATCTGAAATATTTTACTCAGATTTTGAACATGAGTGCAATTAAATACCACGCCCTCTCTGGAGGACTGCAACATAGTCACTTCTCAGGAGGCCTGCGTTATTTTCTAGAGATCGGTAAGTGCTGTTTTAAAATACTGGCTTACTTACCTCATGTATTATAGGTTTCTGGTTTTATGACCCCAGGACAAGGAGAGTCAGGAGGGGGTTAGACAGAGGCTTAGAGGCATTCAAAGAAGAAACATAGGGGGTGAGACACCAGGTAAGCCCTAAACAACATGACTGCATAAACTCCTATGGCCTGATTATGATGGCGGGCAGACCACCACCGACAGGCTGTTGGTGGCAGTCCGCCCGCCTACAGCCACGTGGTCCAACTGCTGGATTACAATACCAGCGGTCAGACCCGCAGCAGGAGGGGGGAAGACCGCCCCCTCAGCCAGGATCAGTGATCCCGATGGGGCAGCGGTCAGATTTGTAGTCCTGAATGGCTGTGGTGCAGAGGCAGGCACCGGTGTCGGGATTGCGATATCCCTTTCCTACACCCTTTTCAAGGTGGAAGGCTGTCGGAAATGGAATTTGGGGGCCCCAAACAGGGCCCCTGACCAATGTGGGCCACTGCAAAGGGGCGCTGGGGGCGCATATAGTGCCCCCACGCACTTCTATGCACCGTGTGCTATGCACCACATGGTGTGTGGCACAAGGTCCATGGGCATGCAGGAAGTGCTCATTTTCGTGGTGGCTTGTGCTGCGGCCCTTTTCCTGGGCTGCAGCACAAGCCGCCATGAAAAGGAGCACTTTGAGGCCGCCAACCCGGTGGCCCCATCGTAATGCAGTGGTCGGTACACTGCTTGCTTGTTGGGCAGCCTCCTGACTGTCTCGATAGCAGGTGGCGGTTCAACTGCCTGCTTTCATAATCAGGCCCTTAGAGACATTTCACAGAGTTTTTCTCACCTTATAAGTAAGTGCAGAAATATCTTGGTATGTCCTTACAAGGTGTAGCTGAGAGTTTATCATCAGAGGTGTGACAGGTAGTGGTGGTACCGTATTTGCTCACCAAATGTATACGCAGCAGCTGGTGCACAATGAACATGTGCACAAGAGACAGGTATTGAAACATGTGCATAGGCTACACAGCTCAAAACACATGCTCACAGGCAGTGGTCGAAGTGGGCGGGATCGGCAGGGCACGGCGTGCCCCTACTTCTTTAATTTCACAGAGTCCGTTCCCTACTTTCTTATTTTAAACATGCATCCCCGACGGCAGAAATCGCCAAGGCCGATAGTTAGGGCTTGGCTTTTGGGGATGGGCGGAACGGGCAGAGAAGGAAAAGGACACTGTCTTTTCCTTCGTGCCCAGAGAAGACAAGGACAGTGTCCAGTTCTCCTGCCGCTGGCAGCTGCCCCGCCCTCTTTGTCCCCCCTCTTCCCTCTCTTTCTGTCTCCCTCCTCCTCATTTAGTGAAAACCGAGACTTCAAGAAACAGGTATTACCTTCTCTTTACTCCTTTCGTTTATTTGCTCCCCCGTGAAATGGATCCAAAAAAGAAAAACATTTTTGCTGGAAACGTCCTCTTTTTGTGACATTTTTCAATTTCTAAGTGCAGCCTCGGGGTGGAGAGAAATAAAACATTCAAAATATGAAAAATAACTAACTAACTAAAGCAAGACAGGGTGGTTGCAAGGTGGCCAGATTGATTTATTCACACCTAAACACATTAGCGCGACTTTACAGTGTTTGCCAGTGAAGTGCTACTTTTGTTTTCTTGTCGCTTTTTGAACAACATTGTTTTCCCTGGGTGGGAAAGTGCACTATTCCTGGAGGTACTGAAATACCTGCTTGATGGGTGAATTGGAAAACAAAATGCATACTGCGGCTCTGTATTTACAAATGTGGTCTTTTTAAACCATACTGCTTACGTTTTGTAAGGATATTGAAGCAGGCATGCAGGGGCATTGAAGCGGGTCGCTTCTGGGCCCTGTAGTCATGGCCTTAACTTTTCAGGCAAAAGCACTCACTAATTTCTGAATAATGAGTGTAAAAAGAAAAAGGTAACCATGTTGTTCCTGCTTACATTTCACATGATTTACTTAATGTTGCATTCCCTATGAGTGTTTGCTTTTTCTAGGATGTTGTTAATTTTTTTTTAGGCAGCATATTGCTCTTGTCTAGTGCGTAATTTGAATTGAGTCACATCCAGGTGTTTATAGCGGGTCAGTGCAGTGCAAGTTTCTCTCAGTGGGGCAGTATGGTGTTCAGTGGGGGAGAGGATGTGGCACTATGGTCAGAGCTGCTGAATTTGGAACTGGGGAACCAGGTTCAGCCTCCATGACAAGTCCACCAGACCACTCCCCTGAGGGAGCACATTTCCATGCTAGACCTTAGAAGGCCCTGCAAGATCTTAAAAGCCCTGGTGTCTTAACACCAGCAGGTGGACCCTAGCAGTGGCAGGTGTGGGTTAACCTTGAAGGTCTGTCCGCCACAATTCATTCTGAAGTTCACCTCCAGTCTTGCAGGCAGGCCTATAAAGCAGCACACCTTAGAGTGACAGTGACTCTGTCACTGAGGTCACAGGACCCTTGAGCAGGGTGGCTCTAGGGCAGTGCGACCGCACCAGGTGCTGACCAGCCGCGGTCCGTGCAACTAACAGCAGTTGGGCAGAGGGGCTGGGTAAAGGGGGATTTCGAGGGACGATGCAGAGGGAAAATTAAATAAATAATTAATTTTCCCTTTGCATCGTCCCTCGAAATCCCCCCTTACCCGGCCCCACCACCCAATGCTGTTACCTGCATGGACCGCGACTGGCGCTGACTTCAGGTGGGGTCGTCTTGTTTGCAAGTATAATATGATTTTTAAATGCACTTGTTGCCTCCTTCCTGGCCTCTAACAATTTTCGGCAACAATAAAAATGTCATGATAACTCCAGTGAATAATGTTCTTAGTAGAGAGAGATGGTGTTTTGTCTAGTGGACGTTTTGACTCATGGAAAGGAAGCGCAGAGGGTTTATGTGCCTGCTGCTAAGAACATGTACCATGCAGATGACAAAGTGCACATAATATAAATAGGTCAGTGGGTTACTGCTTTTGTCAGAGAGAGCCTATTGTTACTTGCAGTTAATAAGCTAAAATCCTAACATAGAACAGTGAGCTCTTAACTGTCATGTAAGAGCTGCATGCAAACTGCAAGGTATAAATTAGAGCGTTATGCTTTTTCCCCAGTCTTTGATTATCCTAATGTTGCAGAAAAAGGGTTCATTTGGGTAGAAATGAATTCTGATTATTAAAGAGAACCACCAACCATGGTATTACGTTTTAAATTCTGAGTTTGTGTTTCTCCAGACCAATCACTATTAAAATATGCTGCCTACTAGTATGGTTGTCATGTGACTCCTACACCTTGTAGTCCTTTGTCTTATGTAACATTTCCTATACAGTGATTTACACATGTATGATTGATTGTCTCTGTGTAATATGTGTGATGTAAAGTGCTGACACCCTAGACTGTTATTAGTGGTGCTGTAAATGTTCTGGTACTTTATTATTTTGACATTTTTACACATGCTAACAGTCTCTGCAAAGATTTTTCCTTATTAGTACCACTGGAACATACAACTGCAGCAGTGAGAAAGGTGACCAGTCAACTTTTGCAAAGGGCCATTCACTTCACAGCAGCATAAGTCACATTTTTTAGGAACTTTTGATCCGTTTGAGCTATAAACAATTTACTAGTTACAATCGTCAGATTATGCAGCAGATTATGTATTATGTGGCCAATATGGCAGAGCTATAATTATGTGGAAAACATTTGCAAACTAGGATATTTTGCCAATCATGTTTGAACTGCTCTTGTGGAAAAAGGGAGGAGAAGTGCTGATGACAGAAACTCCATGGGTGGGAGACAATTGGCTTGCTATTCCACTTTTAAGGATATTTGGGACATTCTGTGACTGGAAACGTATCCCACTTTGTGAATGTATTTTAATGTCAATAACTCATATTAAACCTTAAATAAACATGTGTATCCATTGGTTAAATTAAATAACGTAATAAGCTGTAACCGGTTAGTGAAATGGGAAACAAATACTAAAAATTGGGATATTTTGCTCTGTCTGCCACACCTCTGACTCCACCCACTGACCCAATCCACTGGTCATTCCCGCCCTCTGATTATCCGCCCACAGTTCCCCTACTTTTTTCCCCCCACTTCGACCACTGCTCACAGAAGACCCTGCCAAAGTATAGAGAAGAAACTTCTGCTCTGCATCAGGGATGATGAAACACGCCCAGAAGAAAAACGGCTCACCTTAACAAAATTCAATAAATTCGACACTTTAGAGCATGTTTAGAAAATGGTGCCTCATGATGTGCTTAAGTGAGCTCCTTACCCAGCGCAAGTAAGTACAACATAGGGTAAAACATAATGCAATGTGTCAATTCTCATATTATGCCACTCCTGCATGTTAGGTCGACTTTAGTTACTTTAGTTGAACTCTGCAGCAGTATCTGTAGACCTGCTCTTACACAGTGCATATGAGTTTTCAAAAAACATTTGAGCTCTGACTCTGAGGATGATTCTGTTGCACCGCTCAGAGAAACGAATGAGCAAGCCCAGAATAGCGTTACTATGCACCAAAACATGCACAGTGGAGAGTTGGTCTCTGACAGACTACATTAGAAACACTGCTGACTGAAACATGCTCAGTGCTATCACAACACACACGAAGCATTGACAAAAGCAATATGAAATGTCTGATATAGTACAAAACAAAAAAAAAAGATTGATTTGTGTACAAAATGCAAGTGCGACATAAGGGATTACAGATGTAAGATAGACTCTCATGCCCTGAAATAGAGGTGGATGGACATACGAAAACAGCCAATAGAAAGAAGTGGAGAAGAAAATACACCTGTAGGCAGACTCTCAAGATTCGATTGACAACATCTGTAGCCAAAGACTGAAGATTCAGAGCCAAAAAGCCTATAGCTGATGGAGGTGGAACCAAAAGCCTTTTCATCATGTATGAAAATATGTTGCCATGATTTAGCCATGTACTGTTACACATCAAACCTAAAAATGAAACACACTCCCGTAAGTTTAAGAAGGGGCCTTCAAAACCATTTTTTCTCTTTCTATGTTTAGTTCAGTGCTCAGGTAATTCTCGGTCCAATTGTGATCTATATACATCTCTCATTACAAGCGCCAAGAGCCGATTCAATTTGTTCTGCGTCCAATGTAAATTAAAAAAAATAAGTCACTAAATACAAAGAAATCACCAGTTCCAAATTTCAACTATGTAAATATAAAATCTTAATACATTTACCAAATCGTTAACTTCACTAGCTCAACTTTCCCGTGACCAGCCAAACCCTAACTAAAATGTTAAGTTTTAATCCATGCTGCAGTAAGCATATATTTCTACTTCACACACCTATTTCTTTTACTAGTACGGTCTATTATTCTGCACACTCTTTCTTCTTCATTTGATATTCAAAGTGAAAAAAATATAATTTAAACAATACAAATTTAAACTCATTAGGAGAAAGTAAATGCCAATAAAATTGTTCGTACTGTATAGCAATACAAAATAAAGCACACAATCCTCTTAAAAGTAATTCCTAACAACATATTCTCCTAATAATTCTGTTTTGCTTTGGACTCTGTCGGAAACATAACGTGTAATTTCATATCTGTCAATTGGCGTTCTGTGAACCCCTGTACATATCGATTAGTTGACATCTGGTATTCCCATTGCATACTGTCAGACACAAAACATTGCCTGTGCTGGAGATTTTTGGCAGCAATGTTAACTAAATATAGCATTCGATCCATCCTTGCATCAGATGAGCTCTCATTCAACAATAAATGATACATTACGCTACAAGAAATCTGTCAAACAAGCTCGAAAAGTGAATCATCTCTATAAATATGTGACGCCTGATATTGTCAGATCAATGGAAAAATAATCCCTAGAAAGAGAACAAAGGCAGGAAATTGCCTCCTTCATGTGGTTTCAGATATGTGCTCTGCCTTCCTGTTGACATGTGCACAAACAGTTATGACAGTATGGAATCATGCTATGTTGGAGTACTTGAATGTACTTGCCACTTGACCGTACTTGCTGTTTATCAAGCACTTTCCAGGGCTTCCAACAAAACTAGCTACACAGGGTGCTCAATACTTAGTTAAGCTAATTTGTTTTACTGACATCTTTTCTGTTATGTTTACAAGTCTGTGGATCTTCACTGCCGCCCTGCATTCAGTCGAGTTAGCATTTATTAAAGGCTCCAAAGAATGTCTCATTTCATTCTGATGAGAAGGAAAGAAATGCAGTACCTCTAAGTGACTGCATTTATGAATTGTAATGTGTAAAACATGCTAGAAGTAGACTAAACTAAAGTAAATAAATAAGAGTTTTTTAAGATAAAACAATACAGGCAAAAAATAATATCTAGTAATCGCAAAATGAAAGAAGGTATGAGCAACAGGGGTTGCTTCACAAAACACCTGGAACTGGGGGCACATCGCATGTATATGACAACAGCGGTTTCTATAAAAGTCATCAACTAAAACAAAGTCCCTTAAATTAATTAAAGAAGCACAAGGAGAATACATCAGAAGCTATCGGACGTTTGGCTGAAACAATATCTCCAGAAACTGAAATAGCTGTTAGTTGGTGCTCAGTGTTCTGGTGATCACAAGGTGTAGGACAAAACACGGTAAAAAAATTGAAGTCAAAGTGTGTATTCTGTGCACCCAGTTAATGTAAACCACTACCAGTTGTTTCTGCAATAACAGGGTTAGAAGAAAATGTATGAAAAAAAGTGTCAGATCTGGCATCCTTGGAGTGGTTTCCATCGTCTTTTTGCCTCTACCTCCTGTATTTATGTCTGTATGCTGGACTACATTTTTGCTGGTTTTTGAACCCTGGGCACTTTACCACTGCTGATTGGTGCTAATGTGCAAGTGCTCCCTGTGTAAATTAGGATTTTGATTGGTAAGCCATGATTGGCGAATTTGATTTACTGGTAAGTCCCTAGTAAAGTGCACTGTGTGTGCCCAGGGCCTGTAAATCAAATTCTACTGGTGGGACTGCAGCACTGATTGTCCCACCCACATGAGTAGCCCTGCAAACATGTCTCATGCCTGCCACTGTAGTGTTTGCAAGTGCAGTTTTAAACTGCCATGTCGACCTGGTAAGTGCACCCACTTGCCACACCCAAACCTTCCCTTTTCTACATGTAAGGCATCGCTATGGTAGGCCCAAGGTAGCTCCATGGGCAGGGTGCAGTGTATGTGAAAGGTAGGACATTTACTGGTGTGTTTTACATGTTCTGATGAAATACTGCTAAATTCGTTTTTCACAATTGCAAGGACTATCTCTCCGATAGGTTGTCATTGGAGCTGCCTTGTAACCCTTTACAAGTGTAACTTTCAATTGGGAATCGATAGAGATATGGAGTTTGGATGTCCTGAACACAGGATTTAAAAACACATATTTCTGTGAAAGTGGTTTTAAATTGTGTGTTTGAAAATACCTGTTTTAGAAAGTGGGCATTTTCTTGCTTTACCATCCTGTGACTCTGCCTGCCTGTGGAATCCACGGCTAGTTTAGACTGACAGTTGGGCTGTTTGTTCATTCCCTCTAGACAGTCACACAAAGGGAGCTAGGTAAGCCCCGAATATCCTGATTGCCCATCACCAGGCTGATGGGCCTTTCTGAGCTAGACTGATGGGAGGAGTTGTCCTGAATAGGGCTGTGCCTGTCCTCTCACAATGCTGTCTCCACCCCCACTGTAGCGTGTCTGGAGTCTGGACAGGGCAAGGCAGGATCTGTGCACTACAAAGACTATCCCTTGAAGTATGCCTACTTCAAAGGCGAAATGGGGTATAGGTATTGGACCTGTAACCCCACATTTTATAACACTTTTGGACTGACGACTCTGCAAAGGAGAAGAGCTGTCAGGTGGTGTACTGCCCCTTGCTGTGTTGCTTTGCTGGTTTGGCCTGCAGATGCTGCTTCTGTCTGTGAACAGTGAAAGAACTGGACTTTGCTTTCTGGAATCCTACTTTCCAAGTTCTTGTGTGTGCTTGCCTCCTGTTGGTAGTCTCAGGGACATCAAAGACTTCATCTGCAGCTCCCCTGAACTCCTCTGCTGGGAATTCTGACCTGCCAAGTGATGCCAGCTCCAGTTCTAGGCCCTTGGCGGTGGTTTTTCTGCTTCATGAGCTGAAAATCCACGCATCGCCCTTCCTACCGCAAGCTTGCCGTGCTGTTAAAAAACCAACGCACCTCTGTAGTGCGGCTGAAAAACCGACACAGCACCTGTTCACAGCTGGAAAAAATGCTGCAGTTGTGAGCACTATGTCTCTGACGTCCAAGACCCGCGCACCGACTTCGACACAGGCCGTCCTGTGCAGCTTAATGAATCGACACTTCACCTACCTGAGGCTGGAAGTAATCGACGCAGTGCCTGTTTCGCCGCCACATTGACCCAATGCACCTGGATTTTCCACGCATCGCACCTGTTCACCAATTTTTCATTGCATCGCCCCGCAGTAAGGAGCAGCTTTCGGAATTCAATGCATCACTTCTCCTCGCAGTAAGGAATCGACGCAACACTTCTCCTGCATGCAGGACTGACGCATCCATTCCCCTGGGACTCAAGAATTGACGCATCGCTGTGTTTTCTGATGCTTCCCTCCTTTGCAGCTTTTGTCGTCTTGGATTTTGACGCATTAAAGGTACTTTGTGCTAAAAGCAACACATCCATAGTGTTCTATGGACTAAATTGCTTAAACCTTTAAAAAGTGATATGTTGAGTTGGGTATGTTGGATTTCTGTTCTTCCGGTCTTGTTTTGTTTAGATAAAGATTGGTTATTTTTCTAAAGTGGTGTGGTGTCCATTTATAGTGTTTTCACTGTGTTTCTGTGTGTTTTAAGCACACATGTTTGACACATTGCCTCTGAGATAGGCCTGAATGCTTGTGCCAAGCTACCAAGGGGGTGAACAGGGGTTATCTGGGTTGTACTCCCTTACCCTGACTATAAGGAAGGGTCCCTACTTGGACAGGGTGATATCACTGCCAACTAGAGACCCCCATTTCTAACAAAGAGTATCTGTTCTCTTGTATACTGCCTCTGCACACCGGCGCTGTTCATCTAACTCGTAGTGTAG
The DNA here is from genome assembly GCA_963921515.1 of Calotriton arnoldi. NCBI lineage: Eukaryota > Metazoa > Chordata > Amphibia > Caudata > Salamandridae > Calotriton > Calotriton arnoldi. Next base: position 996,543 of record CAWUFW010007013.1, on the reverse strand, counting down.
CAAACCTGTGCACATATGTGGTCAAGTTTACAACTGTCATATGTTAGTCACAGTTACCTCCTAAGGTAGTGATGAGGCCTTGCTAAAGGCAGAGCTTCAGTAACCCCGGGCCATAGATTGTTACCACTATGTGGGAGCAGGCAAGTCATTGGGGTGTGGCGAAGAAGCTCCAGGCTGGTATTGCAGAAGCAAAGTGACTAAATCAGGGGGCAGGCTGCTTTCCGAGGATGCCAAACAACACCACTTAGAGCCAGGTAGTGATGTAAGTACAGCCCAAGTGGCGCTTAGTGCTGGAAAGCACCACAAGTGCCCTACCACTGCCAGGCACCAATATTGCTGCTTGCAAGTTCTCCCCACTGCATGTTACATCTTCCTGACCCTAACTATGAATTGGGCTCTTTGCCTCTGAGTACTTTCGCCTTCTCCATTACCTGCCATAAAAATGTAATCCAATCCAGGAAATTAAGTAGGATATCATCTGAAAGCTACACTTGTCTTAAGTATGGAAGGTACTCCTTTAATTAGTTGTCGTGCAACCATGAAGAGTCCACTATTTTTAGGAACTACTTACACACATTAGGACAAGTGGAGAGTATTTAAGGACACATTTTTAGAATAATACATTCTTTTAGATGCAAACATTTCACCGAACTGAATTTGATTTTAAGGTGCGCTAAATTCCATTCTAGTAAACAAAGGGTTACCAATGTGTTTACATTTCTTTGCATTACTATTGCCCTCACATCTAGACCTTCAGCTTTCGGCACTAAACGTCGTCATGTGCACGTGCTCTGTATTATGGAAGCCGTGTTACCACAGAGCTAAACGGAAAGAAGACACTAGAAGAGGGCAGCTCCTGTTGTAAATATACCACCATCCAGATTTACAGTACTGTCTTGGTCTAGTTTTCAATAATGCTAAATAAAAAAGTAGGCACGTTCTTGCGTGTACCAGAGGGAGCACTTCCGTTATTGCTACTATTTCTGCAGAATGGGCAGATCCTTTCCCACTGACCAACATTTGACTTTCATGCAATAGACTAGAACAGATTAAAACATGTACTCAGCATAATTTTCGTTTGAATCATGAAAAATATTTAGATGAACTGCAGTTTAACGTGAATGCAATTCACTGTAATGTCTAGAGGACAGTTATGGCTCAGTAGGTGGCTTCAAAGGAACTTTTAAATAAGTGCAATAATTTCTGCAGCTAGCAAAAGCTATTTCTTGAACAAATGTACGCTATCAACTGTAACGCTTGAACAGGAGAATGATAATAATAAGAATAACAATACGAAGCGAACATTGGCAAACCCAATATGTGCCATATTTGCTACTGAGTGCCGACCTATTGGTTTTGCCAGTGTTTTTTGTCTCTGTAGGCGGTTTCAAGGAAACTTTTAAATCAGTGCAATATTTTCCCAAGCTAGCAAAAGTTTTTTTAAATAAATGTAAGGTATCATGTGTACGGCATTAACAGGAAAATGATAATAGGAGAATTACAACATGAAGAAAACATTGTCAAAGCTAGTACATGTCACAGTTGCCGCCCTACTGTCTTTGCCAAAGACTTTTTTTGTTTTGATAGGTGTTTAAAAAAAAAATCTTTTAGATAGTGCAATCATTTTTGCAGTCAGCAAAAGATTTTCCTTGATCAAATGTAAGATATTACATGTACGGCTTAAACAGGAGGAAGGTAATAATAAGAATAACAACACGAAACAAACATTGGGAAAGACAATAGATCTCACATTTGCCACGGCGCACTGACCTATTGCCTTTGTCACTATTAGTTTGCCCCCAATGCTGCCATGCATTTGCTAAATAGCCCTAGAAGAAAACTGAGCTTACCCAATTTTGCCCTTCACACCAACCTGGAATGCTTCGATTATGTGGGTATTTTTTATTCTAGCCTGCGACCCATTGCAAAGCAATTTTTCAGTTCAGCATCTTGTGAGCTATTGCGTTCTGTTTTGTGAGTTAATAATTTTCTGTTCATATCTGCCAGGGAGCCATTCATTCAAAAACATACAAGGACAGTGTCAGTGCTTAATTTGTTAAAGAATAAGTGCAGGAGCCCAAAGTGTTTCTCATACATTGGCCACTGGCATTGGGGTAGGGGGGAGCTACACAGACCACTGACACCAGGTTTGTGTGACAAAGGCCGCTTTATTGAAACAGGCGCACATTACAACATAGCCCGGGCCTTTGCCTTACAAAACTATAACCTCACTATATATCTTTAATCACCTATTATCATCTACGCCACTCCTAAAATATCCCTTCCCCAAAACAACTTTAATTATCAACAGCATACTTGCATCAGAACTGATCAAATGTAACTGGGACCTCTAACATTCCTTCAGTTTTTTCTACATCTAATAACCTTTGAACCCATTCAACTTTCTATCCAACCTCGAACTTCCTACGTCTTCCAGGCGTGAACTTGCCTACACGCTCCCTTTCAGCCTGAACTGCCACTGACAAACAATAAACTTCTGTAAATCATGGCAACTTCTCAGCCAACCTCCTATGCACCTGAATCAAGCGACAGCCTACAAACATAGCTTCCCTTGCGCACCTATATGCAATAAAATTAACCGAACCCCAAGGAAGAGAGGCACTGAGAAAGGGAACCCCCCCCAAACAACCGTAAAATAGAGACGAGCAGGAGGGGCCAAAAAGTGTCCTGCCTAGGTACCAGCCACCATGTCACCAAGACAAAATGGTGGCTGGTACCTTAAAATGGCAGCATATATATATAGTTTGAGCTACAAAAGTAGCCCAACCGCAACCCAAAACCCGCGTGCAGTCGCTGGACTGCACCACTTCCCCAAAAACCCTGGTGGGCAGACCTCCCTGTGGTTGGAGGCCCCCAAAGTCCCCATTGAGGAAGAGGTGAGCAGCATAGACCACTGACTCCAGGTTTGTTTGAAAAAGGGCTCTTTATTGAAACAGGTGCACATTACAACGTAGCCTGGGCCTTTGCCTTATAAAACTATAACTTCACTGTACATCTTTAATCACCTATTATAATATATCCTCACCCCTGAAATATTCCTCCTCATAACAACTTTAATCATCAATAACATAGTTGCATCAGAGCTGATCAACTGTAACTGGGACCTCTAAAATCCCTTCTGTTTTTCCTACATCTAGTAACCTTTGAACCCATTCAACTTCCTACCTAACCTTGAACTTCCTTTGTTGTCCAGGCGTGAACTTGCCAACCTGCTCCTTTTCAGCTTGAACTGCCGCTACCAAACAATAAACTTCTGTACAACATGACAATTTCTCAGCCAACTACCACCCAGAAAAAAGGGGGAAAGGGAGGGAGGAAGGAAGGATACCCCCCTTTTTCTGCCCCACCCCCCACATCCCTAACTCCTTCTGTGCCCTTAAGGGAACTGTCTCCAGACCTAAATACCCAGTACCTTTGCCAATACTAACTTTATCTGCAGTAAATACAGCTCTGTTCCCATAAAGGACAAATGAACACCATCTCATCTAAAAAATTCAACATTCTCGAAATGGAGCTCTGGGTGATCTACTTAACAATCCCAGAGTCTCTGCAAAAGGCCTACATCTCTTTATTCAATTTTCTCAGTGGCTCGTCTAAGGCTGAGGGCTTGACAGCCCCACACCAAATTCTCCTGGGAATGAAATCTGTCCAAGTATGTGGCAACCAGCCCATAGACTGTGGGCCTTCTTCAGATGCCCATTCATGGCCTTAATAATACCAGGCCTTTCTGAACCACTAAGTAATTTTCCCCTAGGTGAAGGAGAAGCACATCAGGACATTTCCCTCCCACTAGAAGCCTGTTCAGATAGGAAAGGAGCTCCCTCCAACGCATCCCCCCTTTACCCACCCAAGTGAATATAATGCTGTGTTAAATCCCAGATTTGCACCGTGGCTGCTGGCCATAGCATGACGTTCCGCACACTTCACAAAGGAGTGGCCCACAATCCAGATATTCAGCCCTGAAGCCTGGGGTCCAGGAACAGAACCTGAAATAGATATTAAGCTGACTACCTGCACACTAGTGCCCCTCATCAACCGCCCTCCTGACATATCCCCGAAAACAATTTGATGGCCATCTACCCAGATCCATGATGCTCCCTTGATTCCAAACCCACCAACTTGAAGCTCTAGCTACACCGATCCTAAATGAATTTGTTCCAAATCCACTGGGATCTAATCCAATACACCCTAGTGCCTTGCACAGAATGGACAGCAGTTGGAAAGGAGTAACAGGTCTACCATCCTTGTGCTTAAAGACCCTCCCTTCAGTACCTGACTCTCGCTGCAGGGTAGTAGCCCAATGTGCCAGACAAGTGCCCACCATAGGGTAGTATCTCAGTGTGATGCTTCTTCCTTCTCTAATTTGGTCGGTCTTAGACTTAAGCAGGCAAACCTGCAAGCCTTCTTCCCTCCAGCCCACCTCTTCCCACAGCAAACCTCTGCTCCGTCTACCCCCTAGTAGTTACAAGACCCGAAACGCCCCAAAAAACATCCATGACATGAGTGTGGAGAATTCAACTGTCTCACTAGTGTCAGAACAGACACTGTGTAGGGACTTAAGAATGTCATTCAGAATATTCAGTGTCAGAGGCCACCTAATGTGGCCACCCTGCTCCGCATCCCGTACCCAACCTTCCAAAATCCTCCTCCCCAGTTTGCCAGCTGCGGGGGCATAGCCCCCCATAAGAGCTTGCCCATAAATGAAATACCACACAACTTGCCCAGGATGGTTATCTTCGACCAGCCTTTCTCTATAAGGGATAGAATAAACTGCACAATGTCCTCTAGCCTCTCCCATTCCCATTACCTCCATGTGCCCCCCCTGGCTAAAAAATTGGACCAAGCCTGAAAATATACCCTTCTTGTGGAAACAGCTAACGACACCGCTATCAATTGGAGCATCCTCTATATTCTATGGACCACAGCTCCTGCAGCATCAGTGTCTTCACTTGGTCCGCCTCCATGGCCAGACCTTGGAACCTCTCCTACTGTGAAAGAGACAAAGCGTCAGCAATGCCATTGTCCACACCGGGCACATGTTGGGCCCTAAAAATAATGTCTAGTCTCAAGCAGTGTAATACAAAAACTCTAAGCAGCTGCCACACTGCGGCTCCCTGGCGGACTGCCTGTTCATTACATGCACAAATGACATACTGTCAACCCGAAAAAGTACTCTCTTGTGAGCCAGCTGATCACCCCATAGCACCATTGCCACTACCAAGAAAAAGGTTCTCCCTGCTCTCACTACCCTGCAGGTGAAGTTCAGGGGACCTAACAAGACCTGCACCTCCTTAACCATCACCTTATACTTGCCCAGCATTGTGTTCAGCAAGTTCTACAGGTTAAACTTCTTGTTCTTAGGTAACCGTGCCTCCATGGCAGTTGAATCAATATCAATATCCAGAAAGGACAAGACAATATCTGGACCCAATGTCTTCTCTGGGGCCAATGGAACATCTAAGTCAGCCATAAGCTCCTGGAAGCAGGCCAGCAAGTGCTGGCAGTCTCCGTGAACACCTACGAAGAAGAAATCATCCAAGAAGTGTGCCATACAGTTGTACCTTGTGTACCAAATGAATAGCCACTGGAGAAATGTGCTAAAGCATTTGAATAAGGTGCAGGAAATGGAGCAGCCCATTGCGAGTGCTTTGTCCACGTACCATTGTCCTTCAAAATGGATGTCCACCATCTGAAAGTCAGCAGGGTGTACCAGCAGCAGACAGAAGGCAGACTTGATGTCGCTCTTAGCCATCAGCACCCCCTGTCCCAACTTCTCCACTAATGCCAATGCCACATCCACAGATGAATATGTCATTGACACTTGCTCAACCGGACTGAAGTCATTACTGAACTAACCCTCGGACCATGAAAGGTGTTGAATTAGCCTAAACTGTCCTTGTTCCTTTTTTGGGTACCACCCCAATGGGTGACACAATGAGGCGTTCCATAGGCCATTCCTCAAAGTGACCCACCCAGCTACCTTCCAGAGTCTCCTTGTTTAGCTTCTCCCTCACTACTTGGGCATGTTCCCTCACGGATTTCAAATTGGGGCCCATCGTTGCCCTCTCAGGCCATCATAACCAAGACTAAAACCATTTGAAAAGCCTCTTAGCAGCAGACTAGTTGCATCAATGTTGTCATAGTAAGATAGCCAAAATGCGAGTCAGTGCAATTTAATGGGCATACAGGTCCTCCACTCCAGATCACTGACCACCCCTACCTGGCCTACCGCCCATGGTCTGCCCCTGTTGTTGCCCTGGTGGGACCCCCAGTTGTCCGCCCAAGGCCCCGTGTTGCTGCCCATAGCCAGTGGAGTAACCGGTCCTACCTGTCCTGAAGCAGGCGACCAATGGGTGCCTACCTCCACACCTTGAACACTCATGTTGGAACTTACAAAGTTCCCTTGTACACAGCCTTTTCTTGTAGTCCCAACATGCCCCACCTTGGCTATTTTGTCCTCTGCTTGCACCCCCACGCCTCTCCGGGTAGGGTGCCCCTGAAAGGGCTTATAACCAATTAGCAAACCACTGGACATAAAACAAATTGCAGAATTTCGCTGGGCCCATGGTGTGTTGCCATGTGTCAGTGTCCAGCTCCCCTTGTTAAAGATTGCAGGAATCGCTGTTAGCATGAGCTGAAAGCCATTTTGTACTTGGCAGCCATTTTAGTTAGCCATGTGCTCGCCATGTGCTTTCTCCCTCTTCCAGAGTCTTGCACATGCTCAGAGAGGCCTAGCTGGTAGAATGCACCTGCTTCTAGTATAGAACTGTCAGGCTATTCTTACTCATGTAAGCAGTTTAGTCTCCCCTCCCACTTTGTGGAGCAAGCAAATTTTGTATACCCATATTAGTCAATAAGCATGCTTGTATGTGCTAGGACCTCCCTTGATTTTATGCTGACTATGTAACAAATACATATATAAGGACCCTGTTCTCTGCACTCATTAGAATGCCTCCTACAGTGGCCTGCGGGTACCGTAAGATGCAATCTCCCTCATCTGAGGTTAATAAAACATGTTTTTTGATATTACAGCTTCTGTGCCAATCTCTTCTTTGTTGGTCTTAAGGACCAGATGTATCAGTGAACCCCTAAGAAGGTTTTTATTTCTACAAATGGCGCCCAAAAGTGGACCTCATCGGTGCAGCGGCTATCCAAGGGAGTCGTCTTGAAGGGAGACAGGAATCTACTGAGGAGTACAGGACAGGAATCTACTGAGGAGGTACCCTGCGCACGGAGATTGTTTGTCTTCCAGCCCAGTATATTTCTGGTCTTCCTGATCTGATCCTCCAAGTGTTTGCCGCTCCCGACTGAAAACTTCTTTGGCGTGAGTATTTTAAAACGACCGTTAGGTCACTCAGAACTTGGCAGTTGGAATCTGGACACCATTTGATTGGTAAGAGCCGTTTTGCGGCACTTGCTGTTGGTTTGATGCCTTTGATTGGTAAGGTAGTTTTAGTAACACTTACTGTGGCTTTGTTTGTATGATTGGCCAATTTTGGAATTTGTTTTGTAAGTTATATATGCATTGCAATTCATATAGGCAGGTAATGAGGAGATTTTTCTCTAACTTTGAAAACTTGAACGGCACACATTGTGTTAAGTGTCACTTGGAGTATAATATTATATATGCTATAATATTCTTGGCATGCCTGTTTCTAGCACACTTCGCAGAAAGTGTTGCTGTTTTGGAGGTACCGATATGGATTTAGTAAGTACTTAGTTGACTCCCCTCAGAGGGGATACCTAAATAGGTTTACGTATAGTAAAAATATATTTTTTCCTTGGTGACTAAGTACCCCATGGAACTAAATATGTACATAAAACGGATCCGGATCTGCGCACTTAGTAACATTCATAAGTGGTGATATGCAGAGCGCTTTTTGAGTGTTCTACCAGCCAAAACTGGCGAATTTGGTGTATTTTGGCTTCTTGACCATGGAACAGTTTTTTGGGCTACTTTTGAGAGCTCTTCTTGTAAATATGACTTACAATTAGTATTTACAAATAGGTTGGTCTTGCGTATACTTTGTAAGCAGTCCTAAGTGTTGATTTGTGGGTTAAATGTGTGTTTCAATGTCTATGTGGGGTTTGTGGTTTGACATTGGTAATACTTGTGTGAGTACTCTTTGTGAAAGAATGTCTAGCTTTAAGCGCGCTGTGTTGTGTACTCTGCGTGTATGACCCCCTTCTGTAACTGTCTGAATGAGCTCAATGAGTTTGTTTATGTTTTTTGCTGTCATCATTCTGTTATGCAAAATGTCATTTAGTTACTTACATATTAAATAAAAATCCAGAAATGAATTATATAACATACGCTAAACAGCTGCATGTTACTATTAAATTGACAGAGTACGACACTGTACATGTGTGCAAATTGCCACAATGCTAAAGATAAAATTAGAATTCGTATTCAATAGGATTAAAATAGGCCTCATACAGAGGAATAAAAACGAAATTGTGTGTTTTGTAATCAATAGACTAAAATACATGTTACAGCATTTTCCTTAAATACATTGTATTAGACATTAAAAGGCATGCACATCATATGAGTGAATTTGGTCGTTGCTGAACTAAATACACATTATAGAAAGATAGATTTGACTGCATTGAAATGCCTCAGTTTTTAAATAGACTGTGACATGCTTTTCTTTCAGCACCCGAGAAAAAAGCTTTCCAACAGCTGTGTTTAAACTGACTAACTGAAAAGAAACTGTTTGACACAGCAAATGGGGATTTAACTCTGTCAGGGTATTTCAAATAATAAAGGGGTTTTTTCCTGAGAAAGGCGTGAAAATTCGACGCCTGCTGACAAACAACAGCTGCATAAATAGCATATGGCTATTCCTGATCACGACCACAGACAGGAATGCTGAGTCAGCGAAATTTTAAGTCAGTGTAAAACTGGTATAAGGGCCTGCATTATTTTAAAAGTTTCAAAAAAACCAGTTTCATTATTTTGGATAACAGAGAACAAAATTGAAAGTAGGGATTTCCTTTCTTAATGCCTTTTTTACATAAGTACATCTGTGGTTCTGATGTTAAATGATAACTGTCCTTTTAAAAAGTGGCGCAGACTTTTCATGTTTCAAGTAAGGCTTCTGTGCTTAGGGTTATGAATGAATGCGTTTAAATATGATAGGCTACGAATGAAGCTTGCTTTTCAAATGTGGAATCATCAAAATGGTTGGTTTTGATTAAAAAAATAAATAAAAATAATTATATGAAAAAAAATATATTGTTAAACATAAATGCTTTAAATTCGTTTTTTCATCTTTATAAAGCCTAATCATCATACTGTGAATTCCTAGTATCAAAGTTGAATTTAAGCAGTGCTGTACCGCAATAAGAAGGGAACTTAAATGTGAAATGTCACTTTACCCAGCCGTACAAAACTCATTTTTATAAGGGTATATCTTATACATTTCTGATTTCCCATTCCTGGGCTATCTAGAGAACACTCTGGGGGTTCCTATTATGCAAAAATATTGTAGGATATTCATTTTTAAGTGCCCCTACCACCAAAGTCGAAATTGAGCTAAATTCACAATTTTACAAGCAGTTCTACCACTCAAGGCAGTTTTAACGTGCTCTCAGGCTTCCATAAAGTATATGCAAGTATAAAACAAACAGCTGACCTCTGTTTTACTAGATTGCACACCACATACTATACATAAATGAAAATAAGTATACAGAAACCAGCAGACGTTATTATCCTACCTTTAAATTACTGGCAAACGGATCGGACAGGACTGCCTTTTAGCTGTGATTCTCCAGAGTTGCTTTGCATTACGAAAACCGCATGGCAAGCCTTGCACAAACAAAATGAACAGCTGCTGAACGGGTCAAAGGTCGGAGTTCTGCATTTAGCAACTTAGCAGGGTGAAGGGTAATGTTTGCTGGGACACTTCGACCTTCGAAAAGTTTTTGAAAGACGAGATGATAGCGCAAAGAGAGAAAGAGAAGCTTTGCTTCCTATTTTTGGCAAACACACGTTTAGCGCAGTCATATGAAACGAAGGAAAACAGCCCTCAGTTGAGCATTGATCTGCCATGTATATCAAAATAATGGTTTTAGTTTAAAGAATACTGTGTAGGGGCTACGATAAGGAGGAAATGGATTTTAGTTTGCATTCATGCGCCCTCATGTTAATCTAGTACAATTGCTCAAGAAATTGATACATTGGTTTGTTTGTGCCCAGTTGCTACAAATAGGGGTTGAAAGTGTTGACAGAAGTAAAACCTGTTTCAGGTTTTCCTACTGTCAAAATGGGGGAAGGAGGCTAGCTCCTCTACAAATTAAGGGTAGGCAAAATTATGTTTTCTCTCTTCTTTTTCTCACTTTTTTTGAGTCTGTCTAAGCTGTCTAGGAAATGGCCATGTGATAGTTATTGGCTATTCTGTAATACTGTTTTAAAATTGTTAGAATTAATAAAAAGATGAAACACATAAGCTATGTTACTGCCCATCCTGTATGAAAGAATGAGTAGAACAGATTGATGTTCCCTTATTTGATCTTTAAGGAGAACTGTATAGTGGCGGTTTCTGTTCAAAAATCTCAGGTGGCAACACTATTATTGTTTATGTTATTCTCATGTTCTATACAGTTTTGCAAGGGCATTGCTAGTTTTTTATTAGCTAGTCTCTGTCAATAAGCTGACAGCCCTTATTAGAGCTGGAGATAGGGTTTTTTTCCTTTTGAAAATGATGTTGCATAGTCCAGATCGTGAAAAGTACAATGCAGGAAAGACGCTCATGTGATCCTTAGCAAACATTTTGAAGGAAAATATTGTTTTATAGGAGTTTGTTTGTCATAACATGTTCTGCTGGAGAAAATGTACTCACTATGTTGAAGTTTAGTTCTTTTTGCAATAAGAATCCCTGTTAAATTAGCAGTTTTAGATTTTCCTGCTGCGCCTATAACATGAGAGCATGGTCCTAAGCATAACATGTAAGAGAAATTATTTTACAAGTGTCTGCAGTCCTGTACAAGTAATGTAAAATCTATGAGTAAAAGTGTAGAACATTTCCTTTTTCTTGAGGGTTCTTCAGATTGGTAATATAGGAATACACCAATGTAAGTATTTGGAGTATGTCTGTATTGTTTTTCTCTTTTTCTCAGAATTTAGTAAATGAACACAGACTTCCTTGGCTGTTTGGGATTGGGTGATGTATTACTCTTGTCAGTTCACCAAAACGTTCCTTTTATACTTGCCAATAGGTCCAGGGTTTTCTACTCTCAGATAGATGAAGTGGCTCTTGGGTGCCTTGCTAATGTATGGGGCGCCCCAGGACTAAGAGAGTATTCTGAGACTATCCTCTCTGTTGTTAGATTATTTCTGTGCCTTGTCTAAAGACCTCTTGTTCTGTCCACCAATAGATATTTGCTGCCTTACAACCATTGCCAGAGGGGCCCGGACATCAGATCCAGCCTGGGGAGTCAGCGCCACTCCAGTTTGAAGCCAAAGTGAAAGGAACCAGCATAGGCGTTGCTGGCAACTAGGACCTCAGTGAAGGCGGAAGCACTGGGACGTGAAGTGTGTACCCCTGCCACTGTCTTGGGCGAAAGACGGGGTTACAAATCAGGATGGAGAAATCTTTGTGTGGATCCAGTTTTTGATGCCCAGCTGAGAGAGTCACAGAACGACAAGGATGGCAAGGAGGCTTTTGCTTGAGGTGACCCCCTTTGAAACAAGGGTTGCTTCAGGCCTTTGAGTCCTGGTCCCAAGTGAATGCAAGTCTACGCCTTTGTTTGTTGATCAAGAGATGCCCGAGCACACTGGGTACAATTTGTGGCCCTAACAAAAGAGCAGTGCGCCAGAGGTGCAATACAGGAGTTAGGGAAGGACTTGAGTTTAGGGTACAGGTGTTGTGCCCTTGGTGCCTGTTAGATTAAAGTGAAGAAAACTGGTGCACTGCCTGAGACACTGGACAGGATCATTGAGGGTATTTGCCCTGGGGGGTGATTGCCCTATCCTGAAAGAAAGACTTTTCCTTCTCCGTGATTCTTGAGTTGCGAGTTGTGCAGCTCCACCGTGGGAACAACAAGAGCCTGCCTGTGAGGCTCAAACGGACACAGGGAGAAGACTCCCCTCTGGCTGTTGGTTCTAGAAATTCCCAAGGACTCTTTTTTTGTTAGTAATGTACCCCTTTGGTCGTCCCATTTTTTTTGGGAGGAGCAGCCCTTTGCGGCTCCTTGTCCTAATTCCTATGGCCCTGTGTGGTCCTCCTGGTCCCCCGGAGCCAGGATTGTTTTTGTAATAATATGTCTGATTGCTTTAATATTTTTTAAGAGTAATGTTTATTCTGCACGAGAAAAGTTCATCTGAGCATGTTACTTTACTCTTTCCTTAAGTATATTAATTGATAATTTAGCCCTCATAAAAAATACTGAGAAAGTCTATTGAAAATGTTTTTATTAGGTATGTGCTGTTGGCTATTTTGAAATTGACATAAATAGTCACTGAAATACATCAGAGCCCTGAAACTTAAAATTAGACTAGATGGTTTTGGTATTTGCTTTCTGCTTAGGATTGGAAAATATTGAGATTTCTGTTTGAGATAATAGTCATTATTCTCTCTTGCTACCTGTATGACCTAATGCTCTGTTCACTTTGTACTCCTGCTTATACCTTGTATATACCTGCTTAATGAAATGTTTAGAATGTAAATGCCCACCTAGCATAGGATATTGATGAATTTATGAGAAGAAAATGTGCAAAATATTTTCTATGTCTCTACTAGATCATGGGAATGTCTTTAGCTCATGCTAAAAGGATCATCTGTTAAAGATTGCAGGAATCGCTGTTAGCATGAGCTGAAAGCCATTTTGTACTTGGCATCCATTTTAGTTAGCCATGTGCTCGCCATGTGCTTTCTCCCTCTTCCAGAGTCTTGCACATGCTCAGAGAGGCCTAGCTGGTAGAATGCACCAGCTCCTAGTATAGAACTGTCAGGCTATTCTTACTCATGTAAGCAGTTTAGTCTCCCCTCCCACTTTGTGGAGCAAGCAAATTTTGTATACCCATATTAGTCAATAAGCATGCTTGTATGTGCTAGGACCTCCCCTTGATTTTATGCTGACTATGTAACAAATACATATATAAGGACCCTGTTCTCTGCACTCATTAGAATGCCTCCTACAGTGGCCTGCGGGTACCGTAAGATGCAATCTCCCTCATCTGAGGTTAATAAAACATGTTTTTTGATATTACAGCTTCTGTGCCAATCTCTTCTTTGTTGGTCTTAAGGACCAGATGTATCAGTGAACCCCTAAGAAGGTTTTTATTTCTACACCCTCATTGTGCGTCTGGATCCACAGCCATGCAAGCCCGGAATTTCTTATTGAACTGGACCCATGCATAGCCACTGTAATTCAGTTGTGCCTTCCTTATCACATCTATGTATTTAAAGAGTGTGCCCAACCTCTATGGGTACTTTTCACAGTACACACTTGCATAATTGAGGAATGCTGGCATCCAGTTCTCTATTGTCACCAGCACCCTCGGCCAATTTGACAATTCAAGTTCTTCTTCCTTAGAGCCTTCCTTGGACCACAATTCCCTATGGAGGAGTATAAGGATTTCTATGTACTCCCCCTTCCAAATCTTCTCCTTGTTGACTGCATGAGGTGTGCCCAAATGGCTTGGACGTTCTCATGTATGGTGACTTGTTGAACTTTACCTCTTTGTTCTAACACCTGAGTCCATTGTCATGTCGTATTTCTGCTCCCCCCAGACTGTGTACCTGCCCCTTTGTCCATGACTTTCCCTGATGTACCCACCTGGTCAAGGTTCCCCTTTTCATGTTCTTTGATCTCCTGCTTACCCTCCCCCTGCTTTTGTATGGCATTGTCTGTGCGCACCATGGGGGACTCCGTGCTCACTCGGTGTTCCATTCGTATAAACCTTTTCTTAAGTGGGCCTCCCCGCTGTCTTGAGGATCCTTAGCCTCAACCCCAGTGGACACCATCTCTAAGTGGGCCTTCCCACTGACTAGAGGTTTCCTAGCCTCCACCCCAATGAACACCATTCGTAGGCGGGCCTCCCCGCTGTCCAGAGACTTTCTAGCCTCGACCCCAATCGACAACCTTCTTATGCGGGCCTCCCCGCTTTCCTGATAATCAGTCACGGCAACCCCCGAAGACCCCATGTGGGGCATCTGCGGCCCATACTTTGGCATCTTACCTGGCACCAAGTTCGGTGCCCGCTCAGAAGCCCACTGCTTTGCCACTATCTGGTTTCACCTGGTTCTGTTGTGACCTCCTGTAAGAAGCCATGGACATGCATCTTGAAACACACCAGGTACAGCTGGGTTAGAAGACCCCCACAGCACCTTCATGCCAACAGGTATGGAAGTCTACCAGCACCTCTTTATACCAACTCCTCATTATGATCCCTCAGTTCCCCTTCCAAAAGACTTTATTCCTCATAATCAAGCATTGACAGCTCCGTCTGTGCCCCTAAATCTCCACGAGCACCACTATCCATCTGTTTCCGCAGGGGCTCGCCCACACGTAGAATGCACTTGTATGTTAACCTACCAGGGGGGTGCCGTACCTTGCCCTCCCCACCTGTCCATTGATGCAGGGCAGGGGATGCCCCCCTCCTTCTGCCCATCGCACTGCTGAGGTTGCTCCAGACCTTCTTGTGGCTGTGAACTTGGCAACCCCATCCATGTTTCAGCTGGCCACACGGGGCCACACCTTCTCTTTACCTCAGGGCCATTGAGCCGCACGTGGCTCTCTCGAGTCTGGACCCCTAACGGATGTGTCAACCTGTAAAATAGAAACATGATCCGGTGTCCTGGTAAGAGACTCCCCAACCCCTTCCCCCAACCAGCACTCCTCCTGCATGCCTCTGGGCCCCCCAATCCCAGGGATTGCCCTGATCTAGAAGACACCCTGGGTGCCCCCTCTATTGCTCAGCCTGCTACTGACTCCTGCCATGCCCCCGCTTCCCCTACACTCCCATATACCTTGCTTGGTGGCTTCACCACCAAGATGCTAGACGCACTACCCACCCGGAATCTCCCTACCTACTGCCACCTCCCTCCCTGCCCCTCCCCCTCCCCCTCGCTCTATTCCAAGCCAGCTGCTACCCTAAAAAGGGTGCAGTGGGAACCTGAGGCACAGCTCAGCCCCTGTGGTACTCCTGTGAGGCCCCCCCAGGGCCCCACATTGCCGTCCCTTTCATTTTCTGACCCCAAGCTGCCCTGACCCCTATGGGCGCCATGTTGTATTACTTCAATCAATCCTGTTGAGGGTTCTGCCCTTCATAGTGCCTGAAACCCCACCTTGTCTCCACCTCACTGCGTCACCTTCCTCCACCAGCTACTCCCTATAAACCTCCCTAAAGTCCACTTGTTTTGGGAAGGCCTCAGCTCTCCTGTGCAAATCTTTTATCTGCTCCTCCAAGCCTCCCTCCCAGCTTCTGTAGGCCGTGGCTGCTGTGTTGCTTCAGCGCTCCTCCCCACCCCTCTCTCTCCCTTTCCCTGTACGAGGCCACCTTCGTATCCGCGGAGGCCACACCCACATTATTCAACTGTGAGGCCTCGCTGCAGCTTAAGGAGGCCTCACGTTGGAGCAACACTTCATCCCCCTCCCCACGAGTAAACCGGTCGGCTGGGGCACAGCTGATGAAAACCCCCACCCACTGCTCACACAGCCCTTTCCTGCACCCTTCCTGGGGCCACTCTCCGAGTGCTGGAGCAGCCCCTTTGCCCTACCTGGATCATTATAGCCTCGGGGTGGCGATGAGAGCCACACGCCAGCACCGCAACTGCGTCCCCTGGGTCGCTCTTCGGCGAGACGCCCATGTTGCAACTGGGCCCCGTCAGCATGCAGGTCAAGGCGATGATGGAGCAAGGTAAATTAAATAAATTTGGAACCCCCTTGATAAGAATAATAAATTAACAGTACTAATTGTTTGATGAATTAACCAACAAATGCACCTTTAATAAACATTACATAAACGGTAACTGCTATTTTGTGCAAAATCTAATTATTTTACAATTGTGAAGTAAGTTGATACTAATATTGTGATTTGCGTACTAATTAGAGTAAAATCGCATGATTTATGCTATGTAGTAAAATTGTATTGTGGCAAAGAATGCGGATGGTAAGTAAACTGGCTTTAAATGTCGCTTCTGCTAGGTAACACCTAACACAGGTTCTTAGAATGACGGGTGGTAAACAGAAAGGCTTATATTCTTTGTTTTAATTTTTTGATTGTGTTTGTTCTTATGATAGTTCATTCGGGCCTGTTAGGCCATGCTGCGAAAATGGCTGCCGAGACAGATGAGGTCATGCAAGAAATCAAAGATGGCCTCTAAGCGGAAGAAATAATGGAGCTGAACCACGTGGGTACGGCCTGTGCACGGAGTGAGAGATGACAAGGACACATTGACCTATCATGAGGAGAGTGCCAAGAAAGACTCAGTACGTATCCGTGAGAATGGGGAAAAGAAAGTATTGAGAAACAATGGACTGAAAAAATTGTGACCATCAGAATCGCAACATTATGAATAGTCAAATTGGACTGCTTTTACCCAAAGGTCATGAGAAATAGTGAACTCTTAACCATCCCCGAAACCAGTTTGAACAAGGAAGGCGATGAGGTGATCTTCGCCAACCCTCAAATGGACCAATTAGCGTGATTCCTGCCCCCAAACATTGCAACTTTTTGTGTAGTAAGCTAGAAGTAGGGTATAAGAGGGACTGCTCTTATGTGGGAGGGAAATGTCAATGTTGGTGTGGATGTTAATGCTGATTTTGAACCTATTGCTGCCATTGACTTCGAACCTGACTGGGGAAGGAACGAGACCGTTGCGGGAAATCTGTACGGGAGGTCCCGTCGAGGAGGCCATTTAGCGGGACAGTCAGTCAGTTTGGGAATCTATTCTGTGATCTATGGTTTATCTTCTTTTTGGTGAACCAATCCTATCTGCATCTAAATAGGTAATGCATAAATTTAACTTCTTTACAGAATTTCTTATATAAATGTTATGAATGTATTAAGGTGATTAATAAACTAAGAATCTCACTCGTGCAAGCAAGAAATTAGATAAAATCTCATTCAAATTAACTATGAGTCTGTGGTTCTTTAGTTCATTGATAAGTTTGACATTTAACAGGGTTTTAAATGATTGAGCTGGTCTTAATCACCATCAACTTATTCTACTAGTTGGTCCATCGACCAAAGAGCGGAATACCTTGATGTTTAGAACCAACTGGATTAAAAGCTAAATGTATATGATGTTTAAGGTATTAATCTGTCAAATTTAACAAGGTATCCCGTTCCTCCAGCAACTCATTTTTCTCCTTGGTGTGTAATCCAGTGAACGACTGAGTGTATGATATGCGTGTTATGGGCCCCACCGTCATATGGTATAGTTGATGTGAATGATTTACCTGGATTCGTGTCCAAGGAGAAATTTATATTAGCCGCGCTGGATCAGATTTCTTGGTAGCAGAGTTATGGTTACTATAGATTAGTTTGGTGACCATTGATTATTGATTATTGATTATTCATGTCTAACACTTCGTGTCGAATTGTATTATGTTATGTGTAAGTCGAAATTTTTAAGCCTCCGGGAAGTAGGAAGTGGACACGTGTGGCAAGAGAAGTCACATGGAATTGTGCATTGTCTGATTTTTCAAAATTGGTGATAACACAGGATTGTGTTATGATAGGGACATTTCATGTATAAAACGCGTATGAGTGAAATAGCAACCGGTTTTCTTGTGAAACTCTGGCCTTAATTCTCAGGAGCAGTGTAGTCTCCACATGTGTTTTATCCCCAGAGAAACGGGTTTACCCCTTGCTTGAGAGAAGGGCAAGGTAGAGGGAAGTGCTACACTTATCGAACAAAATAGTATTCTTGCAAGATAGAGTAAGCTATCTCTTTTGTTTAGCGAAAACAGACAATGGTAATGTGTTTTACGTCGTAACTAATAAAATTCAGTCAAGAAAAAACTGCTGATAATTTTTGTAAAGGAGGGGTCAGGAGTAGAACTGACGTTGACAAAGACCGCGCTGGTATTGGCCAGTGGTGGGAAAACGAAGAGTTTTCTGATTGGTGCGTTGGTGTGAAGACGCGCTGGTATTGGCCAGTTGAGAGTGACGTAGAGCTTTCGGATTGGTGCGTTGGCGTGAGACGCGCTGGGATAGGTCCGAATAGCAAACAGTAAAAAGAAAAGAGTTGTGAGTTTGTCGGAAAGGAAGAATCGTGTAATATGGCTTACTATGAGTATTGTAGAGAGAAACCGTCATGGATGGCGAAGATTAAAAACTTTTTCAAGAAGGACAAGAAGATAGTGACTAAGGAAGGAGAAGTACTTCCTCCGCCGAAAACGCCAGCTTCTCATATGATGTTGAAATATGGTTATCATACTTGCATTTGGTTCGAAAATTGGACAAAATATACTCAGAATGATGGAGTATTGGCTTTTCCAGAAAACGGTTCGTTTAGCACAGCTGTACTTCGAAATTTGAGAGAGAAAATGCTGAAACTTGAACCAAGACCCAGACCAACACAGTTTGAAGCGTTAGGTGAATTGGAAGATGAGATTTATGAAAGAGAAAGACACAGAGGTGCAAAGAATTATAGTTTAGTTCATGGGAGAGTATGGGGAGTGAATCATGAAGGTAGGATGAGACGATGGAGATATGCTAATATGACGGATGGTTTGTTTCCAGCCAGAACAGTTGAAGAAGTTACAGGGAGAAAGTGTACAGAGAAAAGAAACATGTAGTAACGGAAAGGTATGGGTATGGAGGTAGCGAAACAGAGGATGAATTGCTGGAAGACATTTTAAACAGAAAACCACCTCCATATCAACAGAATTCTGCGGTGGTGACACCGAATGCACCGCCAATGGAAACTGGGAGGAATCAAAGCCCTGAACGAAGCTATGAAATAAATAGGTTAAATGAAAAATCAGAAACTCCACAGAATGAGAAGTCTGATAGTGGTAATACAGCTGAGTTAGCAAGAACCACAAGAGAATTGACTGAAAAAATAAGAGAATTAACTATGAACATGGAAGCCGTGACTGTGCCACTGACAATAGGACCAGTAATACCAGTATTTGAAAACCAAAGAATAGATGAGCATTCCTTGACAATTCCAATGAACTCGAATATGCAAAGAGTGAGAGAAGGGATAATTCCAGAAACTAGAGAGACAAGAGATCTGGTTGGCTCATATAGATCGAGTCCAACTACTAATTTGACAGTTAATGAGAGTCAGATAAATAGGATTTCTATGGGAACTGAGTCAGCAACTGAGACCCCAGAGAGAAGTACAAATTGGATAGAAATAAATAGTACCCCTGTAGGTCCGACTCCAGAAGAATTAAATGAGTGGATGAGGAATTTGCAGAAGAAAGATGCAGAACCACAACCGTTGGATGTAATCAGACTAAAGATAGACATGGAAGAGTTGATTTTAGGGACTATTGGTACAGAAAGATTGAAATCTTATCAGGATGAAGAGCTTATGTTTATGTGTAAGAGTATCACTTGGAGAGCTAGAAATTTGCATGAAAAGTTGGAAGAAACAGCGAATGAACTGGGAGTAGAGTTTGGAAAAATCAGAGGTTTGCAGAAACCGTATAGGGTAGATTTTAGTGAAAAGGATATAGAAAATCTGAACACATCAGGACGATTAACACAGATAAAGGAGCTGATTGTGTTATTGAGAAAATGGGGAGATGTGGACAGATGGAGGAGCAGGTGGATAAGAAGAAAGGAGGGAACCACTGATAAAGCATCTTTGGCTTTTCCGGTGAAAGAAAAGGAACCAATAGTGCTGGAATATCCAATGAGGGAAACTCCAGGAGGTAGCTATGTACATGTTCCATGGTCCAGACAAGATATATTGTCATTTACAAATGATTTCCCGAAATTGAGAGAGAAACCTGTGGAATGGTATAGACAAGTGGAAAGATTTGTCAAAGTTTCAAAGGTGTTGTGGGTAGATCTGGATGGATTGTTTGACATTGTAGTACCAGCAGATTTATGGACAGAATGTAAGATTACAATTGATTGGCCAATGGAAGAATATCCTAGAGATGAAAAAACTGGGGCGCCAGGTCCAGAAGTGATGAGAAAGTATGAGCAGGCTATCACATTTTTGAAAAATAAAATTCCACCAAAAGAGACAGATTGGGTAAAGATTGATAGAATGACTCAGGAGAGTAAGGAAACTGTACACGCCTACTATGAAAGGTTACTTTTGGTTTTCAAACAGTATAGCGGTTATGAGACTTTGAGTGAAAAGGACATGAGTCATTTCGTATATAGATTTGTATATGGATTGAAACCCGAGATAAGTGAAATGATTAAGCAGCATATGTTGTTTTGGCAGAATAGCACTGTAGATGAAGTATTAAGGTATGCCAAATACTGTAGTGATGACATCGAGTGTAGACAACGTAAACTAAAAGAAAAAGCAATGTGGGCACAAGTAAAGGTTGCAGAAAAACAAGAAGCTCAAATGAATAATCAGACTGGTGATGCAGGACAGACTAAATCCAAACCGAATATAGGTAAGGGAAAAGGTCAAATGAGTATAGAAGAGGCTAAAAAGAAATGGCCATGCCATAATTGCGGAAAGTTAGGGCATTGGAGAAACGAGTGTAAATTTCCTCCAAAAGCTAATACGGAAAATCAACCATTAAATCCGCAGGTGCAGAATGAGGTGAGTTACCAACAGCTGCAACAACTGCAGGTAGTTACTCAACAGAGTCAGGTGCCACAGCCACCTCTTCCCAAGAGTGTAAACCCTCAGAGATACAGTGCAGAGACAGGATTCTACGGAGGAGAGCAGGTAACAAAATTGCCGCGCGCAGCTGCAGTATCGCAGTATTGATTACGGCAGGATGGAAATGAATCGGATGAAAGTTTATGACGGTGCCTAGGAGAGGAGGAAGAGTGCGTGCTTGGCGCAACTCTAGAGGTAGATCAGTCAGGTCCATTTGTGGATGGAGAAGTGAATGGTGTAAATGTTACATTCCTTGTGGACACTGGAGCTACCTGTTCTACTGTTAGATTAGTGGAAATTCCAAACCTTCCTCTCTCAGGAGAATATATCCAAGTTGTAGGTGTTTCAAACCAACAGATTAAAGCGCCTCTTACCAAACCCGTAGAGGTGAAAGTTGGACCATTCAAAGCGATGCATCGGTTTGTGGTATGTGATTGCAGTCCTGTAAACCTGCTAGGACGCGATCTGCTTTGTAAAATGAATTGCACCATCTATTGTACCCCAGATGGTATTGCTTTTCACACACCAGATGAAGATGTTCTGTATAAAATGACAATGGCAGAACTAGAACCAGGAGTAAATGACATGTTTCCTGTGTTTGACGCAGAGAAAATCCCAATTGAATTGAAAGAAACAGTCAGATCTGATGTATGGGATTTCACAGGCGAAGACATTGGGTTAATGAGAGGAGTAGACCCTGTAAAAATCACTGTAAGAGAAGGAACAAATTACCCAAATACTCCACAGTATAAATTAACGCCAGAAATTATTGAAGGAATAACGCCCGTAGTTAATAAAATGATCGAACAAGGAATTTTGAAAGAATTAATGAGTAGCCCATGTAATTCACCTATAATGGGATTGAAAAAGCCGAATGGGACATATAGAATAGTGCAAGATTTGAGGAAGGTAAATAAAATTGTTATTTCTTGTTGTCCAATTGTGCCAAACCCCGCTGTAATACTGTATCAGATTCCACATGATGCAGAATGGTACACAGTTATTGATTTGTGCCATGCATTTTTCTCTATTCCGTTACACCCAGACAGCCAGCCATTATTTGCGTTCCGGTTCGGAGAGCGTATTTTGGCATGGTGCCGAATTCCTCAAGGATATACAGAAAGTCCCTCAATCTTTAATCAGATCCTAAAGAAATCATTGGAAGATTTAAGAATGCCTGAAAAATCTGTAATGGTCCAATACATTGATGACCTATTAGTGGCATCAAAGACCAAAGAAGCATGTGTTGCCGACACAATCGCTTTATTGAATCACTTGGCAGAAGGAGGGCACAAAGTGTCTTCGTCAAAACTGCAATTTTGTCAACAGGAAGTACAATACCTAGGTCATAAGATTGAGAAAGGGATGCGAAAGGTAACGACAGAAAGAATAAGGATTATCCGAGGAATGAGAGCCCCAATGACGCAGAGAGAGGTGAGAATGTTCCTTGGAATGGTTGAATATTGCCGACAGTGGATAAGTGGATTTTCATTAATTGCAAAACCTTTACAGCGATTGACAAAAAGAGATGTCAAAGATCCGTTTGAGTTGAATGAGGAAGAAATGAAAGCTTTCAAAGAACTGAAAACAAAGTTGTGTGAAGCACCTGCATTGGGAATGCCTGATTATGAAAAGGAATTTGAGCTGTATTGTAGTGAGAGAGATGGATGTGCACTTTCAGTATTAGTGCAAAGGCATGGAAAAATGAAAAGACCCATTGCTTATTTTTCAGCTGTTTTAGACCTAGTAGCAAAGGCGTTGCCTGGATGTCTGAAAGCAGTGGTTGCTGATCCAGCGGGTTACTAGCAACAATGTCTCTCGAGCTGCAGTTCAACCAACCCAGGCCCATTTACGAACTAATAAAAGTCAAAGAAGAAAATATTAAAATCACAAATAAATGTTTTCACTGTATACCCACTATGTCTACTCTATTCCCATTAAATTATAAATCTATCCCACATTAATAGCATTAGAATACCACAGTTTTAATTGCAGCATATGCGCAAGCTTTAGCACGTGAAAACATTAAGCAGCCATTTTAATACACACTGCGCAGAAGCAAAGATTTCCCTCCAAGCAAAGAAAGACGTCATACCACGTGATATGGCTGACACATGCGCAATGAAATTCCCGCGCTTAGCGGCCATCTTGGATTAGACAAGCTTTACTTATTAGTTTTAAACACATAGGCAAGCTTCTCTAGGATGGTGTTCATGTGTGCATCTGTTAATAAAGACATTACAAAGATTAATAATTAATACTGTGAGAGGATTGCTTACGAGCAAGTCTCATTGTGAGTTCTTGCTCCATCAATCCCCTCTCTGATGGCGTTTCTGAGCCATCAAAATACTACCCACAACCAGATGCCAACTTTTAACATAAAATTGTCTCAGCTTCATTTTTACACTTTCTATTTTTAACATCTCCTTTCAGTTCCTTGTATAATTCACTTTTCAGATCTTCTAGTTCAATTTCATCAAACTTTCGTTTCTTTCCTTTTCCTGTCACTCTATACGTCTCATTCGTTTTACAACATTTGCACCATATTATTATTGACAGTACTATTATTGCTATCCCTGCTAAGGGTACTAATATTTGACCTATACGTCCTTTCCCTACATTAGCAAACCAGGTACCAATTGACGCAATACTATTTGTCAATCTTCCCCATACACTATCAACTTCCAGTGGTTTTAGTTCATTCTCAAGTTTTGTTATATTCTGTATATACGTTCCAATTTCTGCACTTTTGTCAGGTATGTACGTGCAACAATGTTTCGTTTTCAATAATTTACAGACTCCGCCCTCTTTTGCCAATATTATATCAAGAGCAAGTCGATTTTGCATAACCATTGATCTAATCACAACCATCTCCGCATTAATCATTAGAAATCCTCCAGCAGTGTCCGTTGATAAACGATCAACCACTGTAGATAATTTACATATTTTCCTTGAGTTCAGAATTATTCCCACAGAAGGAATCAATGCACCAAATATATCACCTACAATTTCCCAAAAACTAGCTCTTTTACTACGTGTTAATTCACTATTATTTTCATTGCTCCCAGTGTTCTTCTTTACGTGGTATATTTTTGGAAAAACTATTCCAAAATAACAACTTCCATACCACCGTGCAGGAAGCCTAAAGTAAGCCTTATTCCCACACACATAATAGATTCCAGGAAAAACTGAATCTGTTCCTCCTTTTAGTCCCCAACCTCCAAGAATTAAGAAATTATGTTCACATTCACTGGTACCGATGAAAATATTGTTATACTCAGTCTTTAACCTATGTAGACAAATTTTCCCTGTCTTTACAAAATCCAGAGCCATAGCAGCTTGAGCCTTTCCAGGTGTGTAACTACCCTCTTTCTCAGCCCAAGGTGGCAGATGAGCCTTATGCTCAGTTGCTTTCCTTTGAAAATCTTGTTAAATTGCTTCTATGTGCATGTGTTATGTCTATCGATTTCATTGTTAAGAAAAATTCTCCCATAAACTGTGCATCTTGACTACTAAGCACTGGGTTCATATTCTTTCGGATCGGAACCTCAGACAATATCACATCTATATCTGAATAATAATACTGAAGTCTCCCTGTTCTATAAAATAAACTAGTTAATACACTACATGATATGCCATAAGTTAATGGTAAATGATGGTATGTTAACCCTTCCGCTACTGATTCGGGTAACTTCATACAGACATAACAATTACTAACTTCCATGGTATCTACATATTGAAACAATAATTTTGTGAAAACATTCAAACTAGTGTCGTTATCTGTTACCTCATGATGAAACTCTGGTTCATCTTCTGCTTTTAATTCTACTCTATTACTTCTCAAGTTATCTACCCTTCCCTTCGTTGTTAACATTTTTATCCATTATCAGAAGGTAAGGAATTGCTACGATCACAACTAACCATACTATAAGCACCACTACCAGACTACATATGCATATAGCACAGCATCTTTTATAACATTTCCGTTTCGGTTTCCCAGAAACTCTGTCGTCAGGCATTTTGACAAGGAAGATTTCTCTTCTTATCTTTCTTTCAAGACTTTAACGTTATCAGGGTGGTTTTATTTCTTTCTCATAAGTCAGTTCTGCACTTGTTCCTTCGTCACCACTTTCACTTGACTCTGAACTCCCGTAGTCTTCAAGGATTATATAAGTCCAATCAGGACCTTTACATTTATTGTTCACAAGTTTCAGTCTTTTGCTTTTTCGTTTTACAGTTCCACTTGCTTGTCCAGTTAGGCTGGTTACTTAATTGTTCTGGATCTTCACTTCTGGTTTCTATATGGTATTTCACTCTTTTAATGACACTAGGCCAATGATCACCTTTTCTGACCTTCCTTGTTTGCACTGTCTCTTCACTTCTTATTTCTTCTTCAGAAATTCTTTTATTTTCAAGTTGTGGCACAGTTTGTTTTTCTTTGATTTCAGTTTCTTCTTCTATTTGTTCTTTTTCAGGTCTTATTGGTTTTTCTTCAGTTGCTCCACTGTGAGTTTCTAATAACTGACCTTGTTCAGGATTTAAGTCTTCATGCTTGAGGTTTTCGTGATTTTCTTCTCCCTGAACGTATTTTTCTAGTTCTAACTGGTCCTGATCAGGGCTTATTGCACTTTGTACTTCTGCAGCCTGACCGCGTTCTTCTAAACCTGTTTGTCCCTGCTCAAATTTTGTTGTTTCGTTGTCTATTTGACCCCAATTTCCTCTCCCTAACTGGTCCTGCTCAGGTTCTCTTATTGTTTCATTTTCCTCATCCTGAGCTGCTTCTTCTTCACCTATCTGGTCTTCCCTAATTTCTTCTAATTTTGCTTGACTTCTTGTTCTGTTGTAAACCTCTGGTATGTCAACCACTGGTATCCAGTCCTGACTTGTGCTCGGTTGTTCTTCTTCAGCTTCTCTCGAATCTCTCACCTGGGATTCTTCAGCTGGGCAACCTTCAGCTTCCTCAGTTATTGATGCTGTCTGAGGATTTTGTCCTTCAGGCTCTGGCACCCTTTTGGTGTGACTTACATGAATCCAGTTAGGCAATCCTGCACATTTCACTGCTGTGTTCGTAACTAGTAGAACCTGACAAGGTTCGCCCTACCTGGGTGATAGACACGTTTCTCTAGTGTGATGCTTCACAACCACCCAGTCTCCGGGATTCAGATCATGCTCTTGCTCAGGCTGTCTGGAAACTGCGTCTTCTCCAACCTTGTGAGAGACAGAACGCACTAGGTCAGCCAATCCTTTGCAATAATCCAGAACCATATCATCAGTTATGTTCAGCAGGTTACTTGTAGGTACATGTGCTTGTCTCATTGCTCTTCCCATGATTATTTCGTGTGGACTCAATCCGGTATTTCTATCAGGAATGCTTCTGAGTCCCATTAACACAAGTGGCAATGCATCTGGCCAATCTAACGATGTTGATGCACACATTTTTGCCAGTCTTGATTTTATTGTGCCATTCAATTGTTCAACAACTCCAGAAGCCTCTGGACGGTATGCACAGTGCCATTTCTGCTCAATTTGGAATGCTTCACAGATTATTCTGATCACATCGTTGTTGAAGTGACTTCCTCTATCTGATTCCAAAGTTACTGGAAAACCGAATCTAGGAATGAGTTCTCGTAGCAACAACTTTGCGACTGTAATACTGTCATTCCTTCGGTAGGGTAAGCCTCCACCCACTTTGAAAACAGGCACACTATGACAAGTACATATTTCAGTCCTTTACATGGTGGTAACTGTATGAAATCGAGCTGTAATCTCACAAAGGGACCCTCAGCCTTTCCAATTTTTCCAAAACCAATTACTGTTTTTCTTCCTGGATTATTCATTTGGCAAGTTAAACACCTTTGGCAAAGACTCTCTGCTGCAGCCCTAAACCTTGGGTTATACCAATTTTGTCTGAAGAGTCTAATCATGGCATCTCTCCCTACATGTGTGTCTCCATGATACATTCTGGCCATTTGTGAAATCAGACAGTCAGGCATGACTGGTCTGCCGTCAGCATAAACCCACACATCGTCGTCTGCTCTTCGAGAACAACCTATTTTTATTCAGGCATCTCTTTCACTCTCGTCAGCATCATCTTGCAGTCCTTTCACATCATTCCATGTTTCAGGTGGTGCATATAGCATAAGTTGGCAGCTGATTCCCATCCTTTCAACCCTTTTATTTACTGACAACCTGTTTTTTGCACAGTGTTGAGCCACCAGATCTGCATATCTGTTACCGACTACCACCCAGTCATCTCCTGACTGGTGTGCGGCTACACTTCACCACCGCCAATTCTTTTGGTGATTGTATGGCTTCCAGTAGTTCCTTTACAAACTGTCCATTTTTAATAGGGGATCCTGAAGAAGTCATGAAATCCCTCTTCATTCACAGTTGGCCAAAATCATGCACAACCCCGTAACCATATTGACTATCAGTAAATATGGTCACTTTCTGATTCCTCCCAATTTTGCAGGCTTTAATTAAAGCAATTAATTCAGCTACTTATGCAGATCTGACTCCTGGTAAATAGGATGCTTCGACTATTCCAGTTAGTTCACATACAGCATATTCTGCACTTAATTTGCCATCTTCATGCCTTTGGCATGAACCATCCACAAACAGCTCCCTGTCTGGATCCCTGAGAGGCAGATCCTGTATATCAGGACGCGGTTTGGTGCACAATTCTGTGACTTGTAAACAATCATGTTCCTCTTCATCATCTTTGACTTCCTCATGATACGGATCTGGTAGTAAAGTAGCAGGGTTTACTATTGTGCACCTAACGATAGTCACATTTTCAGCACCTAAAATTATTCTCTCATATTTAGTCAGCCGACTAGGAGTAAGATGTTCAGTTCTGGTTCTTGTCAACAGAATCACAACTGAGTGTGGGACAAACACCTTTACAGGATGTCCCATTACAATTGATTCACTTTGTTCAATGCTTAAACATGTAGCAGCTACTGCTTTTAAGCATCCTGGCAATGCTGCTGCCACTGGGTCTAATGTAGCAGAAAAATATGCTATAGGACGTCTGTCCAAACCATGTCTCTGAGTTAGGACCGAGAGTGCCCAATTTTCTCTCTCATGACAAAATAACGCAAATCCTCTTGTATAATCAGGCATACCTAGGGCAGGTGCTTCACACACAGCACTTCTCAATTTTACAAAAGCTCCTACGCTCTCATCATCGCACTCAACTGGGTCCTTTGCCTTCTTTTTCGTCATTTGAATCAAGGGCTTGGCGAGCAGTGAAAACCCTACTATCCACTGTCGACAATATCCCACTATTCCAAGGAACATTCTCACTTCTCTTTGGGTTACAGGCATTTGCATTCTTTTAATTAATTTTACTCTCTCAGATGTTATCCTTCTTTTTCCCTTCTCAATTTGGTGTCCTAAATATTTAACTGCTGTTGTACAGAACTGTAATTTTTCAGGTGACACTTTATGCCCTTCTTCAGCCAAGTGATTTAGTAATGCAATGGAGTCAACAACACAATCCTCTTTGGTGTTAGATGCCACTAGCAGATCGTCTATATACTGCACTAAGACTGAACTTCCTGGCATCACTAGCTTCTCTAGGCACTTTTTCAATATTTGATTAAAGATGGAAGGACTTTCCGTGTACCCCTGAGGAACACGATTCCATACATAGACTTTGTTCTCAAATTTAAATGAAAAAAGATACTGGCTATCTGGGTGCAATGGTATGGAAAAGAATGCTTGGCATAAATCAATCACAGTGAACCATTCTGCACTCCATGGAATCTGGTATAGGATTACTGCAAGATTTGGCACTAGAGGACAACAAGGTTCCACAATCTTATTTATTTTGCGTAGATCCTGAACAATCCTATACTTTCCACTAGGTTTCTTCAAACCCATTATTGGTGAATTACAAGGGCTACTCATAACTTCTTTTAATATGCCTTGTTTTACCATTCTGTTAATTTCCTCAATAACTCCTGCTTTTACTTCTGCACTCATTTTGTACTGTCTGGTATTTGGAAAAATTGCACCTTCTTTTACAGTGATTTTTACTGGGTCTATTTTGGCCATAAGTCCTACTTCTTTCCCAGTGAAATCCCATACCATGGAATTCACTGTAGTTCTTACTTCTTCAGGTAACTCGTCTTTTGTTATCAAAGAGAACATCTCATCTACTTCTGTACCTTGTTTTGCAATCATAATTTTATATACATGGTCTTCAACCGGGGTCTGAACTGCAACACCATCCGGTGTGCAGAAAATTGTGCAATTCATTTTGCACAACAAATCTCGGCCCAGTAAGTTTACTGGACTGGAATCACACACTACAAACTGATGCATTTCTCTAAAATTTCCAATTTTTACTTACATTGGCTCGGTAAGAGGCGCTTTAATCTTTCGATTAGCTACACCCACAACTTGGATAGCTTCTCCAGAGAGAGGAAGGTCTGGGATGTCTGCTGTTCTCACAGCAGAACGGGTGGCACCAGTGTCCAAAAGGAAAGTGATATCATTACCTCTTACTTTCCCTTCAACATATGGACCTGACTGATCTACCGGTAAGGATGTGCCAAGTACGCACTCCTTCTTCCCCTCTCCTAGGCACCATCATTGGTTACACGGATAAAATTCATCCTGTAAAAGAAACTGTGAAGTTACATAGTCATTCTTACCACTTCCTCCTTGATATCCGACGTCTGTACCGTGCTTTGCTATGCTTACATTACACTGAATAGGCGCAGGTGGCAACTGACTCTGAGGATTTACACCCTGCTGCAAGTCATTCTGCGTCTGTGGATTTAAATTATGATTTGGGCCATTATTATTTCGAATATTTTTACATTCATCCTTCCAATGTCCCAACTTTCCGCATCCATGACAAGGAAATTTCTTTTTAGCCTCTTCTCTACTCATTCGTCCTCTCACTTTACCACCATTTCCTGTGTCACCATTTGTTCCAGAATCTTTTCCCTGATTATCAGTTGGATTATCCAAATTAATTCCCTGTTGCTCAGCCATTTTCACCTGAGCCCACATCACTTTCTCTTGTAGTTTCTTGTGCCTATCCACAATATCATCTCCACAATATTTGGCATATTTCAAAATTTCGTCTATGGGTTTCCCTTGCCAGCACAACATGTGCTGCTTAATCATCTGACAAATCTCTGGCTTTAAACCATAAACAAATCGATAGACAAACTGACTCATGTTTTTATCTCCAATGTCCTCAAATCCACTATACTGTTTGAATACCTGCAATAAGCGTTCATAATAGGCATGTACTGATTAATTTGCTTCTTGGGTAGTCATGTCTATTTTCACCCAATCTGTTTCTTTCGGTGGTATTTTCCCTTTCAGGTAAGTTATCACCTGCTGATACTTTTTCATCACATCACTTGATGGAGCACCTGTCGTTGGATCTCTAGGATACTCTTCACTCGGCCAGTCAACCGTAATCTTACAATCTGTCCACAAATCGGCAGGTACCACTATGTCGAACAAACCATCTAAGTCCTTTAATAATACCTTTGACATTTTCACAAACCTCTCAACCTGCTTGTACCATTCAATTGGCTTTTCTCTCAACTTTGGGAAATCATTTGTAAATGACAAAATATCCTGTCTACTCCATGGGACATGTACATAACCTCCTCCAGGTACTTCACGCATCGGGTACATCTGATCTGCTTTCCCTATTTCTTTCAATACATTTTCAGAAGTTGTTCTACTGTACCGTCCCTCTTCCTTTTTCTTTGTCCATCTACCTTTCCATTTATCTAGATCTCCCCATTTCTGTAATACTGACATTAATTCTTTTACTTGTAGTTTTCGGCCAGAGGCATTCATATTTCTTACATCCTTGTCGGAAAAATCTGCTCTATAGGGCTTCTGTAACACTTTTGACTTCCCTATTTCAGTCCCCATCTGTAAGGCCAAATCTGATAATCTCTCATGAAATATTTTTACATTTCTAGTGATGCTTCTGCATACAAATAATAGCTCTTCTTCATCGTAAGTGTTTAAACGATCTACTCCCACATTTCCTGCTATAATTTCTTCTAACTCAACTTTTAATTTATATATATCCATGATCTTTGGTGGTGAACTCTGTCTGTCTGATCCTTGTGCCCACCTTTCTAAATCTTCTGGCATCACTACTGTGGCACTTTTAGTTCTAGATGAGGTTACTATGTTTACATCTTTGGAGCAACCAGGTGTTACTCTTCTAGGAGTGGTATTTACAGATCCTCGAATAGGTAAATCCATTAAGGATATCATAGATTCACAATCACTGATTTGGTCATCAATTATTACGGGTTCGGGTTTAGGAATTTCTACAGATGTAGGCATGACTAGAGGTTTCGGGTAATTTACTTTGTCACCATATAAAGGAACCACTGGACCAATTGTTACAGGTATGGTCAGGGAATCAGGATGTACATTCAACTGTGTTATTTTCTGTATCAATTCTGCTCTTTTTTTGTCTATAGCTTCCTTTTCCTTATCCTGAAGTACCCTATTAACTGGGGGATTATGCAATACTTGCAGTACCAATGGTGTTCTTAACAATGGTGCGCTTGGGGTGCATCCACTTGCCCCTTCCTGATATGGTGGCGGGTTCTTTAATATTTCTTCCATAAATTCATCTTCAGAATCTCCAAATCCTGTCAAATGTTTTGTCTTTTCTGTGCATTTGCTCCCTAACGATTCTTCTCCCATTAATACTGGATGTAAACCTTCTGTAAGCATCGCTCTTCTCCACTGTTTCATCTGACCGTCCCTTGACTCATTTTGGTATCTAGGAAAAAATCCCCGATAACCGCTACTACTTCTGGACCGGTAACGTTCGAATGCCTCGGTTTCCCACTCTTCTAAGGCTTCGTATTGGGTTAATCTTGGTCTGGGTTCTAAATCATTCATCCTCAATCTTACATTTTGAAGAATTCTCCCATTGAACGTACCATTCTCTGGGAATGCTAATATTCCGTCATTTTTGGTATATCCTATCCAATTTTCTAACAATACGCAAGTATGATAACCTCTCTCCATCATCATGAATGAAGCGGGCGTTTTTGCTGGTGGAATGATAATTCCTTCTCTAGTTTTGATTGGTTTATCTTTTTAGAATAATTTTTAACCTTCTGTAGAAATGACATTTTTCGCTTTTCTCCATACATTTTGGGTAAATCTCTGTGTATAAAATTATATTCTGCAAACCCTAAGAATCTCTTGTCTGGACGGGTTCCTGTTAAAGTCGGATCACGTTTCCACATATAATCTCCACTATCCACTAGGATTTCGACTTCCATGCTGACAACCAATTAAATTCCAGCTAACATTTGTCTCTGAACCTATCCTAGCGCGGCTTTTCAGTGACTTCTGTCTGACGACCCCTCCTTTACAATCTGCGCTTCTCTGTCCCTCGCTGTTTTCGACCAATCCCAGCGCGGCACCTGTGACGTCAGTATTACTCCTGACCCCTCCTTTACAAGTGTCTTTCCATGCCCGCTGTTTCAACCAATCCCAGCGCGGAGTTTTGTGACGTCAGTTTCCTCTCCGGCAACTGACCCTCCCTTTACAAAATCGTATGCAAAACTTTATTTTCTCTACGCTTCTTATTAAAATTCAATAACAACATAAAACATTCGCTATCGTGTCAGTTTCTCTAAATTGGAAAAGATAGTTTCTCTCACATTTAGTAAAACCTTTCCGTTTACTAAACATACACTACGAGTAAAACCCTTCCGTTTACTCTTCACGTAAGCTTTAGAAATACCTGCCACTTCTTCAATGTTACCCTTTCTAGGTGATATAACATCAAATTTTTACCAGCGTATTCCTTTACTATTACTCACACACATAGAGTCCCTAACAAGTACTGATAGCCCTGCTTAACTTTTCAGTACTATTTCTGCCTGACAGATAACCTCACTACAGTATGGCTTCCACTTACCATCCGCTATTCAAATTTTCCCCGGGGAATTCTGGACAACATAAAACAAAACTTTTGAACAAACGGATGTTAGTTTATAAAAATAAAATTCTCATTACCCAATTAACAAAGTACAACCATCCTCTGATAACCAGAAAACTGATCCAGCGGGTTACTAGCAACAAGCATTCATACACCGAATACTCACCTGGGCACATTCATTCATACTACGCTAGCAATTTCCGCTGGTGGGTCAGTTATACTCTTTATCAAAATTCCATGCTACCAATTACTTTTCTGATTGAAGAGTAATGACTTACCAATGGACCCTTTGCTAATTGGGAAGTTTAAAATGAGTGACATTCAATACAATTCATAATCCTGAAATAATCACTGAGTCAGGAAGTTTTAAAATGTTTATCTAAAGATTTAGCAGAGTAAAATACAAAACCACATGATACTTAATCGTATATCAAGGATGAAGCACAATAATCAATTATCGATCAATGACGGTCCCTCAGAAAGGAGAAGATAGAGACAGCAGCACAGCTAAAGGTGCATTTATATTTACCTAAAGGTGCGAGAAACCAAACCCCTTGGCCAAGGAGTTGGAAAGATAGGTCCCAGGAAGGATGAAGAGCAAAGACCTCCAGACCAGGTTCAGGACAGGTGAGCTCTCTATCAACGACGCCTGCGTCGTTCCCCTCTCTGATACTTCGCTTCTCCTCGATTTCTCCTGTGTCTTCCTTCTAATGGACTCCGCCGCCCCCACCTCAGGACCTCTCTGGACAGTGGTTCAGTCTGCAATCGATCAGCTTGTATGTCTGAGCTGGAGCGTTCTAATGCTAACTAATTAGCTAATTCTATATCTATTATACCCTTCTATACCCAGGTACCTCCCATTAATGTTGCACAATTATGGGCCCACTACTTCTGATTGGACGGGGACAGGGGGTTGATCCTCACACCATGTCAATTTAGTTCAATTTCTTTAAGCCCATTGTTTTAAAATACCGCCCATCACAATTAATACATTTGCTTTATTTCCCACCCGTTTCCCATTGATTCCGCAATACATTTTGTATACATTTGTTGCGACTTCAGGTACATTCCAGATGAACTTGTGAACCAGGCTTTGCGACCTTGGAGAGCTTCCAAGTTGACTTCATCGCTTCCTCTGGTCAGCCTTGCAGGGCGCATGTGCAGAACCAATGTCTCTCGAGCTGCAGTTCAACCAACACAGGCCCATTTACGAACTAATAAAAGTCAAAGAAGAAAATATTAAAATCACAAATAAATGTTTTCACTGTATACCCACTATGTCTACTCTATTCCCATTTAATTATAAATCTATCCCACATTAATAGCATTAGAATACCACAGTTTTAATTGCAGCATATGCGCAAGCTTTAGCACGTGAAAACATTAAGCAGCCATTTTAACACACTGCGCAGAAGCAAAGATTTCCCTCCAAGCAAAGAAAGACGTCATACCATGTGATATGGCTGACACATGCGCAATGAAATTCCCGTGCTTAGCGGCCATCTTGGATTAGACAAGCGTTACTTATTAGTTTTCAACACATAGGCAAGCTTCTCTAGGATGGTGTTCATGTGTGCATCTGTTAATAAAGACATTAAAAAGATTAATAATTAATACTGTGAGAGGATTGCTTAAGAGCAAGTCTCATTGTGAGTTCTTGCTCCATCACTGCTACTTGTGTGAGTCTGGAAAAGAGTGAAGGCATTGTAATGGGATATCCTCTGAGAGTATATGTTCCACACTCTGTTGAAATCCTTCTGACCAGAACCAAAACCCAATTCATGACGCATAGTCGGCTGACTAGGTATGAAAAGGTGATTTTGAGTGCAGACAATGTAACCATTGATAGATGCACAAGTGTGAATCCTTCAACTTCACTGCCAGACGAAGAAAATGTAGGAGTTAAGGATGAAGTCGATCATAAGTGTCTGGACGTGCTTGAATTTTGCACAAAGCCTTGCCCAGATATTAAAGATGAGCCCTTGAAAGAATCAGACTATGTGATGTTTGTGGACGGATCATGTCTGAGAACAAGTGATGGAGTTTTAAGTGCTGCGTATGCTGTGTGTACAGTAGCTGCCATAATGGAAGCATCTTGTTTGAGAGGGATACGTTAAGCCGAAGTGGCTGAGCTGATTGCTCTGATTCAGGCGTGCAAACTGGGAAAGAATGTCCGAATTACGGTGATCACAGATAGCCAGTATGGCTTTGGAGTGGTCCATGATGTTGGACAGATCTGGTCTCAGAGAGGTTTCTTGACGTCTGCAGGAACTCCAATTAGGAACGGTGAGTTTGTGAAGAAATTGCTTGAGGCGATACAGCTGCCTAAACAGATTGCAGTGGTGAAGTGCGCTGCACATAAAAATGGGACGGACTATATTACTATGGGAAATCAGTATGCGGACGAAATAGCACAATATTGTGCCAGAAATATGGTCTCACTGAATAGGAGGAGAGAAAAAGAGAATGTTTCATGTCCCTTGCTGTTTACTAACATTGTCGAAACATGGGATGAGGTAAGACAATTGCAAGAAGAAGCAAATGAAGAGGAGAAAGATGGTTGGATAAAAGCAGGTTGTAGACAAAGAGAGGAAGATGACGTTTGGGTTTATAGAGATGAAAGACCAGTTATGCTTGATAGCATGATTTCTAACATGGCACGGATGTACCATGGACAAGCTCATATTGGTAGGGATGTCATGATCAGACTTTTCAGACAGACTTGGTACAACCCAAAATTCAGAGCTATAGCTGAAAGTCTCTGTCAAAGATGTCTTACATGCCAGCAGATAAATCCAGGAAGGAAAACAGTAGTGAGTCTAGGAACAATAGGACGTGAAGGAGGTCTTTTTACCAGAATGCAACTAGATTTTATTGAAATGCCCCCGAGCAATAGATTGAAATATGTTCTTGTGGTCGTTTGTTTGTTTTCTCATTGGGTGAAAGCCTATCCGACAAGAAGGAATGATGGAATTACTGTAGCTAAGTTCCTACTGAGAGAATTCATTCCGAGATATGGTTTTCCAGTAACGATCGAAACAGATAGAGGAACACATTTCCAAAATGAACTGATCCAATTGATATGTGAAGCTCTTAACATTCAACAGAAATTGCACTGTGCTTACAGACCAGAGGCTTCTGGAGTGGTAGAACAAGTAAATGGAACAATAAAGAATAGGTTAGGGAAAATGTGTCAAGCCACAGGACTCAAATGGCCTGATGCCCTACCATTGGTGCTGATGACTATCAGAAGCATACCTGACACAAAAACAGGTCTAAGTCTTCATGAAATAATCATGGGACGAGCAACGAGACAGGCACATGTACCTGTCAACAAACTGCTGACTATAACTGATGATCTCGTATTGGACTATTGCAAAGGATTGGCTGATGTGGTACATTCTGTGTTTCATCAGGTTGGACCGGATGCGACCACTCTTGAAAGAAAACCAGCTCATGATTTGAGTCCAGGAGACTGGTTCCCCATAAAAGTCCACAGAAGAAGAAACTGTTTGGTTCCTCGCTGGGATAAGCCACGTCAAGTGATCCTGGTGACAACAACTGCCGTCAAATGTGCAGGAGTGAAAAATTGGGTGCATGCCAGACACACTATCAGAGTTCCAGATCCTGAAGCTCGACCTGTAAGTCGACATCTGGAGATATCTGATACCAGCTCAGCATTCAAAGCAGAACCTGAGACAAGCAGAGTTTCAGATCCTGAAGCTCGACCTGAAAGTCGACATCTGGAAGAACAATGTACAAGTTTGACAACTGAAGAAGAACCTGAAACAATCAAAGTTCCAGATTTTGAAGCTCGACCTGTAAGTCGACATCTGGAAATATCAGATACCAGTTCAGCATCTGAAACAGACCAACCTGAATTTGATGAAAGACAAAAGAGAAAAACAAGAACTGACATTCTAAACAAAGAAACTGAACCAAGAGACAGTGATAGCGAACAACCAAGTACAAGTTATGGAAGAATTCCTCCAGAGATAGTTGAGCTAACTGAGGGAGACTTAGATTCAGATAGAGAGATAGAGGAAGAAGCGGAAAAACCCGAGGAGTAGTAGGGACAGACCAACAAATTGAAGAAACACAGGGAAATTTAGATTCAGACAGAAAGATTAATAAAAATTCGGAAGACAATCGAGGAGGGATAGAATCAAACGTCCCAACAGAGGAGACACAAGAAGGTTCAGATTCAGATATCGAAACAGAAATCATTAGGTTCAAGGTTAAAGGAAGTGAAGTAAGATCTGAAACGGAATCAGAAGAAAGCGAAGAAGAAAGAAAGCAAAGACTAGGACCAAGAAAGAGAACTTGGAGAGCTGAACGAGAAGAAAAGGAAAGCGAATCAAAAAGGCCAAGAAAAGGAGACAATTGGCCCCACGAAGTTAAAAGACTGAGGAATAAGATAATACATTTGAACAGAAATGATGCAGAACAAGTAAACGAAATAACAAGTCAAAAGGGACAAGGGAAAAAAAGGGAAAACAATTACAGAAAACAGTGAAGAGACCTAGTTTGAAATATAAGTCACCTGAGTGGCTATACATCGCATTGACCGACATTAAAGAAGAGGATGACACTCACGAGAGCCCAGACGAAAGCTGTAAACAAATGTGTGAAAGTGAAGTGCAACAAACCTGAAAAGATAAAGAAAGAAACCCGGACTGGACACAAAAACCTGAACGAGACAAGAAGGAGTTCTGAAAGGAGCTGAAGAAAGCACCAAAACAAGACAAAGTAAAAGGGTAGAGTGGCTGAAAAGTGATTCTGAGGTGTGGTGACACATTTTCTGTACAAATATATAGATAGCTAGATAATAGTACAAAATGGTAGACACTGAGAATAGAAAATCTAGATGTGAGTTTTTACGTAGATGGGGTAGAATGTGTTTCTTTTGTACAGGATTAATAATGTTTATTTGGCTTATTTTAGCAATAATAATTTCATTGAGGTTAGTTGTAGAAGAAACATCTGTAATAGGGAATAACACGAAAAGGATAAAGAAGCTAAAACACAAAACACTGCAGCATTAGTAGATAGTACTGATTTACATAAGGATAAGTCTATAACTGACTTCTCCAAGAATGTCTTCACAAAACTGTTGTATGAATATGTAGAGACAATGGATGTAAGGGATAGTTATGTCTGTATGCAATTACCTGCGTCTGTCACAGAAGGTGTGACCTATCATCACCTTCCTTTGACGTATGGGATAACTTGCAGTGTTCTAGCCAGTTTATTTTATAAAACAGGTAGATTAGAATATTATTACACTGACATAAACACTGTTTTTGCGAAAGTTCCTATAATTCCTGAACTAAATAAGGTGAAAGAAGCAAAAATGTTTGGTGAATTTTTCTTAGAAAATAAAGATTTAACATTAGAGTATGTAGTTAGACACAATCTTACCTGTGAATTAAAGAAAGAGGAAAAGGTCTTCTTGGAGATGGTAGAAAACAGAGAGAGTTAAGTTTCAAAGAAAGGTAATAGAAGAAAAGACAAAAACACCACTTTGGGCGTTTGAAGAGAAAAATCATGACAAAGGAGAGACAAATGCAGCTATGGTTTTGGATTGGCCCCAACAGGGAAAGTTGTGTATTTATAGAAATAGGACTATATATGATAACTATTTCATGGGTTCCAGTGAATGCCGAGATACATATAACATTTTAGGAGGATGGGGATCTAAAGGAGGAAAAGATCCAATATTTCCAGGGATCTATTATATTTGTGGAAATAGAGCTTATTATAGGTTGCCGGACTACTGGTATGGGTCATGTTATTTAGGCCTGGTCTTTCCAAAGATTTTTCATGTGGAGGGAGGAGAAAAAGGAATACACGAGATGGGTAAAACATTAACACGTAGAAGGAGGGAAAGTTTTTCAGAAATAGTAGGTGACATTTTTGGAGCATTGATACCAGCAGTGGGTATATCTTTGAATGCATTTAAGATTCGGAAATTGTCCACAGTAGTAGATCGTTTATCAACGAATACTGCTGGAGGGTTCTTGATGGTAAATACCGAAATGGTTGCCATGAGAGCTATGGTAATGCAAAATCGACTTGCCCTTGACATTCTTTTGGCAAAAGAGGGTGGAGTCTGTGGAATGCTGAAAGTCCAACATTGTTGCACTTACATTCCAGATAAAAGTGAAAATATACAGAAGTATATAAAGAATATTACTGATTTGCACAAAGAAATTGCTCCACTGGAGGTTGAAGGTGCCTGGGAGAAACTTGGTAAGAATTTTTCCTCAATACAGAAATGGTTCACAGAAATAGGTGGTTCTCTTATTGGGAAAATACTAACCCTGGGCGTAGTTTGCGTAGTAGCACTACACATAGCTACGCGAAGTATATTTTGAACTACACGTAGCTATGCAAATTGCGTAGTGCGTAGTGCATAGCTGTGTGCTTGACTGCACTGTACAATAATTGCCAAAGGCATCTTGCACAGTACAAGTTAAGATAAAATAAGTATCTCTGTCTTTATATTGTTTCAAAAACCTTTATTAGTTTGATAAAGGCACACTTACATAGTTACAATGAAACAATGGTCATAAGAAGTACAAGGATACAAAAAAGCATGTGAAAAAGCATGGTCGTAATCATCATGGTGCATTATCCATCCATCCCTCCCAAAAAATGTACTAAGAAGTTTTATTGATGGCCTATATAAATGCCAATCCTGGTAGCCTGGTGGCAAAGGCAGAGAAAAAAAAACTGTTTTTAAGTGACCCAACCTTTCCAATTTGTAATCTGCCACAACGTATTAGCGTCTTCTAGGCCTAAGGTGGCACGGTCTATATGAACATAAGTCATAAATTTATCTAGAAAAAGATTGCGACAGGCTTTGGTGTCCATATCTTTGTGGAGATAGAAAGTAAATTACGTGCATCCCAGAGAGCCTCTTTAGCAGAGTTTAAAAGCCGCCAACCCGTGGGAGGACGCTGAGCAGAAAGACCTTGTCCATAGAGCAGGGCGTGGAAAGATAAAGCAGAAATACCTGCAATATGCAACAGGAAAGGCTGTAATAAGGTCCAAAACTCCTTGGCATAGAGGCAACCCCACAGCAAATGATAAACAGTCTCTTCATTGCCACATCTGATGCGTGGGCAACATGCTGTGGGGGCCAATCCTCGCCGATGCTGAAAGGTTTTCACCGGAAGACAGCCATGCACAGCCATCCAGGCCAGATCACGCTGACTGTGAGTAATGTCCTTGTGTCCTACCATTTTCCACACTCGCAAGGATTGCGGTTCGGACAGGGTATTCAACACAACAGGTTGCTCTTGCTTCCGGAGTTCCTGCTTCAGTCTAGTGGGGTGAATACATACATCCCGGTCAAAAAGTTCAGTGTCCAAAGTCTGCAAAAGGAGCAAAACCCCTTGTAGTAAGGTGGGACAATGGTTGCCAAGGGTACAGGTTAGAAGGTGCAAAGAGTCCAAATCGTCGCAACATGGCTCCTAAAAAATAACGGGTGAATAAAGCAGGCACTGAAACAACATCTTCATCAGTACGGGATACTACATAACACAATAACTTAGAGAACAAAAAGGTTTTAAGATCAGGTAAACCTTTTCCCCCATTCTTCCATGTTTTACAAACTTTAGCACAACTGAGCTTTTCCATCTTAGAACTCCAGAGGAAAGTAAAAATCATTTTTTGAATTTTCTGCAAGGTACGGTGGTGTGGAGGGAAAACCATAGCAAAATACAACAACAGAGGAAACAAAACTGCTTTAATAACTAAAACTTTTCACTCCAGTGTAAGTTTACGCAAGGACCAGAGAGAGAGCTTTTTTAAAATCTTAGCGTGGACTTTGTCCCAATTCCTCTCCACATGCCCTTGCGCCCCAAAATAGACCCCCAAAATCTTAGTAGGTTCGGTGGTAACAGTGAGTGGAAGGTGCGCCAGCCGATCCCAAGGACCAGTGGTCAGACAAACACTCTTTCCCATGTTCAGACTCAACCCTGATACCTCCTGAAAGAGAGAGGCCTGTAAAGGGTCCTGCGCACAGAGGCGGTGGCAGGACATAATACAGTGACATCATCCATGTAGGCGGTAACCTTGGTGGGGACCCCAGAGCCGCCAGGAACAAAAACACCTTTGATCAGTTTGCCCTTTCTGAGTTTACACAAAAAGGCTCGAGCCCACAAACAAACAGAATGGGAGACATGGGGCATCCTTGACGGACTCCAGTGTGTATAGGAAATGCAGTGGTATGGAATCCATTGATACTCACTTGGCTGTAAGCACCATGATACAAGGTGCGGATCATGTGAACAAAAGCAGGGGGAACATTCATTTTTGTTAAGATCAAAAACAAAAAATCATGCCAAACTTTATCAAAAGCCTTATGGAAATCCAGGCTCAAAAGACCCAGAGGAAGGCCCCTCTCCTGATTGTACCATAAAGCATCACGCAAGGTCACCAGGCTGTCTACAATAGTGCGCCTGCTGATGGCGCAAGCTTGGTCTTGGTGAATGCAAGAATGCATAACTCCTCGAAGGCGGCGTGCCAGCACCTTAGCTGTAAGCTTGTAGTCAAATCCTGTCAAATGTTTTGTCTTTTCTGTGCATTTGCTCCCTAACGATTCTTCTCCCATTAATACTGGATGTAAACCTTCTGTAAGCATCGCTCTTCTCCACTGTTTCATCTGACCGTCCCTTGACTCATTTTGGTATCTAGGAAAAAATCCCCGATAACCCCTACTACTTCTGGATCGGTAACGTTCGAATGCCTCGGTTTCCCACTCTTCTAAGGCTTCGTATTGGGTTAATCTTGGTCTGGGTTCTAAATCATTCATCCTCAATCTTACATTTTGAAGAATTCTCCCATTGAACGTACCATTCTCTGGGAATGCTAATATTCCGTCATTTTTGGTATATCCTATCCAATTTTCTAACAATACGCAAGTATGATAACCTCTCTCCATCATCATGAATGAAGCGGGCGTTTTTGCTGGTGGAATGATAATTCCTTCTCTAGTTTTGATTGGTTTATCTTTTTTAGAATAATTTTTAACCTTCTGTAGAAATGACATTTTTCGCTTTTCTCCATACATTTTGGGTAAATCTCTGTGTATAAAATTATATTCTGCAAACCCTAAGAATCTCTTGTCTGGACGGGTTCCTGTTAAAGTCGGATCACGTTTCCACATATAATCTCCACTATCCACTAGGATTTCGACTTCCATGCTGACAACCAATTAAATTCCAGCTAACATTTGTCTCTGAACCAATCCTAGCGCGGCTTTTCAGTGACTTCTGTCTGACGACCCCTCCTTTACAATCTGCGCTTCTCTGTCCCTCGCTGTTTTCGACCAATCCCAGCGCGGCACCTTTGACGTCAGTATTACTCCTGACCCCTCCTTTACAAGTGTCTTTCCATGCCCGCTGTTTCAACCAATCCCAGCGCGGAGTT
The DNA here is from genome assembly GCA_963921515.1 of Calotriton arnoldi. Classification (NCBI taxonomy): domain Eukaryota; kingdom Metazoa; phylum Chordata; class Amphibia; order Caudata; family Salamandridae; genus Calotriton; species Calotriton arnoldi. The sequence goes on along the minus strand of CAWUFW010007013.1, from coordinate 954,357 downwards.
TTGTGACGTCAGTTTCCTCTCCGACAACTGACCCTCCCTTTACAAAATCGTATGCAAAACTTTATTTTCTCTACGCTTCTTATTAAAATTCAATAACAACATAAAACATTAGTTATCGTGTCAGTTTCTCTAAATTGGAAAAGATAGTTTCTCTCACATTTAGTAAAACCTTTCTGTTTACTAAACATACACTATGAGTAAAACCCTTCCGTTTACTCTTCACGTAAGCTTTAGAAATACCTGCCACTTCTTCAATGTTACCCTTTCTAGGTGATATAACATCAAATTTTTACCAGCGTATTCCTTTACTATTACTCACAAACATAGAGTCCCTAACAAGTACTGATAGCCCTGCTTAACTTTTCAGTACTATTTCTGCCTGACAGATAACCTCACTACAGTATGGCTTCCACTTACCATCCGCTATTCAAATTTTCCCCGGGGAATTCTGGACAACATAAAACAAAACTTTTGAACAAACGGATGTTAGTTTATAAAAATAAAATTCTCATTACCCAATTAACAAAGTACAACCATCCTCTGATAACCAGAAAACTGATCCAGCGGGTTACTAGCAACAAGCATTCATACACCGAATACTCACCTGGGCACATTCATTCATACTACGCTAGCAATTTCCGCTGGTGGGTCAGTTATACTCTTTATCAAAATTCCATGCTACCAATTACTTTTCTGATTGAAGAGTAATGACTTACCAATGGACCCTTTGCTAATTGGGAAGTTTAAAATGAGTGACATTCAATACAATTCTTAATCCTGAAATAATCACTGAGTCAGGAAGTTTTAAAATGTTTATCTAAAGATTTAGCAGAGTAAAATACAAAACCACATGATACTTAATCGTATATCAAGGAAGAAGCACAATAATCAATTATCGATCAATGACGGTCCCTCAGAAAGGAGAAGATAGAGACAGCAGCACAGCTAAAGGTGCATTTATATTTACCTAAAGGTGCGAGAAACCAAACCCCTTGGCCAAGGAGTTGGAAAGATAGGTCCCAGGAAGGATGAAGAGCAAAGACCTCCAGACCAGGTTCAGGACAGGTGAGCTCTCTATCAACGACGCCTGCGTCGTTCCCCTCTCTGATACTTCGCTTCTCCTCGATTTCTCCTGTGTCTTCCTTCTAATGGACTCCGCCGCCCCCACCTCAGGACCTCTCTGGACAGTGGTTCAGTCTGCAATCGATCAGCTTGTATGTCTGAGCTGGAGCGTTCTAATGCTAACTAATTAGCTAATTCTATATCTATTATACCCTTCTATACGCAGGTACCTCCCATTAATGTTGCACAATTATGGGCCCACTACTTCTGATTGGACGGGGACAGGGGTTGATCCTCACACCATGTCAATTTAGTTCAATTTCTTTAAGCCCATTGTTTTAAAATACCGCCCATCACAATTAATACATTTGCTTTATTTCCCACCCATTTCCCATTGATTCCGCAATACATTTTGTATACATTTGTTGCGACTTCAGGTACATTCCAGATGAACTTGTGAACCAGCCTTTGCGACCTTGGAGAGCTTCCAAGTTGACTTCATCGCTTCCTCTGGTCAGCCTTGCAGGGCGCATGTGCAGAACCAATGTCTCTCGAGCTGCAGTTCAACCAACACAGGCCCATTTACGAACTAATAAAAGTCAAAGAAGAAAATATTAAAATCACAAATAAATGTTTTCACTGTATACCCACTATGTCTACTCTATTCCCATTTAATTATAAATCTATCCCACATTAATAGCATTAGAATACCACAGTTTTAATTGCAGCATATGCGCAAGCTTTAGCACGTGAAAACATTAAGCAGCCATTTTAACACACTGCGCAGAAGCAAAGATTTCCCTCCAAGCAAAGAAAGACGTCATACCATGTGATATGGCTGACACATGCGCAATGAAATTCCCGTGCTTAGCGGCCATCTTGGATTAGACAAGCGTTACTTATTAGTTTTCAACACATAGGCAAGCTTCTCTAGGATGGTGTTCATGTGTGCATCTGTTAATAAAGACATTAAAAAGATTAATAATTAATACTGTGAGAGGATTGCTTAAGAGCAAGTCTCATTGTGAGTTCTTGCTCCATCACTGCTACTTGTGTGAGTCTGGAAAAGAGTGAAGGCATTGTAATGGGATATCCTCTGAGAGTATATGTTCCACACTCTGTTGAAATCCTTCTGACCAGAACCAAAACCCAATTCATGACGCATAGTCGGCTGACTAGGTATGAAAAGGTGATTTTGAGTGCAGACAATGTAACCATTGATAGATGCACAAGTGTGAATCCTTCAACTTCACTGCCAGACGAAGAAAATGTAGGAGTTAAGGATGAAGTCGATCATAAGTGTCTGGACGTGCTTGAATTTTGCACAAAGCCTTGCCCAGATATTAAAGATGAGCCCTTGAAAGAATCAGACTATGTGATGTTTGTGGACGGATCATGTCTGAGAACAAGTGATGGAGTTTTAAGTGCTGCGTATGCTGTGTGTACAGTAGCTGCCATAATGGAAGCATCTTGTTTGAGAGGGATACGTTAAGCCGAAGTGGCTGAGCTGATTGCTCTGATTCAGGCGTGCAAACTGGGAAAGAATGTCCGAATTACGGTGATCACAGATAGCCAGTATGGCTTTGGAGTGGTCCATGATGTTGGACAGATCTGGTCTCAGAGTGGTTTCTTGACGTCTGCAGGAACTCCAATTAGGAACGGTGAGTTTGTGAAGAAATTGCTTGAGGCGATACAGCTGCCTAAACAGATTGCAGTGGTGAAGTGCGCTGCACATAAAAATGGGACGGACTATATTACTATGGGAAATCAGTATGCGGACGAAATAGCCCAATATTGTGCCAGAAATATGGTCTCACTGAATAGGAGGAGAGAAAAAGAGAATGTTTCATGTCCCTTGCTGTTTACTAACATTGTCGAAACATGGGATGAGGTAAGACAATTGCAAGAAGAAGCAAACGAAGAGGAGAAAGATGGTTGGATAAAAGCAGGTTGTAGACAAAGAGAGGAAGATGACGTTTGGGTTTATAGAGATGAAAGACCAGTTATGCTTGATAGCATGATTTCTAACATGGCACAGATGTACCATGGACAAGCTCATATTGGTAGGGATGTCATGATCAGACTTTTCAGACAGACTTGGTACAACCCAAAATTCAGAGCTATAGCTGAAAGTCTCTGTCAAAGATGTCTTACATGCCAGCAGATAAATCCAGGAAGGAAAACAGTAGTGAGTCTAGGAACAATAGGACGTGAAGGAGGTCCTTTTACCAGAATGCAACTAGATTTTATTGAAATGCCCCCGAGCAATAGATTGAAATATGTTCTTGTGGTCGTTTGTTTGTTTTCTCGTTGGGTGAAAGCCTATCCGACAAGAAGGAATGATGGAATTACTGTAGCTAAGTTCCTACTGAGAGAATTCATTCCGAGATATGGTTTTCCAGTAACGATCGAAACAGATAGAGGAACACATTTCCAAAATGAACTGATCCAATTGATATGTGAAGCTCTTAACATTCAACAGAAATTGCACTGTGCTTACAGACCAGAGGCTTCTGGAGTGGTAGAACAAGTAAATGGAACAATAAAGAATAGGTTAGGGAAAATGTGTCAAGGCACAGGACTCAAATGGCCTGATGCCCTACCATTGGTGCTGATGACTATCAGAAGCATACCTGACACAAAAACAGGTCTAAGACTTCATGAAATAATCATGGGACGAGCAACGAGACAGGCACATGTACCTGTCAACAAACTGCTGACTATAACTGATGATCTCGTATTGGACTATTGCAAAGGATTGGCTGATGTGGTACATTCTGTGTTTCATCAGGTTGGACCGGATGCGACCACTCTTGAAAGAAAACCAGCTCATGATTTGAGTCCAGGAGACTAGGTCCGCATAAAAGTCCACAGAAGAAGAAACTGTTTGGTTCCTCGCTGGGATAAGCCACGTCAAGTGATCCTGGTGACAACAACTGCCATCAAATGTGCAGGAGCGAAAAATTGGGTGCATGCCAGTCACACTATCAGAGTTCCAGATCCTGAAGCTCGACCTGTAAGTCGACATCTGGAGATATCTGATACCAGCTCAGCATTCAAAGCAGAACCTGAGACAAGCAGAGTTTCAGATCCTGAAGCTCGACCTGAAAGTCAACATCTGGAAGAACAAGGTACAAGTTTGACAACTGAAGAAGAACCTGAAACAATCGAAGTTCCAGATTTTGAAGCTCGACCTGTAAGTCGACATCTGGAAATATCAGATACCAGTTCAGCATCTGAAACAGACCAACCTGAATTTGATGAAAGACAAAAGAGAAAAACAAGAACTGACATTCTAAACAAAGAAACTGAACCAAGAGACAGTGATAGCGAACAACCAAGTACAAGTTATGGAAGAATTCCTCCAGAGATAGTTGAGCTAACTGAGGGAGACTTAGATTCAGATAGAGAGATAGAGGAAGAAGCGGAAGAAACCTGAGGAGTAGTAGGGACAGACCAACAAATTGAAGAAACACAGGGAAATTTAGATTCAGACAGAAAGATTAATAAAAATTCAGAAGACAATCGAGGAGGGATAGAATCAAACGTCCCAACAGAGGAGACACAAGAAGGTTCAGATTCAGATATCGAAACAGAAATCATTAGGTTCAAGGTTAAAGGAAGTGAAGTAAGATCTGAAACGGAATCAGAAGAAAGCGAAGAAGAAAGAAAGCAAAGACTAGGACCAAGAAAGAGAACTTGGAGAGCTGAACGAGAAGAAAAGGAAAGCGAATCAAAAAGGCCAAGAAAAGGAGACAATTGGCCCCACAAAGTTAAAAGACTGAGGAATAAGATAATACATTTGAACAGAAATGATGCGGAACAAGTAAACGAAATAACAAGTCAAAAGGGACAAGGGAAAAAAAGTGGAAAACAATTACAGAAAACAGTGAAGAGACCTAGTTTGAAATATAAGTCACCTGAGTGGCTATACATCGCATTGACCGACATTAAAGAAGAGGATGACACTCACGAGAGCCCAGACGAAAGCTGTAAACAAATGGGTGAAAGTGAAGTGCAACAAACCTGAAAAGATAAAGAAAGAAACCCGGACTGGACACAAAAACCTGAACGAGACAAGAAGGAGTTCTTAAAGGAGCTGAAGAAAGCACCAAAACAAGACAAAGTAAAAGGGTAGAGTGGCTGAAAAGTGATTCTGAGGTGTGGTGACACATTTTCTGTACAAATATATAGATAGCTAGATAATAGTACAAAATGGTAGACACTGAGAATAGAAAATCTAGATGTGAGTTTTTACGTAGATGGGGTAGAATGTGTTTCTTTTGTACAGGATTAATAATGTTTATTTGGCTTATTTTAGCAATAATAATTCCATTGAGGTTAGTTGTAGAAGAAACATCTGTAATAGGGAATAACACGAAAAAGGATAAAGAAGCTAAAACACAAAACACTGCAGCATTAGTAGATAGTACTGATTTACATAAGGATAAGTCTATAACTGACTTCTCCAAGAATGTCTTCACAAAACTGTTGTATGAATATGTAGAGACAATGGATGTAAGGGATTGTTATGTCTGTATGCAATTACCTGCGTCTGTCACAGAAGGTGTGACCTATCATCACCTTCCTTTGACGTATGGGATAACTTGCAGTGTTCTAGCCAGTTTATTTTATAAAACAGGTAGATTAGAATATTATTACACTGACATAAACACTGTTTTTGCGAAAGTTCCTATAATTCCTGAACTAAATAAGGTGAAAGAAGCAAAAATGTTTGGTGAATTTTCTTAGAAAATAAAGGGGCATATTAGCAAGACCCACGTTAAAATTATCGCCGTTTTAGCGGCAGGAAACTGCCGCTAAAACGGCGATAATGAGCTTGCTAATATGCGTTATAGAATTCAATAGAAGCCCAGGTTAGATGTGCAGGACATCTAACCTGGGCTTCTATTGAATTCTATAACGCATATTATCAAGCCCATTATCGCCGTTTTAGCGGCAGTTTCCTGCCGCTAAAGCGGCGATAATTTTAACGTGGGTCTTGCTAATATGCCCCAAAGATTTAACATTAGAGTATGTAGTTAGACACAATCTTACCTGTGAATTAAAGAAAGAGGAAAAGGTCTTCTTGGAGATGGTAGAAAACAGAAGAGTTAAGTTTCAAAGAAAGGTAATAGAAGAAAAGACAAAAACACCACTTTGGGCGTTTGAAGAGAAAAATCATGACAAAGGAGAGACAAATGCAGCTATGGTTTTGGATTGGCCCCAACAGGGAAAGTTGTATATTAATAGAAATAGGACTATAAATGATAACTATTTCATGGGTTCCAGTGAATGCCGAGATACATATAACATTTTAGGAGGATGGGGATCTAAAGGAGGAAAAGATCCAATATTTCCAGGGATCTATTATATTTGTGGAAATAGAGCTTATTATAGGTTGCCGGACTACTGGTATGGGTCATGTTATTTAGGCCTGGTCTTTCCAAAGATTTTTCATGTGGAGGGAGGAGAAAAAGGAATACACGAGATGGGTAAAACATTAACACATAGAAGGAGGGAAAGTTTTTCAGAAATAGTAGGTGACATTTTTGGAGCATTGATACCAGCAGTGGGTATATCTTTGAATGCATTTAAGATTCGGAAATTGTCCACAGTAGTAGATCGTTTATCAACGAATACTGCTGGAGGGTTCTTGATGGTAAATACCGAAATGGTTGCCATGAGAGCTATGGTAATGCAAAATCGACTTGCCCTTGACATTCTTTTGGCAAAAGAGGGTGGAGTCTGTGGAATGCTGAAAGTCCAACATTGTTGCACTTACATTCCAGATAAAAGTGAAAATATACAGAAGTATATAAAGAATATTACTGATTTGCACAAAGAAATTGCTCCACTGGAGGTTGAAGGTGCCTGGGAGAAACTTGGTAAGAATTTTTCCTCAATACAGAAATGGTTCACAGAAATAGGTGGTTCTCTTATTGGGAAAATACTAACCCTGGGCGTAGTTTGCGTAGTAGCACTACACATAGCTACGCGAAGTATATTTTGAACTACACGTAGCTATGCAAATTGCGTAGTGCGTAGTGCATAGCTGTGTGCTTGACTGCACTGTACAATAATTGCCAAAGGCATCTTGCACAGTACAAGTTAAGATAAAATAAGTATCTCTGTCTTTATATTGTTTCAAAAACCTTTATTAGTTTGATAAAGGCACACTTACATAGTTACAATGAAACAATGGTCATAAGAAGTACAATGATACAAAAAGCATGTGAAAAAGCATGGTCGTAATCATCATGGTGCATTATCCATCCATCCCTCCCAAAAAATGTACTAAGAAGTTTTATTGATGGCCTATATAAATGCCAATCCTGGTAGCCTGGTGGCAAAGGCAGAGAAAAAAAAAAAACTGTTTTTAAGTGACCCAACCTTTCCAATTTGTAATCTGCCACAACGTATTAGCGTCTTCTAGGCCTAAGGTGGCACGGTCTATATGAACATAAGTCATAAATTTATCTCGAAAAAGATTGCGACAGGCTTTGGTGTCCATATCTTTGTGGAGATAGAGAAGTAAATTACGTGCATCCCAGAGAGCCTCTTTAGCAGAGTTTAAAAGCCGCTAACCCGTGGGAGGACGCTGAGCAGAAAGACCTTGTCCATAGAGCAGGGCGTGGAAAGATAAAGCAGAAATACCTGCAATATGCAACAGGAAAGGCTGTAATAAGGTCCAAAACTCCTTGGCATAGAGGCAACCCCACAGCAAATGATAAACAGTCTCTTCATTGCCACATCTGATGCGTGGGCAACATGCTGTGGGGGCCAATCCTCGCCGATGCTGAAAGGTTTTCACCGGAAGACAGCCATGCACAGCCATCCAGGCCAGATCACGCTGACTGTGAGTAATGTCCTTGTGTCCTACCATTTTCCACACTCGCAAGGATTGTGGTTCGGACAGGGTATTCAACACAACAGGTTGCTCTTGCTTCCGGAGTTCCTGCTTCAGTCTAGTGGGGTGAATACATACATCCCGGTCAAAAAGTTCAGTGTCCAAAGTCTGCAAAAAGGAGCAAAACCCCTTGTAGTAAGGTGGGACAATGGTTGCCAAGGGGTACAGGTTAGAAGGTGCAAAGAGTCCAAAACGTCGCAACATGGCTCCTAAAAAATAACGGGTGAATAAAGCAGGCACTGAAACAAGATCTTCATCAGTACGGGATACTACATAACACAATAACTTAGAGAACAAAAAGGTTTTAAGATCAGGTAAACTTTTTCCCCCATTCTTCCATGTTTTACAAACTTTAGCACGACTGAGCTTTTCCATCTTAGAACTCCAGAGGAAAGTAAAAATCATTTTTGAATTTTCTGCAAGGTACGGTGGTGTGGAGGGAAAACCATAGCAAAATACAACAACAGAGGAAACAAAACTGCTTTAATAACTAAAACTTTTCCCTCCAGTGTAAGTTTACGCAAGGACCAGAGGAGAGCTTTTTAAAATCTTAGCGTGGACTTCATCCCAATTCCTCTCCACATGCCCTTGCGCCCCAAAATAGACCCCCAAAATCTTAGTAGGTTCGGTGGTAACAGTGAGTGGAAGGTGCGCCAGCCGATCCCAAGGACCAGTGGTCAGACAAACACTCTTTCCCATGTTCAGACTCAACCCTGATACCTCCTGAAAGAGAGGCCTGTAAAGGGTCCTGCGCACAGAGGCGGTGGCAGGACATAATACAGTGACATCATCCATGTAGGTGGTAACCTTGGTGGGGACCCCAGAGCCGCCAGGAACAAAAACACCTTTGATCAGTTTTTCCTTTCTGAGTTTACACAAAAAAGGCTCGAGCCCACAAACAAACAGAATGGGAGACATGGGGCATCCTTGACGGACTCCAGTGTGTATAGGAAATGCAGTGGTATGGAATCCATTGATACTCACTTGGCTGTAAGCACCATGATACAAGGTGCGGATCATGTGAACAAAAGCAGGGGAACATTCATTTTTGTTAAGATCAAAAACAAAAAATCATGCCAAACTTTATCAAAAGCCTTATGGAAATCCAGGCTCAAAAGACCCAGAGGAAGGCCCCTCTCCTGATTGTACCATAAAGCATCACGCAAGGTCACCAGGCTGTCTACAATAGTGCGCCTGCTGATGGCGCAAGCTTGGTCTTGGTGAATGCAAGAATGCATAACTCCTCGAAGGCGGCGTGCCAGCACCTTAGCTATAAGCTTGTAGTCAACGTTCAGGAGAGATATAGGCCTCCAATTTTGCAATGAGGTCTCGTCCCCCTTTTTATTCAACAGAGTGATGATACCGGCTGAGAAGTCTGCAGAAAAGGTATTATTAGTAAAGCCTTCATGCACAACTGCCATATAGTCAAGACACAACAAGGCCCAAAATTTACGATAAAATTCCCATGTAAGCCCATCAATGCCAGGGCTAGAACCTCTGGGGGAAGACTGCAAGGCTGACAGAAATTCTTCCCCATCAAAGGGTTGCCCCAAGAGAGTGATTTGATCTGTAGTGAGACCTCCTTCCAGTCCAGAACAATATTCTTCCATATCCTGAAAAGAAGAAGTATTAGAGGGTGCAGCATACATACAAGAATAAAAATCAAAAGCGATCTGTTTACAATGCTCAGTGCCGTGCAAAATGGTACCGTGTTGATCACGGAGTGTTGTGAGTAATTTATGGGAAGATTTCGCCTGCTTAAAAAAGAAAGATGTACATTTTTCATTCTCCTGGTAGTATTGGACCCTAGAATGAAATATTGTGGCTTTATTTCTTTTTGCCAACCAAGTATTCATGTCCAGCGTAACTAAACGAGTTTCCTCTTTCACATCTTTCCCCGCCGCACCCAATTGCTGGAGAAGGATGAGGCGGCGATGTAGCTTCTGGTAGGCATCCCATTCAATGCGGCGTTTAAGCCGGCCTTGTTCCTGAAAAAACAGTTTTGTTTTATGTTTGACCCAACACCACCATTTATTTTTAGTTGAGAAACGATTTTGCTGTGCAGCCCATGTATGGTATCGCTTGACATACTGAGCACAAATGAGTTCGTCTTGGAGCAGGTCATTATTAAGTCTCCAAAAGCCAGGGCCCCTTTGAGGCCGGCCTGGTGGTGTGAGCCAGACAGCCAGAACCTGGTGATCCGAGAAGGGGACTGGTGTGAGACTGCATTTGTCAGCGCTTAAAGTTTTGGATGCAAATACAAAGTCTAGACGGGAGCGGGCATTCCCATGATCCGCCTCCCACGTGAAGCCAGAACCAGGAGGATGGTGCTTCCTATAAGTATCATAAAAGTCTAAATCATGAACAAGGGATAACAGCAGTTTTGAAGTCACATCCAAAGTATAGGTTGCCTGTGCACCCTGTCGCTCCTTGGAATGCAGAATACAATTAAAATCCCCCACCAGAAGGGTTGGCGTGGCACCTGCAAGAAATGGTTTAATAAGATGAAACAACTGCTCCCTTTCTGGTTTAAGGGCAGGAGCATATACAGCACATATTTTGAGCGGCAAACCATCCATCAAAACAGACAATAATATAGCCCGTCCGGGCCATAAGATTTTTTCCCCCGTGATTTGCCAATGCTTATGCCGGAAAAGAACAACGACCCCATCATTCTTGTTGGCACCTCCAGACCACGCCGAGGGTCCATAGGGCCAATGTTGCTGCAAGGAAAAATATTTCGGTTGATAAGGAAGAAAACATTCTTGCAAGCAAATGACATCAAAACGTGTATGTGCAAAATAATCAAGGACTGTGTTCCTACGCAAAGCTGTCCCCAAACCTCTCACATTACAAGAGGCTAGGGATATGGCCATTATGATTAGGAGAGAACAACCAGTCATACTGTTTGAAGTGGAACATGGGCCCCAGAATCATCATCTTCTACCCTGGTAACTTCTGCTGAACTCTGGAGAGTGGACGCCGAAAAAAGGGCCTCCAAGTTCGGTGTGCACTCCAGATCCAGCTCTGGACTATCAGAAATTTCTAGAACCTGGGCTATGTCCTGAATAACCTCCTCTGAGTCAGAGAGGTGTAGAAGAGCGTCAAACCGTCCCCCTCCAGAAAAGCGATCCAGAGAGGAGGTACAACGCTTAGCACTTGTAGAACAGGAGGAATCCACTACATTTTGAGATGTACGGGTTTTCCGCTTATTTGACGTATATGTAGACCAGCCACTATGGTCCATTTCTTTCTCCTTTTGCTGGACTACCGCAGGCTGGGCTTTTTTTAACACTGAGGTTTTGCCTGCTGATTTTACCACTTTCACCGAACGTTGTGGCTTCGGAGCAGACTGCACTGTGGGAGAAATGACCGAAGGGATTGTCTCAGGCACAACTGTAAGTGAAGCCTCAGGAGTGGAGGGTGCCTGGCTTACACCTGGAGTGGGAACCACACCCGAGGCAGACTGTGAAGCATTGTTTGCGCGCTGCACCTTTCTAGCTAAGGCCTCTTGTTTAAGGCACAGGGTTTCCACACGTTCTGCCTCATCCACCTCTTCCACCTGTGGAGACTGCAGAGCAGGGTCAAACTCTGGGTCCGAGGGGTCTGCACCATATGCCTCAGCATTGTCCTCATCAGTCCCCTGAGACACCCCACATCACCGGATCTCAAGACCATCAATAAACCCCAAAATCTCAGAGTCCGTGACATCCTGGCGTGCATCAGATGGGCCTGCTATAGTGCACGGGGCAGATGGAGGAGGTGGAGGTCCCTGCGCACTGGCAGCAGAGGCATAGGAGAACTTTCCCTTAGGACAGGTCTTAAACAAATGGTCAGTACCACCACATAAATTGCATTTTTTGGGAACCACACAATCTTGCGCTTTATGGTCAGCACCCCCACAATTCCTGCAGACCATGCCAGAGCACTGTTCTTTAGCATGGCCGAATTGCTGACAAAGTCTGCAGAAGAGGGGCTGGCCTGAATATACCAAAAAACCTTTATTAGCCCCCAGGGAAAAAGTCTGCGGAGGGTGCGCCAGGCCCCTGACACCTGTGGGGTCTTCTTTAAAAGTAACAGTATATTTCCGTTTACCATTCCAGATACCACAGATATTTTTTATCTTTTGCCCACCCCTGATGGTGCTGCAATAACGAGCCAAAAATACCTCAATCAACCGAGGATCAGTGTAACGATTATACATGTGAACTACTAGAATGACTTCCTTCGGGCAGATATGGAAGTAACAGTGAGGCCACGTAAAGGCGGGCTATCTGTATGGGCCGCCACATGTTGCAACAAACTCTGACAAATGGAATCACTGGAAAATGTGACATCAAAAATACCTCTGCTGGAAAAGTCCTGAATACATTCAATAGCACAGTCAGAAATATTGCATTCCTTTTTGATAATTTTCTCAACAAGAAATAGCACATTCTTCTCCTTACGGTGCATCTCATTCAGTTCTACACGTACTGTATTACGGACAAAATCATGAATGCGGGAGGCACCCGCCATGCGGGAAGATGAGGCCAGGAGGAAAGTCTTGTGGAGAGAGTCACCACACCATCATAAGAGTCAAAATGGAAAGGCACAAAGTGGTAGGCGTGAAATGGAAGAAAAGATGGCCGCCGCCCCTCAAATGCACAGCGCTGGGAAGTGAGAAAAGAGACGACACGTAAGTTGTATGCAAAGCTTACCTCCCGAGGGAAGTGTAAAGGGCAGTAGATGGCACTGTTGCGCAAGAAAGCTGCAGGCAAGTGAGCCCTCAGCGCGCTACCACAGCGTCCGTGGCAACACGAAGCACAACAGCCGGGGGAGGCCGGGAGCAGCCACAAGGGCCTCCCCCCTTCTGGACAAGTGGCAGCTCCGCTCACAGAGGCACCAACGTGAAGGCACGAGGAAAAAATGTCAATGCGGCGGAAGATTGGCTCCGCCGATCCTGCAACAGTGTAGCAAAGATGTCTGGAAAGCAGGCTGGAACCAAAGCAGTCGGTTCTCCGCCAAAGCTGGACAAACGCAGGATCACCCACCAGCTTCCAGGAGTGCAGCCAGGTCCCTTCAGCAGTAGGGAAACACAGAAGTCTCCAGGCGAGAAGGCCCCCACCCGTCTACCACACCCAGAGGATCCAGTCTTGCCCCAGACAAGCCAGAGTACGAAGGCCCAGCCCCTTAGGATAGACAAAAAGGCAGGAAACACTCCTCAAGGCACCCTTCACCCCTAAAGACGCAACCTGGCTCCTGACATGCTAGAGAGACGCAGGTCCAGGCTGTCGGGGATCAGGAGTCATCTCTTGCCCTTCAGAACCAACCAAAATGACACTTGATCTTAGCCAAAAGGCCAAGACGCTTTATATGCTAAAATGCATACAGTCATTTCACAAAAGTGAAAATGATAAATTAACAAGCAGTGAGAGAGGTGATGATTTTGGGATCCTCCCTAACCTAGGGAGACAACCAAGCAGATGTCTTGAAAACAAAAAGCACATCTTTTGAACGATTTGATGGTGGTCCCATCCTCTTAGGACCACCCCAAGCACAGTTATTGGCAAAAATACAATCCCAACCAAAGGCCCTGCAAAGCATTATGGGACGAGATTAGCAGTGGGCAGTGAATATTATAGTATCCAATATCAAAATAATTCTACAATGAGCTGCAGTTCCACTAGTCGTTACTAGATGTCCCTCACGAGTCAAATTCAAAAGCTTCATGAAAGGGTTTCAATGCTTTTGCATTTGACTCGTGAGGACATCTAGTACGACTAGTGGAACTGCAGCTTGATGTATTAATAATTTCAATGCTTTTGCATTTGACTCGTGAGGGACATCTAGTAACGACTAGTTGAACTGCAGCTCTTTGTAGAATTATTTTGATATTGGACACTATAATATTCACTGCCCACTGCTAATCTCGTCCCATAATGCTTTGCAGGGCCTTTGGTTGGGATTGTATTTTTGCCCATAACTGTGCTTGAGGTGGTCCTAGGAGGAAGGGACCACCACTGAATCGTTCACATGATATGCTTTTTGTGTTCAAGGCATCTGCTTGGTCCTCCCCCTAGGTTAGGGGGGACCCCAAAATCATCACCTCTCTCATTGCTTAATATTTTTATTGTCAAAGTTTGCTTTTGTGAATTGGTTATATGCTTTTTAGCATAGAAAATTGCTTTATTAAAGCATTTGTAGGTGTTTATTATACTGCTGGTACGCTATGTCAATTAGCACAGTTTTTCACTCTGCTATGTGCAATTTGCGTAGTAGCACAAACTTTGCATGCTCCGTGAGCGTAGCGAAGTATTACGCCCAGGGTTAGAAAATACTAATATCAGTAACCGTAATAATATTAGCAATGTTGTCAGCAAAGTTAGCATATGTGTGTATTAAAAGAAGAAAAACACAAAATAGAATAAAAAGAGAAAATGAGAAAAATAAAGAAAGGGAAATGGGAGAAATAGAATTAGAAGAATTGAAAGAGAACATATACAAAAGGTCAAAAAGACAAGATGAGAAAAACACTGTTGTGTGAACTAACAGAAGCAAGTGGACAAGAAACATTTATCTAAAAAATTGTATAACAAGGTTTTTGTGGTGATATTAAAATCACCAAAGGGGGGAGTTGATGGAGCAAGGTAAATGAAATAAATTTGGAACCCCCTTGATAAGAATAATAAATTAACGGTACTAATTGTTTGATGAATTAACCAACAAATGCACCTTTAATAAACAGTAACTGCTGTTTTGTGCAAAATCTAATTATTTTACAATTGTGAAGTACGTTGATACTAATATTGTGATTTGCGTACTAATTAGAGTAAAATCGCATGATTTATGCTATGTAGTAAAATTGTATTGTGGCAAAGAATGCGGATGGTAAGTAAAATGGCTTTAAATGTCGCTTCTGCTAGGTAACACCTAACACGGGTTCTTAGAATGACGGGTGGTAAACAGAAAGGCTTATATTCTTTGTTTTAATTTTGATTGTGTTTGTTCTTATGATAGTTCGTTCGGGCCTGTTAGGCCATGCTGCGAAAATGGCTGCCGAGACAGATGAGGTCATGCAAGAAATCAAAGATGGCCTCTAAGCGGAAGAAATAATGGAGCTGAACCACGTGGGTACGGCCTGTGCACGGAGTGAGAGATGTCAAGGACACATTGACCTATCATGAGGAGAGTGCCAAGAAAGACTCAGCACGTATCCGTGAGAATGGGGAAAAGAAAGTATTGAGAAACAATGGACTGACAAAATTGTGACCATCAGAATCGCAACATTATGAATAGTCAAATTGGACTGCTTTTACCCAAAGGTCATGAGAAATAGTGAACTCTTAACCATCCCCGAAACCAGTTTGAACAAGGAAGGCGATGAGGTGATCTTCGCCACCCCTCAAATGGACCAATTAGCGTGATTCCTGCCCCCAAACATTGCAACTTTTTGTGTAGTAAGCTAGAAGTAGGGTATAAGAGGGACTGCTCTTATGTGGGAGGGGAATGTCAATGTTGGTGTGGATGTTAATGCTGATTTTGAACCTATTGCTGCCATTGACTTCGAACCTGACTGGGGAAGGAACGAGACCGTTGCAGGAAATCTGTACGGGAGGTCCCGTCGAGGAGGCCATTTAGCGGGACAGTCAGTCAGTTTGGGAATCTATTCTGTGATCTATGGTTTATCTTCTTTTTGGTGAACCAATCCTATCTGCATCTAAATAGGTAATGCATAAATTTAACTTCTTTACAGAATTTCTTATATAAATGTTATGAATGTATTAAGGTGATTAATAAACTAAGAATCTCACTCGTGCAAGCAAGAAATTAGATAAAATCTCATTCAAATTAACTATGAGTCTGTGGTTCTTTAGTTCATTGATAAGTTTGACATTTAACAGGGTCTTAAATGATTGAGCTGGTCTTAATCACCATCAACTTATTCTACTAGTTGGTCCATCGACCAAAGAGCGGAATACCTTGATGTTTAGAACCGACAGGATTAAAAGCTAAATGTATATGATGTTTAAGGTATTAATCTGTCAAATTTAACAAGGTATCCCGTTCCTCCAGCAACTCATTTTTCTCCTTGGTGTGTAATCCAGTGAACGACTGAGTGTATGATATGCGGTGTTATGGGCCCCACCGTCATATGGTATAGTTGATGTGAATGATTTACCTGGATTCGTGTCCAAAGGAGAAATTTATATTAGCCGCGCTGGATCAGTGGCCTGCCTCCGACAGCAATTTCACCGCTTCGGCCACTTTGTCTTCATCCACTCCCACAAACGCCATAACGCAGGTTCTAATTAAGCCGCAGGGGCGACAAGCTAACAGGCTAACTAAACCTAGCAAGCCAAAATGACAAAAATTGGATAAATTGGCCTGTCTAGGTACCAGCCACTGTGTCACCAAGACAACATGCTGGCTGATGCCTTAAAATAATTCAATATATATAGTTTGGGATACAAAAGTTGCCCAACCGGAGCCCAAAACCCACGTGCCGTCGCTGGACTGCACTACTTCCCCCCAAAACCCTGGGGGGCAGACCTCGCTTTGGTCAGCTGTCCCACAAGCCCCCATTCTACTGACTCTGTCTTCAAAGTTTAATCTTGGAAGAGATGCATAGGGAATTGGTAATACCTTACTGTGAATTAACATTCAGCCACTTAAGGAGAGTTTTATATGTGAGTAAATATGATCATAGGGTCAGGTTGTGAGCATTCCATGGTGGGGACACCTGCAAAAGGTGTTGAACACACACAAATATACAAGTATGCCATTATTCGCAAACCTTTCAGTCATATTCCTGTCGAGGAGTCTATTTTCAGTGTGGGAAAGGGGAGAGAGATCACTCCACAAATTGCAGGGAAATGGATTGTTTCATGGAAAGTAATCCCCTGGAGAATAAAAGGAAAACAGTTCGCAATTTTTAATACCCTTGAGACTCAATTTTGGCATGCACACATATGGACGTATTAAATTTCCCTATGCAGAAATGCTTGTACATTTGAGTAAACCTGGAAATGTAGGACTCACACTGATTTTTAAGGACTACTGGGATCCTCAGAAAAGTCTACAAAAAGGTGCTAGTTTGTTCTCAGCACAGGAGACCCCCCAGGAGAACTTTCTTAGTACTCCATTTCAGAATCAGCTTTCTGCCTTTTCTATCTGAAGCTTTGCCCTAGAGTGTCTCTTTATTCCAGGAAAATATTTATTTATTACACAAAGGCCTGCATTACTCAAATGCCTTTGAGGTGTGAATGGAATTTAAACTCATTTTTAGTGTTTTGGGGCACTTTGTTATTGTAAATGAAGCCTCTTCTGTAATAGCCATTAAGCAGATTCGAAGTCAGTGCAAGCAAATATAAAGTTGGTGGTCCACCATTCGCACCTTGGGGTATTTCCTTGAAATTAAGGATATGTATTGCCTGTGTCTGCATAGCCAAGCCATATTATAAATCCAGATGCTTGGGCAACAGGGCCTGGGGGTACATGCCACTTGTGCAGCACCCAGGATCAGGCACAGCTATCCTACACATTTGATCCAGCATAGATCTTCACAAGTACACCCCATGAGACCACCTACGGGATAAGATTGTGGCACAAATTACTCCGATCCTCAGTGTGGAGAGTTTTAGCCCTCTTTCAAAGGAAGTGCAGTGTTGTCGCTACTGGACGTCTAACTGGGATGCAGAGTCCTGTGGGTCAGTGTGTCTGCAGAGGCACCCCGGCAACAGAGTCAGCATGAAAACCTCCAGGTGTGGTCACCCGTGACCTTGAGCATCCTCACTTACGTTTCAGGAGCTCCTGCCTGGGGACACAGAGGAGCAGGTGAACAATTCTCTAGGCCTTCATACTCCATTGTATGCAGCACCTTCCTATTCTGACTTCCATCATATACTGTGTTCTTGGAGCCTAACAGAATACCATGTTCATGATAATGGCAGAAACCACTAGTTGTGTATTGAGAGTGAAAATAAACTCTTTGCCTTTAACGCTGATGGCATACGAGAGATTTCTGATTTACTGTCAAATAGTTATCACAAATTTTTCCAATTACACTCAGGCATAAAGGGCGAAATGCTTTATTTGATTAACTACAGTGCCGTAGAACTGGCTGTAAAACATAGGGGCATATTAGCAAGACCCACGTTAAAATTATCGCCGTTTTCGCGGCAGGAAACTGCCGCTAAAACGGCGATAATGGGCTTGCTAATATGCGTTATAGAATTCCAATAGAAGCCCAGGTTAGATGTCCTGCACATCTAACCTGGGCTTCTATTGGAATTCTATAACGCATATTATCAAGCCCATTATCGCCGTTTTAGCGGCAGTTTCCTGCCGCTAAAACGGCGATAATTTTAACGTGGGTCTTGCTAATATGCCCCATAGTTTATCCATGATTATTAAAGTAAATAGCTATATGTTCCGATCTTACAATCGTATTTCCTTAATACTGTAATTCTGCAGGCTGCTGCTAATCAATGAACGCTTACAAGGAAGCCACGAGGGCTTCCAAAGGGCACTATCATTTCAACAACTTTTAGGGAACACACTATAAACATTAATTCTCTATGAACTGTTATAGGCTGCAGACGGTCTTCCATTTATGGAGATTGATCTGTGTTATTGGGGTTGGGATATAATGTTTGCAGCTGAAACATTTGGTAAGTGATTATAGTAGGTGGGTCATGATGAGAGCAGAAATACTTTTTTGTAAGACTTTAGATCAAATGGAGTTGGAAACATTTCTCACCTCCCGTGATCCTCTTTGCTTATGTTTTAGTAAGTTGGCAGATCAGATAGTTTAATTCAGGCTTCTCCAACTAGTAGCTCCTGAGCCACTGGTAGGTCTCCAGCTACCTCTAAGTAGCGCCCCAGTGTGCAGCCCGGCCTCCCAAATTAGAAGCTTTTGCTTGATTCAATTGGTGTAGGTATCACAAAATTGAAAAGGTGATATTTAATTGTTCAATCATGCGTCACTGGGGAGACTTATTTCTAATATTATTACATTGGTGCCAGGGGGATTGCAGCTATGGCTGTCCTGTATTAACCATAGATAATTATTACAAGTCCATAAAGCCTTTTTCACATTACGCCTGGCGACCCTGCCTGATGCAACGAGGGGATCGCTACTGGTAATTTTGCTTGGGGTGGCACTAGTGTAACCTTGTTTGACGTGGTCACTGTAACCACCCTATTAATATTAGTAGCTCCGGGTGCTTTTCATCTAGCTAAGTAGTTCTTATTGCGGAGATGGTTGGAGACCTGTGCGTAGCAAGGGGGGAGGGTGGTCCCCACCGGGCGGCACAAGTTTTGGGGAGGCTCTTACCTACGGCCATCGCGGGGTGGCAAACGCAGAGACCGCCACGTGTGGCCAAAGGTCTAGCTACGCCACTGTTGGAGACCCCTGGGTTAATTGATTTTGATGTAGCAATAGGTTTGGATGAGTTTGCTAAAATGCCGTAGGTTTTCATGGCGGAGCATAGTAACCTACACAGCATCCTCCATGTGCATCCCCTACATGCCCACATTTATTTCATAAAAAGGTCATTGCGATCATTGCGATCATTGCATAGATTGTTTTTTTAATTTCTTTTTTTAAAGCGATAGAATTGCCCTTCTTTATTATTATTATTTCTTCACCATGAGGTGTGCTACCAAGCTTTATTTTTTCCAGTTGGTGTGAACTTCATTTTCTGTTGGTAAATGTATATATCTTTTCGAGGTCTGCGCCAAAATGTTTGACTCTGCAAGACGTGCTCACATTTTCTGTGCCCTTTCGCTTCCACTATCATGTCTTGTGGTTCCCAAGGGAGCAGCAACACACTCAGAGAAGATCAATTGCATACAAATGTGAAGATACCAGGTTTGAGCCACATGGGATGCCAATTGTTAGACACTTTTCATTTCTTTGAAACAGCTTTTTACACACTGAAACAACTGGAAGTCTTGCGCAGTGTGCTACTTTTACAGGTTTTATGTGTACTGTGCACATTATATCGCCGGGGTTTCAAGAAATGAATCATTAGGGTGTATTATGTCTACAGCACAAAAGTACAGTTAAAGCACAAAACCCTAATCAAATAGGTGCATATTTTATTAAGTTTAAAGTACATTTTGCCATGTCTTAGTTCGAAGTACTTTTAATTAGAATGTTATTCCTTGAAAAAACTCCTCATTTTCTGTGCCTAGACTCCCCTTTTTATTATCCTTTTTCCGATGCAGTATTTGCGTTGCCATAAGAATTGGGGGGCATATTATCAAGCGGCAGCGATAATTATCGCTGGCCGCTCTTAGCGAGGTTTTCCTTATCGCCGGCTATCGCTGGCAATTATCGCCATGCTATCGTTGTATTAACAACGCATAGCGCAATGGCGATAATTTCCTAACGTTAGCGGTGTTTTCCATGGAACATCGCTGGTTTTCCAGCGATGTTCCATGGAAAACGGCGATAACCTTGCTGATACGACCCACAGGGTCGTATCAGCAGGATCCACCTCCTATGTGTAACATAGGTAAGTCGAGATTGTAGCAGACGTTAGATTTTGGCGAAAACGGCCGTTTTCGACAAAATCTAAGGTCTGCTACAATCCTGTGGGCTGCCTTGTAAATATCGCGATGTACACATCGGCGATATTTACAACGTAGCCCATCTGGGGTAGGCAGTAACGCCCACCTTGCATCTCATTAGAGATGCAAGGATGGGCGTTGGGGAAAGAGGCGATAGTGCAAGGTTTCACGCGATAGCGTGACCTTGCTGATTGGGCGATAGGATTATCGCCGCTTTTCGTCCGAAAACGGACGCTAAAGCGGCGATAATTGCCTATCGCCTCCTTGTTAATATGCCCCTAGGTATTCAAAGCATTATTTGTGCTTTTACTTGATGTGTCTGTAGTGAACGGAGACTATTGAATTTACTAGAATACAAACAAACCAACACGCACTGTAAACATATGTGAATGGTAGATTGAAGGGATATTCAAAGCAATTACTTAGAGTCATTTACTGAGATCCCATCATCATGATGTTTGGACAAAATATCAAGTTTAAAAAACCGTGTGGGCAAAATATTGTGTCAAGAATACAGAGGGCAAGAATATTGTGATGGTAAGTTTCTATGGCTATGCAACGGTTTCCTATACATAACGATATATATCTTTAAGCTACGTAGAAGTAGAGTTAAAAATAATAAATCTATACTTAACTATTTGCACATACCTTCTCGATATTTTGATCCTCAATATTTTTGACACAATATTCTGTCCGCACAATATTTGTGTCCTCGATATTCTGTCAATGATGCAAACCATTCCTGTCGCAGTTCACAGCCTCCTAGGACAGTGGTGACATGATCCTTGGTACACACATAACACCTGATTCACAAGGATAACCTTACACTTTTGTGTAAGTTTGTGTTTGTTGTGGAATTCACAAACTCCAATTTAATAGTAAGGTTAGGACTTTGGGGCGTCCGCAGTCGAGGTGGAGAACTCCCCACATAAATAGATTGGCATGTCATATATTTTTATGTGCAGAGTTCTCCACCCCGACTGCGGAGTCTCTGCCAGTGTAAACTTACTTTTAAATCGGAGTTTCAGAATTCCACAACAGACATAAACTTACACAAAAGTGCAAGTTTACCTTTGCGAATTAGGCCCATACTTTTTTGCACTTGACAGGTACATAAGGGTAATACTCTGAGCATGCAGGTGTTACACTCATTCCAGGGAAGAAAAGGTTGGCAGTATTCAAAAAGTGTCAGTACTACTTGGCATAACGCTTCACGTCTTTCGAGGATAGACTAAACTTAGATGTCTGAATGTCATTCAGGAAGCTACATTTCTCACAAAGCCTCAGCGCTCCCACAATGTTTGGAAACAGTGCCAGAGTTGTTGAAGTTATCAACTATAAGTTTTCTCATGACCCAGAGCATCTTTGCTAGGTGTTGGAAGTGACCATTTTTTGTGTGGTGCCACCCCCGATTTTTGCACTGACTGTTTTTGCTGGCTGTAGAACTCTGTATACTTTACCCTTGCTAACCAGAGTTGAAGTACCTGTGCCCCTTCTTCAACATGATGAAATTGCCATATTCCTGATTGGCATATTTCACTCACCTGTAAGTCCCTACTGTATGGCACTACACTGCACCCAGGGCCTGTAAGTTAAATGTTACACGGGGACAGGAGAACCCATTGTGCCCCCCACTATAGTGACTGCAGGCATGTCACCAGTAAGTGGTTGTGCATATTTGAGATGCCTGAATAACCCCTATACCAGGCCTAAGCCCTCCTTTCAAATATTAAGAATCCAACCATATGTTGGTCTTACATGGCCATAAAGCAGTGTGCATGTTATTTGAAAGTAGGACACATACATGTTTAATTTTAAACATGCCGATACAGTGAAAAAGCCCTTAGAGCTATTTTTACTGTAGTAAGAGTATCTGCTCCATGGGAACTCATTGGAATACAATATTACATTTAATATTTGCTATCTCTGCTTAGGGCATGACTACAGAGTTCATATTTAGGCTTTTAAAATATTTATTACAATCCCAATTAATGTATAAAGTCTGATTTGTAGTAAATAATTTAGAACACATGCTTTTAGAAAGGTTACCTGTTGCCTGACTAAAGCCTCTAGAAGTCCATTTGCATGAGTTACCAACTGTCACTCGGGAGCTGAATAGCTCTCCTGATGAGGTGTGAATTTCTTCAAGAGCTGAGCCTACGGCCTTTAGTGTGGAGAGGAGGCAGATCATCTGGGCTGTGTCTGGGAAATAC
Organism: Calotriton arnoldi; assembly: GCA_963921515.1. Taxonomy (NCBI): domain Eukaryota; kingdom Metazoa; phylum Chordata; class Amphibia; order Caudata; family Salamandridae; genus Calotriton; species Calotriton arnoldi. The sequence goes on along the minus strand of CAWUFW010007013.1, from coordinate 931,614 downwards.
ATTAATTGCGATAAGGGGGAGAACTTTCACAGAGAGATGTAGCTGATAGCTGGGCTTGCCCCTTTCATTTGTCCCCCTAGCCAGTCAGGCAGCAGGTCCAGTGGAAGAGGAGTTGCCCCAGAATTGGCTTTAAGTGAACAAGGAGGAGGGATTCCACATTTCCCTGGCCACACCTTTATTATAGGCACAAGAGACGCGCCCAAAGGAAGAAAAGTTCTGCTATGTTGGTTTTGGGCAGACAGAGGCATTGTTGGATTGTTTAAAGTAAACCATACAGGAAGTGCTTCAAAAGTGAGAGAGCTTCCCCAGGGGAACTTTTACCCAATTGGCTAGGGAGTATCTAGGAGCTTACCCCATCCATAATTGGCACTGGGCATACATATTGCACCCACAGTACCCTCCTCAGACCACTTCTGGACCTGTTCTGTGTGGCCATAGAGTTTCACCATAGTGAAAATATCCTGGCATGTGACATTGAGCATCTATTTGCAGTAAGGCAAACAGGAACTACTGAAAAAGTGGTTTGAGTTGCTACCAGGAACCTTAAACCCATTAATTTGGGAGTGCCCAGGATTCACCCCCACCCACTATCTGGGCTGGACCTGCTCCCACTCGTACCCAGGACAAAGACGTTGCAGTTGATTGTTGTCCTGTATGGCTACAAGGACACAACAAACTGCAAGAGGCCTTTTTCCTAAAGTTCCTAGCTGACCAATAGCACCTGTACCTGAACTGGACCCTGATATTGACTCTATCTGACACCTTGTGAGTCTAACATCCTGGGGCCCTTAGAAGTGTACTCCGGTTATTGTTTATGCATCAGACCAGTGGAGCTTCCTCAGGTGTAGTGCAATGTGAGTTCTGTGAGGAAGATTGAGGATGAGTCTGGCTGCAGAGTTCTGAATGGTTTGTAGTATTCTGGTGAGTTGTTTGGTTATCCCAGCATGGAGGGTGTTCCTGTAGTCCAACTTGCTGGTGACTAGGGCATGAGGGACAGCTATTCTAGTGTTGCTTGGGAGCGATTTTAAGTTCTTCTTCAGCAATCTTCAGGGTGTGGAAGCAGGATGCAGTGACTGCGTTGACTTGTGCAGTCATGCCCAGTTTGCTGTTGATGATTATTCAGAGGTTCCTGGTGTGGTCTGAGTTGGGCCTGTCAACAGTTGGAGTCCCATGGTGAGATTTCTACTTCTGTCTTATCATTGTTGAGCTTGAGATGATTGCCGTTCATCCAGATAGCAACTTCAGTCATGCAGGTGGTGAACTTAACCAATGACCCAAATACTTACAAAGGAGAACGCAAGAAAATGGAGACATAAGTACATATTGGGGAATGGAATATTGGAATCAAGACATCGTTGTTAACTGGTAAATCTGGAGTTCATAAACTGCTAAAATACAAGAGAAGGACTATTTTTACTGAGTAAGCATTACAGAGAGGTAATGGATTCTTTGTTAATGTCCTGTTTTATACGGCAATGTTGACAACATTTGTAAGTGCTCCCAGTTGTCCCTGATGTGGGATGGAAGTACATGTAGATAAAGTAGTTTATCTAGAGATGGAAATGTGTGATTGTTGAGAAGAGAGTGACAATAGAATAATGAACAGCAATCTGGGGGACAAGTTTTCAATAGATAAATGGGAGCATACGTTAAGTCCAATCTGCAATCCCAAGAGGAAGAAAGGATGTCCACTTAAATGATCAAAACATGTTTTGATACACAAATAGCAGATTGTCTTCTTTATCTTTTTTCCCATTTGACTGTATTCGAATTTAGAGGATTGATTCAGAAATTAATAATATCTTTGATGTACCTCGTGGCTGAATAAATGGATATGAGTTTTGGGAGGGTCTCAAGGCTTTAGAAGTGTGGGTCCGTTTTAGCTTCTCTCAAAATAATAATACTAACTTGCTTAATAAATCACCACTGCATATAGAACCACTCAAGTCTCAATGTTTTCTAATAATGTTTTCATAACAGTTAACAGGGGTGCGCTAAATTAGCAAGTCAAATCCTTCTGAACTTAAAAGGCAATTCAATGGTCCCTGTAAGAAAGTGTGAGACCGTTCCCTTTGCTGTTGTGACTGCCATAGCTCAGCAGCTGTGCAAGGATACTCACCATCCATTCCCTACCTGCCAGAAGTGCTGATGTTTAGGGTGGGTAATGGCAGACTCTGCAGTAAGTTTCATGCAGCCTGACATCTCATTTTTCTTATACATGACATGTGGCTGCAGGAAATCATAGACGCAGGGGGTACGGCGTGATTTAGGTTTGGCGGACGGGTCACTCCATCACAAATGTGATGGATATCCCGTCTGCCTTATAACAAGTGAAATATATCCTATGGCACTTGAAAAAGGCAGATGGGATATATCCATCATGGAGCAACCATCAGTCAAATATAAATCAGGCCCTAATGGTGATAGTGTGCAGCACTGCAGGAGAGTACACAGCATGCAGAGCGAGCCACATGTACTTGAGAAGGCGCACCCCACTTTTCCTCGGAAGATAATAGATTTGTACCAAGGAATACTTTGATGTTAAAGTATGGCTATACTTTCAGAGCACACTTAATCGCTTTCACCCATGGTGTTTCTTTTCTCCACTTATGCACAATCTGCTTAATAAAGATAAAAAGATTCAAATGATGTACATACAACATTGACTCAACCAGAGAACACAATTTCATTCAGGGCCATTTTCTCGATGTTGAGCTGTGCTGCACCATTCGGTGAGACAAGCCTGGTGATAAGCACTCGCATCATTCTCTCTTTACCATAACATGTAGGCAGTACATCCCTCTGCGTTGCTGTCCAAGATAGAATAATATCATTGAGACAGGTTGAAGGAAAGCCACAATGACGCTGCATGAGATGGGTGCTTGTAATTTCCTTCCGTGGTAACGGTGTAGGTCAGGTCCTTAGGGCGTGCATGTGACATGTTTCCCACTTCAGACTCAAGGATGGGTGAGATTACATTGACAAGACGCATGCTTAGATCCTCTATCCCTGAATGTAATGTCATGTCATGATAGCGACATTGCATTGACAAGGCACATGCTGAGATGCCTTGTCCCTGATTGCAATGTCATGATAGCTGCATTATATTGACAAGGCACGTGCTGGGATGCTCTGTCCCTGATTGCAATGTCATGATAGCGACATTATATTGACAAGGCACCTGCTGAGATGCTCTGTCCCTGATTGCAATGTCATGATAGCGACAATATATTGACAAGGCACCTGCTGAGATGCTCTGTCCCTGAATGTAATGTCATGTCATGATAGCGATATTGCATTGACAAGGCACGTGGTGAGATGCTCTGTCCCTGAATGTAATGTCATGCCATGATAGCGACATTGCATTGAAAAGGCACGTGCTGAGATGCTCTGTCCCTGATTGCAATGTCATGATAGCGACATTGCATTGACAAGGCACGTGCTGAGATGCTCTGTCCCTGAATGTAATGTCATCTCATTTTTTTTTTTTAAATATCTTTATTTGCTTTTTGTAAAATAGACAGTTTACAAATGACATTGAGACAGAATAAAGGGGGGGAGAGGGGTAGAAGATAAATGACTACATGTGCGCTTGCGATACATGAGACAGGCACTTAGTGTCGACATTAGGATGTGCCAATTGCATTGTCGGATACATTCGTTACCCCTATCACGTCTAATGTTCCTGTGGCCAAGGCCTTTCCACAGAGTTCGTGTTCAAATCACGGTTGTCCAAGGGAACACGTATCAGTGTCTGTACATAGTAGAGGGAATGGTTCACCCCTTCTCAACCACACATGGCCTTGACCGCACGTAGCTTTGCAAACAAGCACTAAATTACAGCAAAATCAGATATGATTTGTTATTTTCATAACTTTAACCATTAAACATAAAACTAAACAAACAAAGAAAATCGTCGCCACATTGCCACGCCCCGACCAAAGTGTGAACAGCGAGTGCTCCTTCTATGTAACCACCCCAAGTTAGCGGAGCCTACCGCTAGGATGATCGTCGAGAGGGTCAGTATTCGTGTCTGTGCTGCGTGTGCTCATGAATTACTCAGGTGCAGCCACTGTCCCCCGGTCCTCTCCTTCAGGTCTTCTAGCCTCCTGTGAGGAGTCGCACCCTCCGTCCCCACCTGCACCCGTCAGACTTGACAAAATGGCGTCCCAGTGCTGAGCTATGGGGTACTTGCGGAGCCCTGCTATCTCCTCCCTGCGCAGCGCTGTGTTTTCCGCTTGGGCCCATACTAAAAGAGAGTTCCTCCATCCGGCCGCTGCAGGCGGATCGGCACGTTTCCAACGTTTAGTGATTAGCCTCTTAGCTACAATTAGGCCCAGGTCAATAAATCTAGATGTGACTTTGTGCGTCTTGGGTCTAGGGTACAGGCCCAGTATGCACACCTCCCACGTCTGCGGTAGCGTCCTCTCAGTACTTGTCGCAAGCGCCAGGATGACCTCCCTCCAATATTCTTGTAGAGGAGCACAGAGCCACAGCATATGCAGCAAGACCCCATTCTCTTGCAAGCAGCGGGGACATGCTGATGTAGTTATGTGAAAGTACGTATTTATTTTATCAGGGGAAAGGTATGCCCTGTGTACAATGTATGTTTGTATAAGCTTGAATCTGGCATTGCGTGGTATGTTCGTGGGGGTGGCTAATATCCGAGCCCATTCGCTGTCTGTCCAGGGGGTGCCTCTGTCTGCCTCCCATTTTACCCGGAGCTGCGTCAGCGGTTGTGTAGTATTCGTTAGCATTGCTTTCGCCAGCCAGTGAATGATATGGGATCCATTACCCATGATGTGCAGGTACTGTAGTAGTAGGTGTGTTTCTGGATCGGCACTGACGTCGCCCCACGCTGTAGTAAGCGATATCAGGATAGAGGTGTATAGTAAAAATTGGCCTGCAGGTAGACCCACTTCGTCTACCAGACCTTCGAATGATATTAGAGCACCCTCGACATAAAGGTCGCCTAGGGTGTGCAATTCCACCTCATGCCAAGACGTCAGCATCTGGCCGGAGACAGTCGTCCTGCCTCTCGGCATCCCCAGGAGTGGGATTGACGGGGCATAAGGGGTCGTGCTCCTAGTCAGGTACAAACTCCTTCTATAGCAACGGTATGCCAGAGCAAGACATGTTTGTGTTGGGCGTGGAGGCCTAGCAATGGGATGAAACAAGTGATTGATCTGTAATTGAGACCATGGGGGTTGCGTGGTAGTCGTATCCTCTAGATTAGCACCCACCAGCCACCTCGTCACCCACTGCAACTGCGCCGCCAGATAGTACAACTCCATGTTGCGGATCGCCAGCCCACCTCTGTCAGTAGGGGCGTAAAGTTTCCGGAGCGCCATCCGGGTCGACCCTTGTTCCAGATGAGGTCGCGGAGCAATCGCTCGAGCTCTCGGAAAGTCGCTACTGGGACATAAACCGGGAGATTGGCAAAGTAATATAAGAGTTTTGGCAACACCGCCATCTTAGTGAGCGCCACTCTACCCATTACGTTCAATGGGAGAGTCTTCCAGAATTGGATCTGAGCCTTAGTGGCGGATATCGCTCTAGTCAGATTACCCTCTAGGATGTCATTAGGGTCCCTATAGATAAATATGCTGAGGTAACGAAATGTGGACGGGCGCCAACGGAGAGGGGAGCCGTTCATGCAAACAGTGGGGTCAGGGATTCCGTCCCGGAAGGGGTACAGTCCCGACTTAGCCCAATTCACTCGTAGGCCCGAGACGTCCTCAAAGGAGCGGAGGGTTTCCGCGATAGTGGCCGGAATATCATGTAGGTAACTTAGGTACAGTAGTAGATCGTCTGCGTATAAAGAAACTGCGTGCAGATTATCCCCCAGTTGGATGCCCCAGCCCGTTCCATAGCTAGTGAGAAAAGGAGAGGTGACAGAGGGCAGCCCTGTCTGGTGCCTCTGTGTACCCGAACGCTCTCCGAAATCAGTCGGCCAGTCCGTACTCTAACAGACGGTTGCGTATATAGCAATTGGACCATTTGCAGGAAGAAGTCGCCCAGACCGTACCCCCGAAACACCTCAAATAAATATGACCACTCGAGGGAGTCAAAGGCTTTTTCGAGGTCTAGTACTAAGCAGCCGGGTCCGGGCCATATGTCAGTTGCGTAACGTTGAACTCTGAAAAGTCTACGAATGTTTAAAGCCATGCTTCGAGTAGGGACAAAGCCGTTTTGATCGACATGTACCAAGGCCCGGACCAATGGAGCCAGCCGGGCTGCTATAATAGATGCCAGGATCTTATAATACGTATTGAGTAATGCCAGCGGTCTGTATGAACCCAGTGCCTCCGGGTTCCTGTCAGGTTTAGGGAGGGAGACCAGCAGTGCTTAATTTTGGGAATCAGAGAGTGTGAAGTCTGTTAGCGCGGTGTTGTACACTTTTAATAATTGTGGCGCCGGGGTATCCGCATAAGCTTTATAGAACTCCGCTGGTAGGCCGTCTGGGCTGGGAGCTTTCCCCGACGCCAGTGAGCGTATACCCGACCAGACTTCCTCTAGTACAAGGGGTTCATCCAGTTCGTCTCTTTGCTCGGGCGTGATTTGTGGTAGGGTAATGTCTCCTAAGTATCTACCTATGTCTTCAGATGTGGCTGCGATGTGTGACTTGTATAGAATGTTATAATGGGATACGAATTCCCGGTGTATATCCTGTTGGGAATATAGCATGGTGTTCTGTGCGGAGTGGAGCGAGGTAACGGGTGAGGAAGTGTCTTCTTGCCTAATCAGCCATGCTAAAAGCCTGCCAGCCTTATCCCCCGAGTGGTGCGTGCGCGCTGAGTGCACTGCGTAATTCAGGCACCTAAGCCTTTCCAACAATGCAGTGTGTTCCCTCCTACTGCACGCAAGTGGCCCGCTCGTGTCCTCAGCCACCCCCCTTTCCTGAGATGCCAGCCTGCCCTCCAGAGCGGTGAGGTCTTTTTCCAGCTGTCGTCGCATGCCAGCTTGCATTCCCAGGCAGTGTCCCCTGGTTACTATCTTAAAAGCGTCCTACTCCACCAGCAAGGATGAAGCAGTACCCTCATTGTCTTCAAAGTATTGTGTAATGGCCATGCCTAGTGTGTCCCTAAACGTCCCGTCCAGTAGCATGTCTGGCTGCAGGCGCCATTTAGTTATGGGGGCGTATCACTATCCCAATCGAATTGTAAGGTGTGGGGGTTGTGATCAGAGTGAGTTCTCCCAAGATATTGGGGCTCCGCGATCACTGTCAGAAGATCGGCGGTCACCAAAATCCGGTCGAGACGAAAATGTAACCCGTGGGCACCAGAGTAGAAGGAGTACACTCTGTCCTGTGGGTTCCTGTGCCTCCACGCGTCTACCAAGTGCCACTGGGCCGCCCATGCTTTCAACGCCTTCATGGCAGCGGTCGTGGGAGCCCCAGGCAGAGGGGGAAAGGAGCGATCCAGAAATGCATCCAAGACGCAGTTATAATCTCCCCCAGGATCATCGGGATTCAGTGCCAAGCAGCTAGTTGAGTCAACAAGGCATTGAAAAAAGGGGCCTGGTCTACATTAGGAGCATAAATTGAGGCAATAAGTACCTGCTGTCCGTCCAACCTACCCTTAACAAGGACATATCGACCCTCCGAGTCAATGATAGAGTCGTCGATATGAAGTGGGGTGCCCAGTCGCACCCATATCAATGTCCCCCTGGCGTATGCAGAGTACCCGGTGGCATGAAGTTGTCCCCTCCATCTCCTGCGTAAGTGGTTTACCTCAGTCCCTGACACATGAGTCTCCTGAAGAAGAGCAATTTGTATGTGGTGGTGTTTCAGATATGAATAAATAAGGTATCTGCAGGAGGGGCTATGTATGCCTCTCACGTTCCATGTACATATCTTGATAGGGGCCATGGCGTTGTGCAGGGGTAGTTGCGTGCAGCACGCGCATGCCTGGGGACATTCCAACAGGCGGAATATGGACGAGGAATAAGAAATGATCTCGGGCTTAGTGGATATGTGGTGTAGGGGGTGTATCGGTCCACGGCGTGGCTGACGGAAACCCAACAATGAACTAAAACATACAATGCCAGAAGGGCGAAAATGCAACATGCAGTCGTCCAAACAATACCAAAAATCGACATTACGTCAAAAAAGAAGGGGGGGTGTTCCCCACGCAGGTAGGGTACTACCGCAAGTTCTGAAACACCCTATGATGAGGGCTCCCCAACCCCGCCAAGCATACAAACTACTGGGCTATTATGACTTTATAAATAACAAGAGTATGCTATGCGTAGGTGACCCCCGGGGTCCAGGGCCTAGAGGGTTAACATTTAGAACCGTAGATTTCTGTGCATTCCCGCCCACCAACTGTAAAGACCCCATCAGTGCAAACACGAATCAACAACAGCAGAAGGGTGTGGGACCGTGGACCCGGAATACTTGCATGTCCCATGGTTTGTATTCAGAGCCACTGCTATAGGATATGTCCATAAGGGCTATATTATGCCATCCGCCGTCTGAGGGGTGACCTCTGGAATACCACCCAATTCCTGTGAGTTCAACGTGTCGTCCGAAAGATCATCAGCGCTGTCTCCGTCTTGTGTTGTGGGAGTGGGGGATGTTTCACCTGGGGTTCCACTGATCTCCACCACCCCTGGAGGGCATTACGTTGATCCTGTATCATCTGGTCAGGGTCTTGGCCTAGTCCTTGGGATAATTGGGTCATCTTGCGTCGTCTGTTTGTTCTACGCCAGCGGTTAGGCCCTCGAAGGCCAGCGACGGTCGAGTCTGTCGATGAGGGAGCGCCCCCCGTGGAAGTTCTTGTATCCAGCCAGCCACCACCCGCCTCAGCGCTGTCAAAGAAATGGGTCTTGCCATCAGCTACCACCCGCAGACGTGCCGGGAACAGCAGGGAATATTTGAGGTCCTGTTGCCGTAGGCGGCGCTTCACTGCCATGTAGGAATACCGCTGCCGCTGGACCGCTATGGTATAATCAGGAAAGAACATTATGTTTTGATTTTCCACCTGAACGGCTGCCAATTTCCTGGTTTCCTGGAGAATCACATCCCTGTCTCTGTAGTTCATCACCCTGAGCAGGAACGGTCTAGGGTTCACACCCGGGGAAGGGCGTTTAGCCGGTGTCCTGTGCGCACGCTCAATGACGAAGTGTGGAGAGAGCAATCCCTCCGGCAGTATGTTCCTCAGCCAGGCTTCGGCATACGCCACAGCATCTCCTCCCTCCACTCCTTCCAGAAGGCCCACCACGCGTACATTATTTCTCCTCGATCGACCTTCAGCATCCTCGGCTTGGCGTTCCAAGAAGTCCACTCGGTCAGCAAGGTCATTGAGTCATTTTTCCCCTGCCATCACTTGCGGAGAAATTGCTTGCATGGTGCCCTCCACTGCAGAAGTTCTGTCCGCTAGCTTGCGGTGATCCGCATGTAAGAGGTTCTAGTCAATGACTACCTTGTCGATTTTACTTTCGAGGGAAGTACGTGTCAGTTCCATTGTCTTCCCCAGCTGTTCCACCGCTGCCAGTACAGCGTCCAACTTGCTGGCCATTTGACTGGGTGATGCCTCGGCAGCCATCTTGTCCAATTGCGCACGTGTCAGGGGGGTTGAGATGCCAGGCCCCCAGCGCCCGTCCGAGGTCGGCCCCTGTGTGCCATAGGGGTGCCACAGGGCAGTAAATGTCAGATCCCTCAGCGTGTGCAGGTATGGGGAGGAGAGAGGAGCGCACCTCCCATGCGGTTTAATTCCCAAGCAGTGGGTGGAGGATTGAGAAGAGAGTGCATGCGCCCAGGCGCGGCGGTGTCCCGACAAATGTCCCAATTCTTGCTTCAGGAGACCGCCCGTAATGAGGGGGGGAGGCCAAGGGCCTCAGACGTGGTGCGGCGACAATCCAGCGAGTGCACAGCCCCCAGTCCGACACCTTGCCCCCATTAGCTCCTCCCGGAGTACCTTCAGCGGGCTCCCTGGCAGTCACTCCCTCCTGTCGCTTCTGTGCGCCTTTCCAGCAGGTGCCGTGTTTGTGCTGGTGGCAAGGAGTCCCCCAGTCTACAGGTTTTGTACCTGGAGTGCCCCACCTGAAGTGCGAGCTGCATCCAGCCGCTGTGGTGTAGTTGTGCCCCTTCCCAGTGGACCCACACGGCAGCCGTTCCCAGCACCTTCATACGTGTGCTACAGCCTGTGTAGTGAGACCCTCCCGATCCAGCCTCACGGGGGGTCTCTGCGCCAGCGGTGACTCCGAGCGTCCCCCTCTCTCGGCTGATTGACCGCACCTCTGGCTCCCCAGCCGTGGGCCCCGTGTGTTACTAGCAGTTGGCGCTGTGGCGTGGGGCCGGGCAACTATGTGGCCCTAGCGGTTGCTGCTGCAGACAGTGAAATGTTCTTTAGGGACCGTAGGACTCACCGCTGGCTTCTCCTCTCGACGGCCGCCATATTGCCCCATTGCGTGCGTTCGAGTGGCGCCCACTCCTCAGGTCTCATGGTGTCGGCGCTCGTGTGATGGGGTTGAATGGAGTCATTGTCCGATCGTCGGGCAGTCCAGCATCTTCGGCACGCTCTGTCGACCAAGGAGGCGGCTCCGGCAGTCGCTCCCAGCGACGCGGCCCGATGGGAGGGGCCCGACACCGGCGTTTCCTGGAGGCAGCAGCCGGGAACCTCGCAGTTCCGGCCGTGCACCAACTCCACTCCTCAGTCCCGGCCAACGTGTCGTCCCTCCGTCATGGCCCCGGGCAGCACCTCGCCACCCTGGTCACAGCGGGGGTCAGCCAGCGGGATGTGCAGCCGCAGGATTGGTTTTGCGCGGATATATGAAGCGGGCAAAGGGGAGCCTGTGCCGGAGCCTCAGCAGTGCACGTCCGACACCATTGCCCGTGTGGCCACGCCCTGAATGTAATTTCATCTCATGATAGCGACATTGCATTGACAAGGCACGTGCTGAGATGCCTTGTGCCTAATTGCAATGTCATGATAGCGACATTATATTGACAAGGCACCTGCTGAGATGCTATGGGGCCGATTACGATGGCGGGCGGATCGCCCCCGCCGGGCCGGCGGGGGCGATCCGCCCGCCATCCAGACAGCAAACACCCCCCGCCATATTATGATGGCTGGGGGGTCCACGGCGGACGGAAAGACCGTCCGCCGCTTTTCCGCCGGTCGACTCGTCGACCGGCGGAAATCGTGTTTAATATGGTGGCGGTGTCTGAAAGACACCGCCATCTATATTACGATGCAGGCTGAGAGCAGCCTTTCCATGGCTGCATTCCCGCCATGGAAAGGCTGGCGGTTCCTGCTGTTGGGGGCCTTTTGCGGGCCCCCAGGGTGTTGGGGGGGTGGGGGTGCACATGGGGGGTACCTATGGTACCCCCCTGCATTTGCATGTACAATGTGGCAGGCACAGCGGTGCCTGTCACGTTGTGCATGTAAAAGCACGACATGTATATTTTACAGTGCAGCGGGTGCTGCTTGCAGCACCGCCGCCGCAATGTAAAATATACGGGATGCGCCCGCCAGTGTGGCGGGCGCATCACAATTCGTATGGCGGGACCGCCGCACCTATGGCCCGCCATCGTAATCGGTCCCTATGTCCCTGATTGCAATGTCATGATAGCGACATTGCATTGACAAGGCACGTGCTGAGATAGAGCATCTCAGCACGTGCCTTGTCAATGCAATGTCGCTATCATGACATTGCAATCAGGGACATAGGGGCCGATTACGATGTTCCTGAATGTAATGTCATGTCATGATAGCGACATTGCATTGACAAGGCACGTGCTGAGATGCTCTGTCCCTGATTGCAATGTCATGATAGCGACATTGCATTGACAAGGCACGTGCTGAGATGCCTTGTCCCTGATTGCAATGTCATGATAGCGGCATTACATTGACCAGGCACGTGCTGAGATGCTCTGTCCCTGATTGCAATGTCATGATAGCGACATTGCATTGACAAGACACGTGCTGAGATGCCTTGTCCCTAATTGCAATGTCATGATAGATGCATTACATTGACCAGGCACGTGCTGAGATGCTCTGTCCCTGAATCTAATGTCATTACATGAGAGCGACATTGCATTGACAAGGCACATGCTGAGATGCCTTGTCCCTGATTGCAATGTCATGATAGCGACATTGCATTGACAAGACACGTGCTGAGATGCTCTGTCCCTGACTGCACTGTTCTGTTATGATATTGAGCGCCTCCATGGCCCATGGCGGGTCCCTCTGAACAATTGTCTCCTTACGTTGCTCTGATCAGTAGTATACACGTTGTTGAACGCACGTTGCCTCTACTTGACAGCAGGCTCGCCTAACTTAGACAACAATGCCAGGCTTTAATTCGTATGTTAAATCTTGCAAACGAATGCGTAACTCCGGTGGTCCTACAAGGAGTTATTTGGAAGATTATGAATTGCGCCCCGGTGGTAGCCGGTCCATTCTTTCAGTAAAAGATTGGCTCCTTACAATGATGGGCCGTCTTACCACATTGACTAGCCATCGTGCAAAAAATTCCAAATGACAAGGATTGCACTTTCAACTCCCCATGTGTCTTTCGGACAGACCAGAACACATTTTTTTAAAGAACCAATTCGGAGACTTGGAAGGTTAGGAGCATTAACAATGATGCAATGTGATTCTCTGCAAAGGAAGAACGCCAGGCTCTGTGAGATGATGCTTACAGTTTGCAGGTCAGAGTTCATTTATAAATGTCACTGTGGTAGCGAAACAGAGTTTCTGGAGGGACAATTCTTTGTATGATGCTTTAAACGGTTCCCAGAGGACAGAAAAAGCCCTTCAACTATCATGAGCGAATTTATTAAGACCTCCAGGGGACAGATAATATAATTGGAACATATAGATCCGCTGTGATGGAGGGACTGTTTTTCTGGAATGCCTCTTCCTAATGTTGATGTAAAGAAGTAAATATTGTTCTGTGGAAGCTAGACCCTCGGGGCGAAGTAGGCATTCAACCCTGCAAATTAAATAGAAATGCAGTGAATACAGGCAGAGGCCAGGCAATGCACAGTGACTACCTCTACTGGAATGTGGCAGAGGTGGCCGAACTGAGCTCTCTACTTTTCGAAAAGTCTTCATGCAATTGTAAATCTTAATGCAAAGGGCCTAGCTTTCTGCTCTTGTGTATTATATAATGCCAGACGGTCAAATAATTTTAAAGAACGTCCAAGGTACAAAGCACAGAGTAGAGACATAGATTTCAACTCCAGTGTCAAATGGAATATAGGGGTTTGATGTGCAGAAATTACATTTCGCGATTTCAAAATAGCGAATAATAGAGATTAGCTATTAGGGAATCACAAAATGTAATGCCATATTAATCCAGTGTATTGACTATTGATTGCTTAGGATGTTCTATTTAGCAAAACGATATTGCAAATAAGGAGCTGGTATCATTCCAAAGCTGTGAATGCCGCTCTGTCTCACATTTATGACATCAGTGATTATAGAAATGAGGGTGCTGAAGTGCGGCCGGCCACAGGAGAGACGCACTGTGCACCTTTTGATAAATAACCCACTGACAGTCACCCTCATCCTGCATCGTGCTCGCCAGAATCCCCCAGTAGGAAGTAGGAAGCATAAAAGGAAGTTTACTGATCAAGAACTTGAAATGTTGACAGAAAAGTGTGTTGCTGAAAAGGAGACAATCTTTGACAAGATTTCACTAACTGTATCTGAGAAAACAAAAAGTCAAATTTGGGCATGTATTATGCAGAGGATGAATGCAGTTGGTACGACAAACGGGTGTGGAAGAAATATGCAAAAGATGGTATGACCTCCCCTTGGGTGCAATATAAAGGTTTGCGTCAAGAAGGCAAGTGGATGCTTGTACTGGAGGGCGACCAAGTACTGAACCACTACCAACACCCCCGGAGAAACTTATGGAGTCAACTCTGTCAGGCTTATTGCCACATTTGAAACTATTTCAAGTGCAGGAGGTAAGTTACATACTGTATGTGCTTTATGTATGTCAACATTTATTTTTCATGTATATGCATACTTTATCGTATAGATATGCGTTTCAAGCGCTCACATATATTATTTTTTTTAAAGCTGATACAGTTGCTTTCAGATTCAAAACAAGTTTAGTGTAGACTCTAGCAATGTATTATGGTGCATGCAGTACATAATATTAAAGATAATATATACCCTGAAGCCAGGGTAAGTTACAAGTTTAGATATTTCCCATATAACAACATTTTAGATTTGGCCATTAGTTTAGCAAACCTTTGTTTGCTCTAAACAGCATTCCTTAATTATATTAAGCATACATGCATTTAAAATCAGAAAGTTTTGATAACTCATGGGTAAGGCATGCAAAAGGGTCCTGAAAGTCCTTCTTCTTGCACATTGCAACAAAATGTCACCCCACCCCCCCTCCCCAACCCTTCAATCCTTATAGATCATAAACGTGCTGGTGTATTGCAGGGCACAACCCAGCGACTAACAGGGGAAGAAGGCAATGTTCACCTGATTTGAGCCACTCTGGTGATACAAGCAGGGAAAGTGAAAATATCAGTCAAGACCAGCCTGTAGAAACACAAGGAGCAAGCCAAAATGTTTTCAGCACCGCCAGTATTATAGAAACTACTAATGCCCCTGTCACTGTGAGATCAGGTGAGAAAAGAAAAGCGCTCAGGCTAGCAGCATATCTACACAAGTTGTCCTTTGCAAACCGTCTCAGGCTGATTTCTGAGAATGTTAAGGAAGAAGCTAAGGGACGATAAACAGAAAAAGGCCCTATGTGAAATTAGCCTCATTCTTGCTGGCTTAAAAGAGTACTCATATGAAGACTTTGCAGCAGTGGCTCAATGATGTAAGCCATAAGTAGTTTGTCCAATCATTAAATGAGGGGTTTGCATAGAGCAGACAAGAGCAGTGGCATATTGTACACTGACAAAATATCGACACTCAAAATATCGCCATACAAAAATATTGTGACCAAAATATTGATGTAAAAAATATCTACATCCTATACTTATAATGGTAAGTACAAAAATATCAGAAAAAAATACCGATGTCATAAATATAGTTGGACAAAATATCATTTTATATATATATATATATATATATATGCATATATTTACATATATATATATATATATATATATATTCACTGGAAAAAACCATAGGTTTCAGGCACGTTATAGTTAGAAATTAGCATTTAAAAAACCTTACAAATTCACTGAAAAAACCATAGGTTTCAGGCACGTTATAGTTAGAAATTAGCATTTAAAAACCTTTGAAATTCACTGAAAAAACCATAGGTTTTAGGGACAGTTATAGTTAGTTGGACATTGCACTCGTACAAAACCCGTGAAATTCCCCCGTTATAGTTAGTTCAGCTAACTATAACTCGCGCCCCCGCAATTCACTGCTGATGACGTCACATATTACATCACTCATGACATGGTCAGTGACATCACTGATGACATCACTGATGACCCAATTTAAAATGTATCGTGTCTCTAATCTCCTCAGTTTTTCCTCACGATTCCCTCCTCTTGTTTGTGCAAAGACAGCATCTATTAGAAAGTATTTAAAGTGCTTTAGATCACTGTTGTGAATTTCCCTGAAGTGTCTTGCTACAGGGTAACTGGGATCTTGGTTGACTATAGCTCTAGTGTGCTCTAGTGTGCTGCAGTATTCTTTTATGAGCTTGTAATTTCGTGCTGCCTACATATTGTAGGCCACAGCTACACTCCAGTATATAGACAACATGATCTGTCTTACATGTAAGGTGTTTGTCAATTGCCTGCATTTTCTCACTGAATACTGTTTGATATGTTGTTTTATTAATACCGTATCTGCAGGCTTTACAAACTGTGCACTTAAAAAAAACTTTTCTTGTTGTAAGCCATGTCGTTGTATGTATGTCCTCCGGACTACTCTTCACCAGGGCTTCTGCCATAGAGGCTGTCTTCCTATAGGAGTTGGATGGTGTTTTGGGTAAAAGATGGCCTATCACCGGATCGTCTAAAATGATAGGCCAATTGCATTTTATTATGCCTCTAAGTTGTCTTTCTTGTTTGTTGTATGTTAAAATTAGTCTTATAGGTTCACTCTCATGTTCACTCTGTTTGCCCTCTTCTAGGTCCCTCTTATTGGGGTGGCGTACTAAAAGGTCAGACGTGGCTCGCAAACTGGATTTTGGCAGCATCTATATTTTAGCTGAATAGCCCCTTGCCAAAAACCTATCCTTACTTTCTTGCTGTTTAATGGCCAGATCTGCCTCGTCACTGCATATCCTCCTTATCCTTAACATTTCCCCATAGGGGATACTTTGTATTAAGTGTGCAGGATGTGAGCTTGTAGCGTGTAACACAGAGTTGCCTGCAGTTTCTTTGCGATGTAAAGAAGTTGTGATCCTATCACCTACAATGTGAACCTGAACATCTAAAAAGGTCACCTTTACCGGACTAATGGTAGCCGTAAAATTCAAATTTATATGGTTTACGTTAATCTGCGACACAAACTCCAATGCACTTTGTTCTGTACCATGCCAGATTATAAATAAATCATCAATAAACCTTAACTAGGTTATTACATTCTTCTGGAGTATGTGGCCAAACTGTTTTTTGAGGACCAGCTCCTCCCACCAGCCCATATGCAAACAAGCATAGCTGGAAGAAAAGCTGGTCCCCATTGCCACACCTCAAACCTGTTGGTAAATCTGGTTTTTAAACAAAAATACATTATTTTCAAGACAGAACAAAAGCATATCAATTAACATTCTGTTATGCTGTGCAAATTTTAAGGGACGATTCTTGAGGAGGTATTCTACTGCTCTGATGCCATTGTTGTGCCTGATGCTCGTGTACAATGAAGTGACATCAAGAGCCATCAAGATGTACCTAGTGCGTCATTGAATGTTTTGAATTTTGCGAAGGAAGTCGCTCGTGTCCTGTACACAAGATTGAAGATTCTTAACATGGTCCTGCAGGAAGTAGTCTAAGTACCTGGACATATTTTCAAAAGGACCATCACACGCCGATATAATAGGCCTACCTGGCGGTTTTTGAAAGTTTTTGTGGACTTTAGGAATAAAATATATGACCGGTATTGTTGGATGTTCTTTTTAAACAATGTATGTTCTTCCAAACTTAATAAGCCCACACTTTTCCACGCTAAAAGTTTTGCACAAAATTCATCTTGGGTACTTTTCATTTTTTGTATTGAGCTTTTCCTGTAACATTCAATGTCATCAAGCTGGGACAGTGCTTCCTCCATGTAATCGTCAAGTGGCCAAAGGACGATATTGCCTCTTTTATCAGAGTTCCAGACCACTACTTGCTTTTCCTTCTGGAGTTTCTCAATTAATTGATGGTATTTCCTTTAATGATTTGTATATCTTTTCTTGATCTGTTGTAGATTAATATTCAATTTTTTAATTTTGGCTACTACCTGTTCATTAAAAACGTCTAATGAATCCTGAGGCATGATTGGAGTAAATGTGGATTTGGTTTTAAAAGGAGTATCAGGTCTCATATTTTCTTCATATGATGATACTTTTGAAATGTTTGTTCATATTTGGTGTTCACTTTCATCCTCCCCACTGACTTGAACTACATTTTCCTTTTCTAAGTCATGGAGATCTTGAAGCAAAGCTAAGTCCCCACTGTTAAGTTCGATGTACTGGGGGATGATGTCATTATTGTATTAGTGTCCATATTTTGTGGATTCCTTTGGAGTAAATGATATTTTTTCAACTTTAGTTTTCTTATAAACTTATACATGTCCGTTCTTGTTTGTGTGTAGTTAAAGTTGCTGTCAAGGCAATACGACAATCCTAATGCAAGTAATTGAAGCTCAGCTGCATTTAAATCCAACTGTGCCAAATTGATAATGGTGTTGGTGCTGTTGTCAGAACTGTGATTCTCCATTACTTGCGTTTCCAGTGCCTGCGCCCGCGCACCGGTTTCCTGTTTCCTCCGCTTTCAGCTAACTTTCCTTCTTTCCCGGTTTGCCGTTAAAAATCTAATTCCTACACCAAGGATAATTTGATATTACCTTGGCTTGGTCTTACTGCAGTTGTTTCTGGTTCGGATTCACTCTCCAGTGCCGAGCTGAGGTCAGATGCAGATGTCACCACTTCCTGGCATAGATTGTAACCTGTTTGTTGTGCCATTTCCACTTGTTTGTTTGACCTCGAATTTCTTAGCGAATCATATTTTCGTGAAAACGTAAAGATCTGACCATTTTCATAATCCGCTTTGTCGCGTTGGAATTTATAGGATTTTCTTGTCTTAATCTCGTCCTCCTCTTTACGAAGTCGCCCCATCATCTCTTCACGTAGTTTTTGCTGTTGTTGTGTCTCCCCTAAGCTCTTAATTTCATCATTGAGGGCATCTATTTTCATTTGTAACTCCAGCCTGTCACTCTCTGCATATTTTACTAGAATTTTCACTAGTTTGCGTGACGACTCCAGGTTACATTCGGCCCATTCCGCCATCATTTGCGGATTTGGCGTCTCATAGCTTGGGGCTATCATTATCCTCAGCCCCCTGGGGATTCTGCCCACGTCGAGATATCGTTGGAGAGACTTGTACTCACACCACTTTGACTGTTCTTGCTTCATAAGTTTTTCCAATCTGCAAAATGTTTCCTTAATGTTATTAGGACTCACACCCAATACTTCCGTTGTACCTCTGTCTTGTTCTCTTTGGCTTATAGGAGAATATTGAAACATCTCATCTGCAGCTGCCCCCCGATCACGCAGCGTAGCAGCAGACATTTTACTCTATTTTTTCACTACTTTAGTCCAGAGATCCCCCAGGTTGTTAGTTGAACCGCGTTAGGCTCTGTGGTAACACACCTCCCCACATGATGCCAAATGCACAATTGTTTTGCCTACCTTCGATTCTGTCAAGCGGCGTTCACCCGCGACCTTCAGTCAGCCAACACAATCAGCCAACACGTGTCCCGCTGAGCGCCCCCAAGGTACGCTATTGTCACTGCCGTCAGCCGGTCTCTGCGATTTTCCATCACCTGGACTTGTTTTGTTTGACTTCCGGTTCACATCAGCCGCCGCAGCCGCAGAAGCAGACTCCACACGCCGTGTCCACCGAAAGCTTGACTTGCCGTTCGCATAGCCAACTTGTAGAGAGGGGGTCCGTGAAAACCGGAGGAAGTCAATCCGGTCATCAATATCAGAATTCCTCGCTACATACACCTCCTGGTGGACAGAAACGAGAACGGACCCCAAATTGAGTGCGTAATTATTTTAATGAGTATAATCCGCCATAACGCGTTTCGGCCGTTGCCGGCCTTGATCACATGAGAACGCTGTTTCCTTAGGATCGGCTCTTTTAAAGTGACAAGTGCTTAACAAGTAATAGACATAGTCGAAACACTAGGAATGTACAAATAGGTCATTATATATATATATATATATGTGATCAAGGGCATCCCATTGCCCGAAACGCGTCATACGGCTATTCTAAAATAAAGAACGGTTTCTGCCACGAATTTTGGGTCCGTGACTCTCTTTCCAACCAACAGGAAGCAGGAGGGAGTCTATACTCTGATCGGATATATATATATATATAATAAATGAATAAATATTAAACATATTAAAAAAGTGAAACACACATATATAATAATTAATATATATATATATATACTTTAAAAAAATTATTAAACTAATAATTTTATTGTATTTTATAATTTTAAAATTATATAAAAATGTAAAACATAAATATATATATAGATATATATATATATATATACATATATATATATATACATATACCTATAACACACAATCTATTTAAAAAATATATATATTATAACTTAAAACATTAAACTATTTAAAAATCTTGAAACTTAATTTTCCCACTCCAGTCAGTGAAACAGTAGGGAAAGTGTTGGATAGCGGAAGGGTAAAAATACTAACCCCACTCCAATGAGTGCAACAGTAGGGAAAGTGTTGGATAGCGGAGGGGTAATAATTACTGTTCCCACTCCAGCGAGTACAACAGTAGGGAAAGTGTTATATAGCGGAGGTGATCAAATTTACTATTCCCACTCCAGTCAGTGCAACAGTAGGGAAAGTGTTGGATAGCGGAGGGGTAAAATTTACTATACCCACTCCAATGAGTGCAAAAGTAGGGAAAGTGTTAGACAGCGGAGGGGTAAAAATTACTATTTCAACTCCAGTGAGTGCAACAGTAGGGAAAGTGTTGGGTAGCGGAGGGGTAAAAATTACAATTCCCACTCCAATGAGTGCAACAGTAGGGAAAGTGTTGGATAGCAGAGGGGTAAAAATTACTATTCCCACTCCAGTGAGTGCAACAGTAGGGAAAGAGTTGGATAGCGGAGGGGTAAAAATTACTATTCCCACTCCAATGAGTGAAACAGTACGGAAAGTGTTAGCGGAGGGATAAAGTTTACTATTCCCACTCCAGTGAGTACAACAGTAGGGAAAGTGTTGGATAGCAGAGGGATTAAATTTACTATTCCCACTCTAGTCTGCATCAATAGGGAAAGTGTTGGATTGTGGAGGGGTAAAATTTACTATTCTCACTCCAGTCAGTTCAAAATTAAAAACAGACAAAATATCATCAACAGAATAAAAATATTTTTTTAAAAGTAAGTAAAAAAATATAAAAAAGTTAAAAATAAAAATATATTCAACATTAAAAATAAAAAAATAAAAACTATTATTTTGTTAAATACATATCCAAATACCTAAAAATATTATATTAAATAAAATAAAAAATAATTTTGAAACAAATACATATTTTTATCTAGAAATTATTTATTAACAAAAACAAAAATTATTACATAAATTTAGTCTATTTACTTCCTAGCCTACACCACACAACTCACAACTCAAAACCCACGTCGAAAATAAAAAAAGGTGCCTCTCTCAGTGGTTGGTCAAGATATTTCACGACTTTTAAGTGGTCTTAAGGATCCATGGCGCTTCGTCAGGGCAAAAAACATATGATGATAAACTACCCCACACATATATGGTGCCCATTAACTGCTACCTTCTGTGTGTATGGTTCAAGGACCAACCTAGATACTAGAGTGCTACTAGCTGCATCAGGTGGCGTGGAGGTGCTGCGCTCGACGTGCTTAGAGTTTCTTGAGTGCTGACCGGTCGTCTGCACCTACCCTCTGTCTCCGCATCCCTGGAAACATGTTGAGCAACCACTGAGAGAGAGACCTGAGTGAGGCCTCTTAATCACGACTATAGACTATAGGGTACTCCCCGTCCCAGTCGTAGCAGACTGACTACCAGGGCTCCTTTTAATCCTCTATGGTTGCATTTGCCTGTTATAGGTTTTTATCTCTGACAGGGCGGCCCTCTTATTAAAGGATAGTGTAAGGATCGAGGAACAGCATATATTGCTTAAAAAGCTTTATTTCAACACGACATCTCCAGCTGAGCTCCACGCTCACCAGCTTCTTCAGTTACAATACCAACATTCCCTTCCAGATCTGACATCATGACATTCCATGCTGCCATCTCTGCATGTCTCTACACAACTCCCCCCTTACAATATCTTGACCAGGAAATCCACATTTGTAGATCGAAATTCTTAGAACAACAACATAGCAATAATAACAGAACTCCAGAAATAGATGCACGCTATAATGTCATAACAGAGTCATTGTAGAGAACAAATCGCAACTGTAACACAACGCACACATAATGGTGCATATTTTGCAGAGGATTATCCCATGACTTTACAAACATCACTCATACTTCTCGTAGTGCCATTCTCCAAGACCACCACACTACGCATGACCTCCTTCACTCTGCATGGAGTAGAGCACTTACTTTCTCCCTTGGGGACAAAATCTCTTCTCTTCACAACCACCCAATCACCAGGCCCAACACTACACCTTCTCACACCCTTCCTTCTGTTGCAGTATACCACATTCTTTCCTTGCGATCTCAAAACTCTTTTTTTTTATTTCCCCTTGATCCGCTATGGCCTTCACTACACTCCTCAACCATACAGGACATTCTTTCGTACCCGGCAGCCTTCCTTGTAAGGAAGCAAAAGGTGAAACTCCTGTCACGGAATGAGGAGTTGTCCTATGTGACCACATCATTCTCCTCAATTCCTTCTTCCACGATAAGTGGTTAGCCAAGGACAGCTGTACATTCTCCATCACCAACCAGTTCACTCTCTCCACCAATCCATTAGCTTGGGGTCAGAAGAGAGCTATCCTCTCATGCACAATCCGCATGCCAGAAAGATAATCCATCATTTCCCTAGACACAAATTGCACCCCATTATCCGACACAATGGTCTTTGGTATTCCCTCATCCATGAAGGTTTCCTCCATGAACTCGATAACAGCTCATGTGTTCACTTCTGGCACTACCTTGATCACAAACCACTTGGAGAGGTAATCTACTAAAACTAAAATGAACCTGCTCGCTGTTCCCAATCTAGCTACGGGACCCAGAAAATCAATGGCTAGCTTCTCCCAGGGTTTGTCAGGAAAACTTAACACCTCTAGCAGAGGCTGTCTGACCACCTTGGTCTTATCACTATTTGCACATGCCACACAGTTCTTTACTCTTTCCTCCACGTCATGATCGATACCAGGCCACCAGAATGATTGTCTCACCTGCCTCTTCATGACACAACATCCAAGATGTCCTTCATGAATAATGTCAAGAATCCTAGGTCGAATACCCTTGGGAGGAACAAACTGGCTCCTTCTCCTTAACTTTCCATCAACAATGCTCAACTCGTCCCTGATATTAAAGAATTCACGCAATTCCTCTCTCTGTCCATCCCTGTCCCTCCCCACACACAACCTTCTCCTCCACTTCCTTCATAACATCATCATCCTCCCTCGCAACCGTCCATTGACTAGCAACAATAGATAACTCCCCATCTACAAACATCTCCTTGCTGGAAACTATCTCAGCAACTGTTTCCTCTATTTCCACAGGCGTCCTCGACAGATAGTCCACCACCACATTCTTGCTACCCTTCACAAATTCAATTTCAAAGTTGTACTCCATTACAGTTAATAACCACCTAGTGATGCGTGGTGTAACATTCCCTTCCAAACCTCTTCCGCTCTTGAAGATATAAGTTAAAGGCTTGGGATAAGTTCTTAGTTTGAAGGGAATTCCCCACACATAGAACCTGAAGTGATTGATTTCCCAGCAACAGGCTAAATCCTCTCTCTCTCAATCACGGTGTAAGCAGTTTCCACTCCTTGTAACCTCCTGGATGCGAACCCAATCACATTTTCAACTCCATCCTTAAGTTGTGTTAAAACTGCACCAATCCCTAATTTGCTCACATCAGTGGTGACATACATTTTTTGTGTTAAATCAAATTGACCCAAGGTGGGGGCATGGACGATACACTCCTTTATTTTTTGGAAGGCACTCTTACACTCCTCCGTCCAATCAAACCTTACTCCCTTCTTCATTAACCCTCTCAAGGGTTCAACAATCTCCGTAAAATCCCTCATAAACTTTGCACAGTATTCTGCCAAACCTAGAAACGACTTCAATTCATCCTTAGTGTTCGGCTTGTGCGCATTTTCTACTGCTGTTACAATACTCTTCTTTGGACTCATGCCTTTAGCATTAATGGTATGTCCTAAATATGATACTTCCTCCTTCTTAATTTGGTATTTCTCTTTCTTCACAGTCAAGCCATGTTTTTCCAACCTCAACATCACTTCCTCAAACAACTTGTCATGGTCATGATCACTCTTCCCCACAATGAGTACATCATCTTGAAAACACAAAACATGATCTAAATCTCAAAAGATATTCTTCATTACCCTTTGGAAAACTGCTGAGGCCGAAGCAAGTCTGACGGGCATTCTTTTGTAATGAAACGCACCCAACGGAGTAACAAAAGAAGTCAGATGACGCGACTCTACGTGCAGATTAACTTGATGGTACGCGGATGACATGTCCAGGACACTAAACACAGCCCCTTTACCCTCCATGGTCAACATTTCGTAAATATTCGGTAGTGGTTGCCTGTCCACCCAAATGCACTTGTTCAAGTCACGTAAGTCAATGCACAACCAAATCTTTCCCTCTCCCTTAGGTGCCACCACAATCTGAGCTAGCCATTCGGAGGCTTCAATAGGCTTGATGATTTGTTGTTTCAGCAGTCTATCTAGTTCTTTTTCAATGGTTCCCTCATCATGTTAGGAACATTTCTTACTTTGTGCACCACCGCTTTTACACCTTCCTTTAAAACAATTTTGTGTGAGAACCCCTTCAACAAACCCAATTCTTCAGAAAATACTTTAGGATATTTCTTAATCAAGCCCTCATGGTTCCCTGCATAGACTTCTTCCACTACATTCTGTTCAGCCAACATTATTGGTTCCACAGCACTGGAATTGATAATTATGCCCAGATCTCGCTGATGATGCCAACCTAGCAAATCTGTTCCATAGTCAGTAATATACACGCTTCCATAGACATCTCTGCCCTTAAAACTGATCGTTACCCATTTCATTCCTAAAATGTCTATCTTCTTCCCAGCGTATCCCACAGCTCTTATATCAGACTTACACAGTTGGGAACCATCAGCACAGCATCATTTCTTCTTAAATGTTTCTCTAGAAACAAGAGTAATAGACTCCCAGAGTCTACTAATACCTCTATGGGTTGTCCACCAAAGAGAACGCGAGAGTGCGGTTTCTCTTACTTGTCAACACTTTCTAATTTTACTCCTGGTAATTTGAACTTTGCTTCTTCGCTTTTGGCTTCCTTCTCTGCCTCCACAGTAAAAATTATTTCTTGAATGCTCTCACAAGTATTGTTAACTTCTTGATCAACTAGTTGGACTCTTTCTGTATCCCTGACCTCAATCTTGGTTTTGCACACCTTAGCAAGATGTCCCCTTTTCCCACATTTTCCTGCACACCACATTTCTAGCTGCATACATTGTACTAGATGCGATATGGCCCGGAGCACCACATCGGAAACACTTTATTTCTCTCCAATTTGTATTTCCCTGTCTCATTCCTAGTTCTCCTTTGTTTCTTTCCTCACTCAATGTTTTAGTATCACCATTTCTATCTTGATATTTTTTCACTGGCTGCATAGCTCCAACTTCACCTATGCGCTGTCTCTTTTCTTATTGCTTGTACTATCGATCTCCTTTAACCATATCACTGTATGTTCCATGCCTTTTGCAATTTGAATCATTTCCTCTAAATTGGGGTCCTTCATCAACAACCTCTCCTTGACTCTCTTATTGTTGGTGGATCGCACTATTTGATCCCTAGTAAGAGAATCAGTTAACTATTCAAAGCGACGTGACAATGCTAATCCCCTCAAGGTTGCGACATAAGACGCTATGTATTCATCCACCTTTTGCATTCTGGAGAATAACTTATGTCGTTCCAGTACTAAACTGGTCTTAGGGGTGAACTGGATTTCTAACTTTTGCATGGACATTTCAAAAACATTGTTTGGTTGCCCATCACCCATACCCAAGGATACTTCCGGCAAATCTTCATAAATTCTCCTCTCCTCAATGCCTAAATGATGGAGGAGAATTGCCTGATGTCTGGCTGGACCATAACGATCCCCACCATTTGCCAACATGTATGTGAGAAATAGTTTAGGTTTTTCCACTGCTTCCAGGGCACAGGTGAATCTCCAGGAGAAGCCAAGAAGGGCAGAGGCGAAGCCATGCTTTGATCTGCCATCACTGCAATAAATCCAACACAATGAACTAAAATAATAAGTCAAAATAACAATCTAATATAACAAATATTATAATAAGCTACCACAATAAACTAAAACAAATAATGCAAATATTTGTCTTCTTATTGTGGCAGTCTTGTTTCTATGTTCATTGTAATGAGCCAATAGTCCTCCTTCTAGTACAGTTGCCAATAGTCCTTCTTCTAGTACAGTTGCCAAAGAAAAGAAGCAGGAAATCACAGACCAGAGAACCAGAGGTAGGAAGAGTATTTTCCTTTACTTCTTTTCCTTTCCCTTTTTTCTAACACAATGTGCTGGGGTCTTAATGTTTCTACTGCTTTGTCAGCATTATTCGTGAACACAGGCTTGCAACACAACGTTTTGAAATGGTCTTGAGCAGGTCTGGACATGCCCCGATTCTACCGCTTGCTTGTTTGTTGCGGCAGCGGGTCCGGACGTGCCCCGAGTGTGCCGCTTGCCTGTTTGTCACAGAGCTACACAGATGGTACTGATTCTGGCCTTGCACCGGTGACACGCGCTCAGGCCGCACGCCGATCTACACGTGCCAATACTGGCCTCACACTGGTGTCGGCTTTTCCTTTGTTGTTGTAGGCACGCACACCGGTACCGCAGGCAGGCACACGCGTCAATGCCAGTTATTTTTTAATTAGGCCACAAGGGGGCATACACAGTAATGCCGCTATCTACAACTTAACTTCCAGCACCAATGCTGCTTGTCTACAATTTCAGGACACAGGCAGGCTCACACGTTATCGCCGCTTAACATGAAATCCAGGCCACAGGCAGGCATGCTTTCCTCATGCAGTTGGCTCAGTAAATGAAAATTGTGCTGTAATATGAATACGTTGAACGTGAACGACATACAGAACCAATTTGATTGATGTTGATCACCTCCAGACATCACACTCTTTACAATATCTTGATTAGCCCACGCTAACATCGGTAACTTGCCTTGTACTTGATCCAGGGGTGAAGATGTCGCAGGACTGTCCCTCTGCACAGTTCCCTCAACTCATCACCAATGTAAAGATCCAGGAACAACGTATACTTCTTAAAAAGCTTTATTTCAACACATCTCCAGCTGAGCTCCACACTCACCACCTTCTTCAGTTACAATCCCAACATTCCCTTCCAGATCTGACATCGACATTCCATGCTGCCAGATTTGCATGTCTCCACAGATAGCTTGAAACCTCCAAGTTTTAATCCACTATCACGTATCACTACTCCACTGCACTGATCACCTCACTTGCATTCATCATACGACATTCTCTCTAAAAGATCTCCTCCAAAGGGACCCTTCGGGGGACACGTAGGTCATTGTAGCACCGGCGCGACGAGGAGCACCGCCCTATGATGAAGCATGACATCCCCTTGGGGGTGTGTGAGGGCAACATGAGACAGTCTTGTTGACTGTCTCCAAGACCTCGGTCTAATCACAGACAACCTGTTTAGAGACCTTTTTCTTCCTTTCACAGGAACAGAAGCCCCATTGTTGAGACTGTTTATAGGTATGGCCTTGCTAAGGTGTTTTTGACTCCCTGAAATGGGATTCAGTTAATCTATTAAATCACTTATGACCTAACTGCGGAACCTGTATTTAGTATAAACCCCCTTCTCTTTCTGCTGAATTAAGGTAACACACATTCTAAAAATACTTTCCTTCCTCTTCCTTGTTCAGCTGGGATGCAAATTCGCTTAACCATTGCTTAGAGTACAGCCATTTCGAGAGTTTGTACTGTGAGTTTCACCTCCTTTTATATGCTGCACCTGGGAACCCACAACTTCAAATTAGGGGTATTTTGCACTTGCAGTTTCCCTGGTACTTTTTCTAAATAATTCTTAATACGTTGAAATACCAATTCAATAACAGACTCAGTAGTAAGAATCTGCATATGTAGGTCTCAGATACGAATCAGTAATTTTTTGGTTTGATATGTAAATTTAAGAAATCCTTCTGTTAGATATTTGCAACTGATCATCAGATCGCAAATGCTCAATACATCAGGCATATTGTGTTTTATTGGTATACTCAGAAACATCCATTACAGATCTTCTCGTAATTGGAAAGCTTTAAAGGGTAATTAGGCATGGTCAACATCATGTTCATTTCTAAAAAACAGCTTTGATCCCGAGAAACCATAGAATATCAGTGTTTTTTATAGATGAGTCACAGTTATTGTTTCATACACATTGTTTGTATTTATGCCTTACCACGTGGAATGCCACTGTCTTTGATGCCATTAATTGCAAAATTGTTTGGGCCCAATTCAGGAAGCATATTTTGCACCCACCTAAGTTGAAAATGGGTGCACAAAATTATCACTTTGCCCATGTCAAATGCCATTTGCAATGTACTGAGTTGAGGCTGCCATAGTTTTACATAGACAAAGTGCACTAGAACATCCACAAAGTCCTCACTGAGACCCACGCCCAAGACTGTCTCAATTCTGTTGGTGCAAGAATGCACCAGATTTCATGGTGGGACCTACTGTTGGTGACCCTCCATGGACTTATCTGGACCAAATTTTTGGCAAAGGTCAGTCTCTCAAATCTCAAGGGAGTACATTTACTTATATCCGTTATCTTACCCTTACAAAATTAAGAATAATCTTTCTATGCCCTCTGTCGGCTGTAGGAAACTGTATTAAAGTATATTGCCCAGGTTGAACTAAGGAAATGTGTAGTATTTGGATCATCCTATATACCAAAGGGCCAACCTGCAATAATTTAGAATTCCGATTCTAGGGCACTCGTGCAAAGATCATTTCACCCGTCACTTGACTAAGGTCCACAAGCTCCCAATTCCAAAAAGAGCCAACGGCAAATGCTTGCCCATTTGACAATGAGCCATTTCTCCTCTTGCTCGGTTTTCCTAAGGCCCATCTTATCAGGTAT
Organism: Calotriton arnoldi; assembly: GCA_963921515.1. Classification (NCBI taxonomy): domain Eukaryota; kingdom Metazoa; phylum Chordata; class Amphibia; order Caudata; family Salamandridae; genus Calotriton; species Calotriton arnoldi. The sequence goes on along the minus strand of CAWUFW010007013.1, from coordinate 903,039 downwards.
GTTTTGCCACGCGGTCTCTGATGTTCCTCTGAGAACATCCTGATAGCTTCAGGCATTTCTGGTGCCAGGTGAGCCAGGCACATCTTCTTTGCATTGTTCCAAATTCTATTATGGTCTTATGAGTCAAACAAATAACTTGACTTTCTGTAATCTTCCTCTTTACACAGTCTTTGCTCACATAGGACTTCACTATTCTCTGCCCTTTCTTAGCACCAAAATATCACTTAGGAGCTTCATTGTGACATATTAACAAGGATTTTCATTATCATCAACATTTGGGAATACAAAAATTATGTCAACATGGTAAATTTTCTGCATATGCTAACTTTTTGTAAAGGGCAGGTTTGTAGTTTTTTATGTGTGAGTCTAACTGGAAAAAAATGTTAAATCGTCATAAATGCATAGGTTTGTAGCTATTCACATTACTACTGTAGGCAGTTTCCCGCCCTGAAAACACACCCAAAATGGCGTCTGTGAATTAAGTGAATTTCTGATGTTAGAATAGGAAAGGAACACTTTCAGCTTTAATGAGGAAGTGCAGGAAGTTGTTTGTCCACTGCAATAATTTTTGCTGATAAAGAAATGCAAAAAAGAAAATGTACAGTAACATCAGATTTGCTCATGCTGAATTATCCACCAGATGGAAAATCCACATGTGTAAATTTAACTTTGAAAATACGCAAAATCCTATGGGGTTAAATTTACGATATTTAAAACTACAGCATTTTGATTTAGGCCCGTTGTTAAAGAACTGAAGGTGAGATGTGGGGTTTGCATAAATATTTATTTAGCTTCTATGTCCAATGAATTACTCATAGGCAACTGATGCTAGCATTACTTACTGTGGTTAATATCTCTATGATCAAAACTAAAAGTATATACAGTTGCTTACTTCCAAACACAAATTTACACCATCATTTACCAGTTTTAATTAGCATTGGCATAGCCAATATTTCTCGCCTTAGGGACCTTATGTCTTTAGCCAGAGCTATTGGCTTTGCCAATGTCTTTAGGCTACGTTGTAGAGCATTGTGCCTGCTGTGCAGCATGTTGGAAAGTTATACTAAAAAAGTGTTATATGCATTTTGATTACCTTATATTTAACCAAGAAGACATTATGTACAACTGAACGACCCTTTTAAAAAAATAATTAACATAAAAAATGTCTTCTAGCTTTTTATCCTTGCAAGGCTGGCAACTTCTTCCTGCCTGTTCTAATGCTGGTTTGTTATAGATTTTTTTGTTATGGGGGGGACATAAACAATTGGATGGTGGAGGTTGGGAAATAGTACCCGAATTACAACGCAAGCAGTGGACGGACACTAGGGGAGAATCAACAGATTCCAGGTTCCGAGGACCAACTGTATGATGCTGTCTTGATGCTGAGTGATGCTGTGGTGGCGTTGAGTCATGCTGAGGCAGTGGTGCTGAGCTAGTGCTTAAGTGTGGATGAGTGATGCTGAGTTGGTGCTGTGCTGAGGTGATGCGCTGATGCTGAAGTGGTGCTGCTGTGTGCTGAGTTGCTGCTGAGGTAGTGCTGTGCTGGGCCTGATGTTGGGCTGCACTGGTGGTGGTGCACTGATATGGAGGTGGTGGTGAGATGGTACTGAGCTGATGTTGAGGTGGAACTGTGCTGGTGCCGAGGTGGTGCTGAGTGATACTGAGGGGGTGCTGAGGTAGGGGCATGCTTGTGCGGAGGTGATGCCCAGGTGGTGCTGAGTGATTCTGAGGTGATGCTCAGGTGGTGCTGAGTGATTCTGAAGTGATGCTCAGATGGTGCTGAGTGATGCTGAGTTGGTGTTGCACTGGTGCTGCGCTGGTCCTGAGGTGCTGCTGTGCTAATGCTGAAGTGGTGCTGTGTTAGTAGTGAGGTAGTGCTGTGCTGCACTGGTGCTGAGGTGGTGCTGCGCTGGTGCTGTCGTAGGGTTGCGCTGGTGCTGAGTGGGTGCTGCGTTGGTAACAGTGTGCTGATGCTGAGTTGGTGCTGAGCTGATGCTGAGATGGTGCTGTGGTGATGTTTAGTGATGCTGCGCTGGTGCTGAGGTGGTGAGTGATGCTGTGCTGATGCTGCACTGATGCTGAGGTGGTGATGTTACACTGATGCTGAGGTAGTGCTGTGCTGGCAGTGAGGTGGTGCTGCACATGGTGCAGAGGTGGAGCTGTACTTGTGCGGTGGTGCAGCACTGGTGCTGAGCTGGTGTTGTGCTGGCGCTGAGGTGGTACTGCACTGGAATTGAGTGCTGCTGAGGTGGTGCTGTCCTGGTGTTGTGGTGGTGTTCAGGTGCTGCTGAGTGATACAGAGGTGGTGCTGCTGCAGTGGTGCTCAGTTGGTGCTGAAGTGGTGCTGTGCTGATGTTCACGTGGTGATGCTGTGGTGCTGAAGTGGTGTTGAGGTGGTATTGCACTCTCTACTTGCAAGATATATAGTTAAGTAACCTCACGTTCCATACCGCATTTGGAGAGCATGAGGAGGCATCCCTTTGATATTGGTTTTATTTCACCAAAGATTAGAACCTCAAAGAAAGCATCAAAAGTAGAAGGTGCACATAATTTGCAGCCCTCGGTTGACCGCGTTTGGAAAGCCAATACAAGCCCAGGCAAAAGAAAAAGTAGTGTCGAAACTAACGTATGTGGCCGATAGTGAAGTGATCCATGTAACAGGATGTATGACGCTACATAGCGCACCATCCCAACGCGTGCTTTTACCACACGTCTATTACATCGCACAGTCACCAGCCTCGCCAACTTTAACATCGAATGGCGTCTCAACGCCAATGCGTTTATTCCTATTGGCAGACCACGAAATCGCAGACTACAAAATCGCACGCAAATACACCGCCTCTACCCCTTGTCCCCCACGCCCCCCCCGCCGTCCCCACGACACTAATTCTTCCTTTTTTATTGTTCCTAATTGTAAATTTTTTAAAATGTAATTTGTGTTACTAAATAGTGCTAGTAACATTTGAAAAGAACGGGCGCGAGGGCACGCAGAGAACCGGATGTTGACCTGGCAGTGAGTAATGATGCCCTTCAAGGCTCTAAGTCATCCTGGGCTTCTCGGTATGCGAGTCTTGCTGTTCCTTTAATATGTTTTTGGCTGCTATTCAGAGCAAAGTTTGGTGCTCAACAGAACCTCGGCTTCACTAGTAGCGCACCAGGCTCTCAAGACTCTGGATCATAAAATAAGATAAAAAGAAAGGAACGTAATCTCGGCTGTCATTAGATATCACTGGGTCTGACGTCAGCTTCCTATTCCCTTGTCAATGAACCCACACACAGTGTTGAATCAGAAGACATGTCATTCAAAGCTTCCCAATACCTATAGAATGGGTTTGACCTCTTTTTATGTGCTTGAGCATGGCATAGATTGCTTTAGTGTATACGTTTAAATTCAAAAGAGAATGCTGCATCAATATCACCTCAAGCATAGTTAATGTTTTTTCAATAATTTATTGCACATTCAGTTTCATGTCATGTCCTGTGACGGTGTTAAGCAAAACTTGCAGAGCTCTACAGTCATGTGTGCTCGCATTCTTGGGGATGAGGTCTATCACAGTCTTGCAAGCAGCAAAGAAAACATGAACCGTACTCCCCTATGTGGAATGAGAAACCTCTTCCTCCGGGATGGGCTCAGGGGCGCCGAATTTATGAATGGAACAGTGTAGAAACCGCAGCTACAGCCTTAGTTTTTCGATTGGCACAGCATGGAATATTTGATAGTGTGGCTGCCACACAGATTAAAGATTCCTCTTACATAACAGTACTTTGTTAACAAGGAGGTAACGTGGCCGAGCGGGCTAAGGCGCTGGATTTAGGCTCCAGTTTCTCTGGAGGCATGGGTTCGGATCCCATCCCTGCCAAATATTTTAAAAATAGTTTAAGCATTATGCAAATTCTTTGCATATGTTTAGTTTGATAGTAAAATACATACCTCTTTGTGAAAAGGAGGCCGTTTCGTTTTCTCTTTAATTCATTTTACAGCTTAAATGAGCTATAGAAAACATGATCAAAGGATTTAGGGCCAAGTTCGCAACATCCCATGGTAAAATGGAAATTTCAAATAATCCAAACATTGCACCTGCATTTCCTGGGAAGACGCACATGCAACAATTATTAATAAGTGTGTTTGTTAACCATCATGCATCCACCCACCCTTTTATCCATCCACCCACCATTCATCCATCATTTATCCACCCACGCTTTCATTCATCCATCCACCCCTCATCCATCATTCATCCACACACCCTTCCACCCATCCATCCACCCCTCATGCATCCATCCACCGTTTCATCCATCCACCCATCATTCATCCACACACGCTTTCATCCATCCATTCAGCCATCATTCATCCACCCACGCTTTCATTCATCCATCCACCCATCATTCATCTATCATTTATCCACACACACTTCCACCCATCCATCCACCCCTCAATCATCCATCCACCGTTTCATCCATCCATCATTCATCCACCCACGCTTTCATTCATCCATCCACCCCTCATGCATCCACCCATGCTTTCATTCAGCCATCCACCCCTCATGCATCCATCCACCGTTTCATCCATCTGTTTACCGAAGTGCCGTCACTTTTGTGTGCCCAACATCGCTAATTCACATCGCCATAACATACCGCCCTTCCATCCATCCATCCACCCCTCATGCATCCATCCACCGTTTCATCCATCCACCCATCCTTCATCCACCCACGCTTCCATTCATCCATCTTCCCCTCATGCATCCACCCACGCTTTCATTCATCCATCCACCCATCATTCATCCATCATTCATCCACACACCCTTCCACCCATCCATCCACCCCTCATGCATCCATCCACCGTTTCATCCATCCTTCATCCACCCACGCTTTCATTCATCCATCCACCCCTCATGCATCCACCCACGCTTTCATTCATCCATCCACCCCTCATGCATCCACCCACGCTTTCATAGCATTACATAGCCGTCACTTTTGTGTGAATTTCCGTTATGCCAAACATCGCTAATTCACATTACATGTCTGTTGCCGTCACTTTTGTGCGCCCATTGGTGACACAATCTGACACTGTCATTTATTTTATTTTTTGTTAACTGTAAAGAGCGCTGCTACATCCACCCATCATTCATCCATCATTCATCCACACACCCTTTCATCCATCCACCCACCATTCAGCCATCATTCATCCACCCACGCTTTCATTCATCCATCCACCCATCATTCATCCATCATTCATCCACACACCCTTCCACCCACATCCACCCCTCATGCATCCATCCACCGTTTCATCCATCCATCCATCATTCATCCACCCACGCTTTCATTCATCCATCCACCCCTCATGCATCCACCCACGCTTTCATTCATCCATCCACCCCTCATGCATCCACCCACGCTTTCATAGCATTACATAGCCGTCACTTTTATGTGAATTTCCGTTATGCCAAACATCGCTAATTCACATTACATGTCTGTTGCCGTCACTTTTGTGCGCCCATTGGTGACACAATCTGACACTGTCATTTATTTTTTGTTAGCTGTAAAGAGCGCTGCTAAATTATTTTGAAATGCAGAGTATACTTTCATATTTGGGCTGTGGCTGCATTTTTAAAGATCATTTTTCACATTGCATGTATGTTTACCGAACATCGCAGAGCGCTGCTAAATTATTTAGAAATGCAGAGTATTTACCGAACATCGCAGTAACGTTTACATCTTAAAGTTGCCATCGCAGTAACGTTTACTTTCATATTTGGACTGTGGCTGCATTTTTAAAGAAAATTTCTCACATTGCATGTATGTTTACCGAACATCGCAGAGCGCTGCTAAATTATTTAGAAATGCAGAGTATTTACCGAACATCGCAGTAACGTTTACATCTTAAAGTTGCGTTTTGCTGGCTCACGTTGTTATGCCTTACGATGTAAACGTTTAAGCGTTGCAGTGCTTTACGGTGTAAAAGTTAATGCGATGTTGTGTTTGCGTTGCAATGTCCTCGCGAAGTATTCACTTCGTTGCGATGGGTGTCTCCCATGTAACAGGGCCAGTCTCCAGGGCAGGACCAACGCAGAAAAAGGAGGGACAAATGTACACTATTCACCAATGAAGACAAAGGAATTTTGAAAGGCACATAAAGGAACGCATCAAAACGTATGAGAGTGCTGAAAGCCCATACAGTAGATACTGCATATCTTGAGTGACAGCGCAAAGTGACAATTTACAAAGGCATTTTCGAGTTGTTAAAACATACTCCTCTAATGTGCTTTTACGCACTCTTACATACTTTTAGAATTAGCACCAAGACATCGAAAATGACAATAACATGGGAATAACCATGAAATATTCATATACAATTTTCACAAATAGAGATGAATGTACCCTCTTTGCACTTTTACAAATAGGGAGTTCGATGTTTTGGGGTTGAATGACAAATGCACATAGGAGTATGTGAACGAGTACTACAGGAGCATATGTTTACATACTCCAAAATGCCTTTGTGTATAGACCCCAAACCGCTTTTCACCATTTTCTACACTGTGCTTATTAAGAGTTGAGTGATAGTTACAGTTGTTCCATTTTGTTCTAATAAAATCTGTGAAACATTACAAAACAATGACATGACCATACTATTAATTATAGTAAGCGTTTGTAATGCCAAAGTCATTAAAGCATGAGAGATGTAATTTTATGTAGTTTTCTGAGTGTCACGTAGAAGGTGTTCATATTAGAGGCAGATCCTACTTAATTGTAATTCTTGTATGAACAGAAAAATACCTCAATATAAAGTTAATGAATGATAAATTCATATACTGTACTCCTATTCCAAGGAAACCCTTGTTAAGGGAACTCTAGCATAGTTTGTACAAATGTGTACAGTATTTGTGGGGGGTAATGGGTGTTGGCCTTGGAAGGGTGGATTTGGTGGTAGCTGTACAATGTGATACTTTTTTTAAAATTTGTTTGAAAGTGTAGCAGTAAATGTCCTTAAGGGTACTGTTGCAGTACTACAGCTGGCTTACAGGCAAGAGCTTTTTCAAGATTTGTAGAGTGTTAAGAAGAAAGTAAAGTGAGAATGTAGTTTGCAAATGTTTAACATTTAGTGATGTGCAGAGAGGGAAATAAGAGGCTGCACAAAGTTTGAACAAACACAGAACCATGATGACGATTATTGCCAGTGAAGCCCGTGAGGCGCTCTGTTAATATAAGGTAAAGAGAAGTCTTATCGACAAGGTAGGAAGAGAGCAAGGATGGTGAAGCAACAGTGATATATAAGATTTACCATACTTCTCAATGTTATACCATTCTCAACAGTGTTAAAGGCTGAAGACAGAAAGAAAGATATTTGTGGTGGTCATAGGTGACACCATTAGAGAAATGGGGGAAACCATTTCCGTGAAGAACATTTAGTAGAAGGTTGATTACATAAATATAACATTTAGCAACATCAGTCTTTCTTGTATTTTATAGAAGACTAGGAGATGGGATTAAATGGATAAGTTTAAAAGGGTAGAATCTTCAGTGTTGGGCTTTTTTCACATGGTGAGCAGGCACTAGTGAAACAGTAAATGTAAATGGGTACTGTGAGTGGTGAGCGCTTTTAGTTATTATAGCAGGTAAGAGTAAGGAATACATGGGGAAATAATCAACAGCAGGTGAAGCAAAACCCTTCATTCGCAAACTCAGGCGAAAGCTTCAGACTTTATCTTAGGCTCATCTAGCCTGCTACAGATGGCAATGTAAAGCCACAGGATGTCCCTCACACAGGATGCCCTGCCTGCAGGATGTTCTTCCTTCACATGTCGGTATATACTTCACCAGGCAATTGACATTACGTGAATGGTTTGAGGGAAGAGGTTTGCCTGAAGGTTGAGGGGATATAACCATGGAGATTTTACTTACCTACTACCACTCAGGGCATCATTTAGCCCAGTACAGCTTCAGATAAACCAAACTGCTACTTGATAGCTGCCGACCTTTGGGAAGGGGAAAATGCTAAGCATGTCGACCATGAAGTGTTCTAAACCCAACCCTTCACAGACCATGTAGTAGTAGGGATCATTTACCCCAAACATGAAGCTGCTTATGTTCTATTTTGCAAGCATTGCACATTGTGGCTCTTGGGAAATTAAAAACAAAGATACAGGTTGCAATTTGGCATAATTTGTAACTTTCCACATGCCTCGGAGTAACCAATTACTGAATTAGTGCAAGTGGAACAGGGAAGACAGAGGAAAGAAAATGGTGAAGATTAAAGTTTATGAAGCTATTGCCAATTTGGGTCAGATAAGAGGAAAGGGAATAGAGCTATCAAGTGTAAGGATGCCATCTGTCTTACTGTGAAACCTAACTGGTTGCTTTGTTTTACAAGTGCGCAGCCTTACGCCACATGTCTTTTTCTTTTGTTTTCCATTTTTCTATCCCGGATTTCTATACCCGAGGACAACAGGGTATTTCATAGGGTGGGTGCAGACCAGGAAGCACACTCCCAGCAACCCCAACTAGCCACCCACCCTGCCAGCACTGGTGTTTGCTGGCATGGAAGCCAGTCAACTACATTCTGCCTGCCTGCTCTGTGTGGGCAGGGTGTTGAGCTTACAGGGAGACATAGGCCTGGGAAATGGGAATAAACCGACCACCACAGGGGGGGGGGCACAACAGTGCTCCCCCTTCCTTTCTCTGCCCCCTTACATTCTCTGCTTTGAGGGCCCAAGGGTGGGGTCCCAGGCCACCTTTACAGTTTATGCAGTTCAAGGGGATGGTAACCCCAGGCCGATAAATAGTCTGAGGAGGGAGCCCCACGTTCGTCCCCTCCCTGGAAAAATAATTAAATAAATCTTGCTCAACCCACGGGCCCTGGCCCACCCGGGGGTAATTGAGGAGGGTCACGGCTGAGCCAAATGCGCTCCAGTGCTTGCAGAGGGTCAAAGGTCAAATTCTTTTGAGCTGAATATCTCCATCCCCCTTAGTCCATTTTCCACGATCCTGTGTTCATTTTTCTCCTGGTGGTGAGCGCTAGTCTCCGAGGAGCATTTTCAGCTGGCTTCCTGGCCTTAAACGTGTTGCAGTTTGTGGGGAGCTGGGTTCATTGGCTCCCTAGGCCAGCCTTCTCCTCTGCTGTGCCCTACACAGCCCCATGGCTTCCTGGCCATCTTGCAGGGCATCTGGGAGGACGTCGAGTTCAAGGGGCTAATTACGATGTCAGTTGGAGTTGCCTCTGACCAACACCGTCACGGACTTGGGACCGATCTACCTGAGATCGGCGGTTCTGACCGCCTGATTACGATGAGACCGAACACTGTTCGTTCAGATTTCCACTGTTCTCTATGGGAGCTTGTGTCACGACCATAACCCAGCCGTAATACAGGCTGCTATAGAGAAATGGGTGTATGTGTAAAACCTTGCACCCTGTGGCAGGCATCCCTTGATGCCTGCCACACAGTGCAGGGTTTGACAGGGGGCTACCCTAGATATCCCCTCAAACACCAACCGTAGAACACAGAGTCAAGGGGGCCCTGCTAGGGGGCCCTCAAAGTCACTTTCCAACAGCCTTTCAGTATCTGAAAGGCTGGCACGGACAGGCAATGGGAAACCAACATCATAATCCAGATGGCGGAAACGCCGTCCATAGGGGATTGAGGTGCGGTTAAGACTGTTCAGAAGACTCTGAGAGCCGGTCGGAACTGAGTCGGAATGACCGGCCGGTTTACGTTACGACCGCCGACATCATAATCGGTCGGTCGGACAGCAAACCAACCGAGTCGGTCGGAAAGCCTCCGACTAGCGGTCGGAGGCTTTCTGACCGACATCGTAATTGGCCACTAAGTCTTCTCCCAACTGGTCCTCAGAGGGTGTAAGGAAGGTAACATCACTGGGGCTGGAGTGTTCCACTAGTCCTGGGGTCAGCTGTATGGAGAGTCCTCAGTTTATTAGGGCATCAGGAGGCTTGTCCTTCCAGCTGTCCATGATGTAGCCGCTGTCCCTGTCCAGCTCCTAAGTCATGCTTTCGTTCATGTTTTGTGGTGCCATTTATATGCCCTGTCCAGCTTGTGTGTGGGGTTCCCCCTTTGTCTAACTGTCACCCTTTCGTGCATTTGGCTTCTACCCGGCTAGTGAAACAAAAGGCTAGTGTTAGGTTTCTTGGGTGTGCTGGGTAAAGATCCTTTGAAATGTAATCAGGGCAGGGCCCTACTCCTCCCTCAGCCATCCTGTCAGGAAGATCTGCTCCCTCTAAACACATTTTGGCTGCATGCCGAAATTCCGCCTTGAGCATTTTGTTTATCATGGTTAAATATTTCGAGTAAAATAACCATAAAAAGAACAATAACATAGAATACAACAAATCTCATATAAATAGGAAGGGCCACATGTATCAAGCAATTTTGCGTTCGCAAACAAGCCGATTTGCAGAATCGGCCCGTTTGCGAACGCAAAAAAAGCTTTCCCAAGTATCAAACCCTATTTTACGATTCGGTAACCTGCTATTGAATCGCAAAATGGGTTTGCGTTTCGGTATTTAGAAGGGGCGTGTTTAGGGTGTCCTTTCCAAATACGGAATCGTAACAGTATGTATAAATCTTTTGTGAACATGAATGCAGTCGCAAAACATTTGCATATTATCACCAACTTCCAGTTAGTGGTGACTCATTCGCAAATGGGAAGGGGTCCCAAAGGGACCACTTCCCCTTTGGGAATGGTGGCAAAAACGTTTTGTGCTCTTAAAAAATGAAAAGAAAACTTTAAATTTTTCTTTTTTAAATGCAACCCATTTTCCTTTGAGCAAAACGGGCTGCATTTAAAAAAAAATATTGCTTTATTGACAAAGCAATCATGGACATGGTGGTCTGCTGACCCCAGCAGGCCACCATCCCCGTGATTTAGCGCTTCCTAGGGCATCGCAAATTGCGACCTACCTCATTAATATTAATGTGGTAGGTCGATTTGCGACCGCCTAGGAATCGCTAAATGAAACTCTTGGAGTTTCATACATTAGGAATAGCGATTAACTAATTGCGATATGCAGGAAATCACAATTAGGTAATCGCTATTCTTAAGGATGATACATGTGGCCCGAAGTATTTACAATTAAGCAGCATTATAAATACATAGCCAAAACGTCTAAAAAGGTTTAAAAGGAAATCTTAGATACTGTTAACATAGATGTTACTTATCTTACAATCGATATTCTGGTACACAATATTCTTGCACACAATATGTTTGCATCACGATATTCCAAACTCAAAATTTTTGTTTGACTCTCGATATTTTATTTTCGATATTGTGTGCGAATACCATAATGGGAACTGGACAGCAAAGCTCCAGTGTGCAGAGTTAAAAGAAAATCAGTCGACATGAAAAGGGGGTACCCAATCTAAAAGAGTCACTTTCTCAGGGACACAATAGGACATCAGACATTATAACAACAAATGTGAACACAAAAACACAGTTAAAAGATCGGAGAAGATCACATTTTGGTATTTACCAAATATGGTAATAGGAAATTACCATTGATTGATCCTCTCTTGTATATTGTTTTCCAAAGATGGGCAATACAAATACTGGCAGAGGGATAAAAACTATGAGATTAAATGGTGTTGACAGAAGAAGTGTTGAAGTAGATTGAAGAGATTCCAATAGTAATTTCAATGTATAGGGTTCAAATTAAAAGAAGTACATAGTCTGAACCGCATGTGAGTCAAGTGGATATAGAGTTTCGAAACAGGAAGAAAGAGGGCATTTGGAAATTGTATAATTAGCAACGAATAGTGGTTATTCTGTACTAAAATTCTGTTTTCATTTCATTGTATTTAATATTATGTTGGTCATTTTAAAAACTGTTATGCTTCAGTATATCAAAGGTATAAACTACACATCATATATATATATTTTTAAAATTGGCCAATTTAGCTATTCTATAACATAACAAATGTGTTACCTTTCCAAGCTGAAACATACACTACAGATTCATTCATCTTATGTCCACATTGCAGTTATAGAGTTATTTTAAATCCATATAGTGAATTGAAATGCACCATACTGCTATTATATGGACCATTATATAATGACCTAACGCCTGACAAATATTTTTATTTCACTAATGCAAATGTATGTATAATACCGTATCATTTATACAGAGGATCAGCCTAGAGCCACCATTGATATTCCTCCACCAACAGACATCACAATTCCTCTTCAGGTTTGTGAAAGTAGAGTACCTCATAGAAGATGAACAACAAGATTGTCTTCACATGTACGTCCACCTCTATGATCTGGAACAAATCCATACATGCAAAGACTTAGAAGGCAAAGATTTATATAATTGAGTCATGGTCTACTGTAACACAGTATGTGCCAGGTGCAACATCCTCAAGAGAGTACTTTTTTCATATTGAAAAATCAATGTTGGATGTCTATGCTCAAAAGGTGCTGGTTTTTTTGATATCTATATAAATATTTAGCAGAACTTGGTGGACAAAATAAAATATGTGTGCCCTCCATACAGCCTATAACGTGTGGACAATTTGCAATTTCACAAAGATCTAATAAGGTTTGCTGCAATTCTTCGGAATTGTTTGTAAATGCAATGTGTCTGTTTATGTGAAGCAACATTGCAATATGGAAATTTTGAAAAAAACGTGAAAGTGACCTCTTGTAAAAACCTCCTGTTGTGGCTATTACCATCTAATAGCTACCTGATGCTAAAAGGCGAAGGCAGCAAAGCACTTGGAATTGTGTGGGAATAAACACACCACTGTGTGTGTCCCTAGACAGCACTGGATCAAAATCTGCAATGAAATTCTAAATAACATTGCTGCTCAGACTATACTTAGCATACATTTCCTCCTAAGCGTGCTGAAATAAAGTTACTCTAACTCTACAAATGCACTGACTGTATCTTCTCTCTGATGCTGTGGAACAAAACCCTTGTTCTCTTTGCAAGAGTATACAGAGCAGCCATTCGGAAAAAAGGTGTATCCTCTACTTTTTTATTGTGCACCTGAATACCACCTGATCCTACTTGATGCTAATTTGTGAATGAAAAAACAGTTTTAGCAACAATTTGCAAATAATTTATAGATACCATTTAGAAAACACTATTTGGAAATAGGTCATCTCTATTTCCAGTTGCAATATTAGCGAGTTGAAATCCTGTTCTTATCACTATTTTTGTGAAAAGAATCAAAAACTACTTTGATAAGTTTCAGACATACCTTACAGGGTCGCAATCCATTTTGCAATGGATTTGCGAATCACAAAAGTTTTGCACATCTGGCCCTAAGTTCTTAAAAATGCTGCACACTCCGCAACACCCTATGTTTTCGATCTGCAAAAGCTCTAGTAGTTAAGTTTTAGCTTTTGATTGCTGTGTATTTAAGCATTCAGGCATTTGCCCAGATAATATAACAATAGCTAACTGTGGATTAAAATTTGAATCTATAGAGAAACACTTAAATGTATTTCAAACAGAGTGGGACAAAGGATTCTTTCTTTGTCAAGAAAGTGCGTAAATACACATGCACATTGAAATTTTATTCACAGATTGTATTCTCAAAACAGCTACCTCAATTGAGCAACCAACATTTAGACTTATTTTAAACATGTTTCATCTATTTTGAAGGTCTGACGTCTTAAATCTAAAAGTATCTCCTTACGAGACAGAAGCATGGTTAATTTGAAATGCACTACAATAGGGTGATGTAGAGAGATGTCTCTTTTATATGACAATATTTAATGTGTCCATTTTACTGTGAATAATTCAATGAGGATATATATATATATATATATATATATATACAGACAAATGATGAAATTTAGTTCTTTCCTAGGTCTTATACTGTTTTTAACTAACAAAGTTTTCATATGGACGAGCAATGTACAAATGAAAACAGATCAGAAATATGTATTAGACAGGAATGTTATCAGTATGTATTCTATGTCAATTACTCGTCATGAGCACTAGTCACTTTAAAAGGTGTAAAAAGACCACAAGCGTTGTCATGTGATCAAGGTCCGAAAGGACTGAAACGCGTAATGGACGACACTCAATAAATCAAAGAATACTGGCACTTACTTTGTGGTCCGCGACTGCTTTGGCAAATGCATGCTGTTGGAGAAGGCGGTGAATTCAATATATATATATATATATATATATATATATATATATATATATATATATATATATATATATATATATATATATATATATATATATATAGTATATATATATATATATATATATATACATATATATATATATATATATATATATATATATATATATATATATATATATATATATATATATATATATATATATATTATTCAACAAACGCCCGAAAGCTTGAGAATGCACTCGACAGCCAATGAACACCTTCCGGTATTAATTCAAATTTGGAAACCAGCATCTGTGTTCCAGGTTAAAAGTCTTTATTTGCCAACACGTTTCGAGGCTCCAGCCTCTTCTTCACAGGCAGCTTTGATCTACGGCACAAAAGTTCCAATTAGTTGCCCTCGATGGCCCTGGGGACCGCCACCCCCCAGGGCCGGCTCCTGCAGTGTCCCGGGGTGCCCACCCCCGGGGCACTGCTGTTTGCTATGGCAGGGCGGGAGCACGGCTCCCGCCCTGCCATAGCAAACTCTGCTTGCTTCGTTGAAGCGAGAGCAGGGAAACCTGCTCTCGCTTCAATGAAGCAAGCAGATTAGCTTTGAGCAAGGGGAGCTGCATGTCAGCAGCTCCCCTTGCTCAATAGCAATGCTGGCTCCCGCAGGAGGCGGGGAGCCGGAGGGACCGTGGGGGCATTGGGGCTCCCCCACGGTCCCCAACGCAAAGGGCCGGCCCCGGGGATGGGGTCCCCGGGGCCAGAAGTGGCCCGGGAGGGGGGCCACGCGGCCCACCTCCCACAATAAATTAAAAAAAAAAAGAGGCACAGCCCCGGGGGATGGGGTCCCCATGGCCAATAGAGGCCTCAGGAGGGGGGCCACGCAGCCCCCCTCCTTAAAAAATATATATTTTTTAAAAATAATAAATATGTGGCCATGCCCAGGGGGATGGGGTCTCAGGGTCCGAAATTGGCCTCGGGAGGGGCCGCGCGACCCCTTCCCGTTTTTTTTTTCTAGAAAAAAACATGTCAGGCCCTGGGGGATGTGTACTGGTGTGTGTAACATGCTCTGATAGTGAAATACTGCCAATTTCGTTTTTCACTATTGAAAGGCTATCTTGCCCATAGGACAGAATGGGGAATGCTTTGTAACATTTTACAAGCATATCTTCCCATAGGGATAAGGTAGAAAAATGGAGTTTGGTACCCCTGAACTCAGAATTAAATAACACATCTTATAGTAAAGATGGTTTTTAAATTGTGTGTTTGAAAATACCACTTTTAGAAAGTGGCTATTTTCTTGTTCAACCTTCCTGTGTACCTCTGCCTGTTTGTGGATTGATTTTCTGGCTTTAGAGTGACAGGGGCTGGGGAGTTGCAGTGGCTCCAGGAGTCTGGATGAGTCAGCACTAGGCTGAATAGGCCTGATCTGCATTTGGAGTGGTGGGAGGAGTAGCACCTGTACCTGAATAGGGCTGTGCCTGCCTTCCACAATGCTGGCTCCGCCCCCCTGTGGTGTGTCTGGGACCAAGGCCCACACTAACAAAGGAAGTTGTAGTGCACTGGCAGAGTAGCCCCAGAACTGGTTTGAACTGGGCTCAGAGCCCCTTGCAGAAAGAGAACAAAGACATTTTGGGGTATAAGTATTAGACCTAAACCCCTGAACTTTAGATCATTCCTGGAATTCAAGAGGAACCTTTGCCAAGGAGAAGAGCTGGAGAGACTGAGGAGAACTACTGCCCTTGCTGTGTTTCTGGGGTTGGCCTGCAGTTGCTGTTTCTGCCAAGGAAAGGAGAAGGACTTTGCTCTGTGCTGTGTCCCCTGCTTGAAGGAGATCTCCAAGGGCCTGAAGTGAGCTGACCTCCTGTTCAGAAGTCTCAGGGACACAAAGACTTCACCCCCAGCTCCCCTGAACTCTGCTGTTGTGAGTTCTGACCTGCCTTGAGGTGCCTGTGCCAGTTTTGGGCCTCTGTAGGTTGTTGCTGCTGTTTGGGAGCTGGAAGAGAGAAGAAACTCAAAGAACTACAGAAATTGACGCATCGCTCTTCTTGCAGCTATTTTTCCGACGCATCTTCACGGCGCGAGAAGAATTTCCACGCATCGCTGTGCCGCCGTGAAACCGTCGCAGCGCCTGTCATTGCGGCAAGAATTGACGCATCGAGGGATCGCGGCTGAAGAGGACCGACACAGCGCTGCGCAACTCCGCCGCATCAATCGCCAACGCATCCCGAAGATCCACGCATCGTACCTGTGTGGCACGTTTCCCCGACGCATCACCTGCGGACCGAAACCGGCACGAAGAATGGACGCATCATTCCCCATACAGACCGGAATCGACGCAACCCTTCCTCTGCATGCAGCGGGACTGTCGCATCGCCTCCTCAGGGTCTCAGGAGTGTCACATCTCTTTGTTTTCCGACGCTGCGGCTTTTTGGCTTGGTGAACTTTGACGCAACTACAGGTACTTTGGTGAAAAGACACGCATCCATAGTTTTGTATGGTACAAGTTCTTGAAACCTTTTGAAAGTCATATTTTAACTGTGTATGTTGGATTTTTATCGTTTTGGTCTTGTTTAGTTTAGATAAAGATATTTTATTTTTCTAAACTGGTGTGGTGTCCTTTTGTGGTGTTTTCACTGTGTCACTGTGAGTGTTGGTACAAATACTTTACACATTGCCTTTGGGATAAGCCTCTCTGCTCATGCCAAGCTACCAAGGGGGTGAGCAGGGGTTATCTAAAGTGTGTATCCCCCTTACCCTGACTAGAAGCAAGGGTCCCTATTTGGACAAAGGTACCTACCTCTGCCAACTAGAGACCCCTATTTTTAACATCTGGTAACCGCAGTGGATCAGCGAACCCTCCCGATCACGAGCTTGATTATGATTGGCTGCCAACACTTCAAACCAAAAAGTGTTGGCAGCCATCTTGTGACTCGGTTGAACTGAGTCACAAGAAAAAAGGTTAAAAATGAAGAAAAGGGGGCAGGGTAAAAACACCCTGACCCCCTAGTCCTGCTCAGGTTGTCCCAAAGGGACCCACAGGGCCAAAAGAAGCATTTTTTTTGCTTTGGGCGGGATTCACGTAGGATCCGCGAATCCTGCCGAATTTTTTTTTAAAAAATGAAGCACGGGCTCCTGCGCTTTGTTTTAATAAGCCCCCGGGGGGGCCAGGTCATGGGGGCATAGAGGAAAATATATGCGGGCCCCCCGCAGCCCCGGGTTCCGCCACCTCCCCGGGGCTTTTTATAGAAAATGCGTGGGGGGCTCCTGCCCCCCCATGCTGCTCCGGGGACTGCCACCTCCCCGGGGCATTAATTAATTAGGGGGGGAGGGCATCGCAGGCCTCCCCAAACCTCCTCCCCAGGCCTTAATTTAAAAACAAAGTGTAGGGGGGCTCGAGCCCCCCCACACTGCCCGGGGACCACCACCTCCCCAGGGCACTAATTATTCAAATACGGAGGTCTATTGCTGCCACGGGGACCACCAACTCACCGCGGATATGTTCAAGTTGGGAGGGGGGCCGCGCGGCCCCCCTCCTGGAGCCTTCGATGGCCCTGGGGACTGCCACTCCCCAGGGCCGGCTCCAGCAATGTCTGGGGGTGCCTACCCCCGGGACATTGCATTTTGCAATGACAGGGCGGGAGAACTGCTCCCACCCTGTCATTGCAAACTTCTGCTTCGCTTCATGGAAGGGACAGCAGGAAACCTGCTCTCGCTTCCATGAAGCGAAGCAGATTTGCTTTAGGGCGAAAGGAGCTGCATGTTTGCAGCTCCCTTTGTCCAAAAGCAATGCCGGCTCCTGCAGCAGGTGGGAAGCCGGCAGGGACCGCGGGGGCATTGGGACTCCCCCCACGGCCCCTAACGTGAGACCAGGCCTCGGGGATGGGGTCCCTGGGCCCAAAAGTGGCCCAGAGAAGGGGGGCCACGTGGCCCCTCTCCCGTAATTAAATATGGATTTTTTTTTTAAAAGAGGCAAAGCCTTGGGGGATGGGGTCTCCAGGGCCAAAAATGGCCTCAGGAGAGGGGCCGCGGGGCACCCCTCCTTTAAAAGAAATTTTTTAAAAATAAGGGGCCATGCCCTGGGGGATGGGGTCCCCGGGGCCGAAATCAGACTCGAGAAGTGGGCCGCGGAGGTTTTTTAAATTAAGCCCCCCGTTTATTAAAAAAAAAACATTGTCTCAGGCCCTGGGGGATGGGGTCCCCAGGGCCCAAAAAATATTAAGAGAAGGGGGGCCACACAGCCCCCCTTCAAAAAAAGAAAAGAAAAGCCAGCATCTTGCCGAGGCCCCGCCCCCTCCCTCTACCACTCTGCAAACGCGCCTCCTGGCACGTTCTGGGTTGGGGGATTGAGTCCCCTTGAATCCTAAGGGTCCTTAGGGACCAACTAGCCCACCAGGCACCTCCAGTAAGCCCCACACAGTGGGATTGCTGAGAGGTGGTCCGAGGCCATGCCCCTTTTTACACCACTCTGCAAACACACCTCTTGGCGCATTGCTGGTGGGGCGATGAGGTCCTCTTGTGTCCTGAGGACCTCAGGACTAAAGTGGACTTCATCCCCCGAGCAGCAGTGTGCCAGGAGGCACGTTTGCAGAGTGGTGTAAAAAGGGGGCGTGGCCTCGGACCATTCTCAGCAATCCAGCTGTGTGGGACTTACTAGAGATAACAGGAGGGCTAGTTGGCCCCCAGGGACCCTCAGGAGGCAAGGAGATTACATCCCCCACCAAGAGTGTGCCAGGAGGCACGTTTGCAGAGTGGTGGAGAAAGGGGGAGTGGCCTGTGTCAACGTCTCAGCAATCCTACTATCTGGGGCTTATTGGAGGTGTCAGGTAGGCTAGTCGGCCCCTAATGACCCCCAGCAGCAAAGCGGGCTCTAATCCCCATCCAAGAGCGTGCCAGGGAGCGCGTTTGCAGAGTGGTGGGCAACGGGGCGTGGCCTGCTGTGAGAACTTACCAATGCTGCTGTGTGGGACTTACTGGATGTTATAGGAGGGGTATTTGGCCCCCAAGGTTGCCCTTGGGGGCCAACTACCCCTCCTGTTACCTCCAGTAAGTCCCACACAGTTGTATTGCTAAGAGGTCTTCGGAAGCCACGCCCCACTTTTTCCACCACTCTGCTAACGCGCCTCCTGGCACACTACGGGTTGGGGGATGAAGTCCACTTTACTCCTGAGGGACTTTGGGGGCCAAGAAGCCCTCCTGGTACCTCCTGTAAGTCCTACGCAGCGGAATTCCTGAGTGCTGGTCGGTGGCCCAGCCCCCTTTCTGCACCACTCTGCAAACGCGACTACTACGTTATAGTTAGAAAATAGCATTTAAAAAACCTTAGAAATTCACTGAAAAAGCCATCGTTTTCAGGGACGTTATAGTTAGTAATTAGCATTTTAAAAACCTTTGAAATTCACTGAAAAAACCATAGGTTTCAGGGACGTTATAGTTAGAAATTAGCATTTAACAAATCTTAGAAATTCACTGAAAAAACCACAGGTTTCAGGGACATTATAGTTAGTAATTAGCATTTTAAAAACCTTTGAAATTCACTGAAAAAACCATAGGTTTCAGGGACGTTATAGTTAGAAATTAGCATTAAAGAAACCTTTGCAATTCACTGAAAAAACACACGTTTCAGGGACGTTATAGTTAGTTGGACATTTCATTCGTACAAAACCAGAGAATTTTGGCCGTTATAGTTATTTGAGCTAACTATAACTTGAGCCCCCGCAATGCACCGCTGATGACGTCATGTATTACATCATTCATGACATGGTCAGAGTCATCACTGATGACATCACTGATGACATCTCAAACGACATCACTGGTGACATCACTGATGTCATCATCCCTGTGGTTGTAGCCATTCAGAATGGGTCTCAAAATGCAACCTGCCTTAATGAATATTGATGAGGCAGGTCTATTTGCGACCCACTGCGAATCCCTAACAGTGTCAAACACACTGTTGTACATTGCAGTTTGCGATTTCCTAATAGAAAATCTCTAAAATTCACTATTAAGAAATCGCAAATACGCGCTTTCATACATCTTGGCCTGCACACTGGCGTGTTCTGTGCCAGGGCAGTGCCCCACCATAAAGTCAATTCCCAGTAAGGAGATGGACCACCTCAGCAGTTTTGGGTCTGTGGTCTGTCTGAACTCAGCAGTGAGTCCCAAACCGGTAGGGTCTTAGCTTCTTCAGTGTCCAGACCACAGCAAAAGCTTCTCGCTCTATGGCACTCCACCTCTGTTCACTGGGGGTAGTCGCCTGCTGAGGAAAACTACAGGCTGGTCTAGGCCCTCTTCGTTCAGTTATGAGAGCACCGCTCCCACACCATGCTCTGAAACGTCAGTCTGCACTACGAATTCCTTGGAGAAGTCGGGTGCCTTGAGCACATGGCTACCTTCAGGGCATCAAAAGCTTTCTGACAGGCATCAGTCCAGATCACCTTCCTGGGCTGCTTCCTGGAAGTCAGATCAGTCAAAGGGGCAACAATGGTGCCATCCCCCTTGACAAATCTCCTATAGTAACCGGTGAGACCTAAAAAGGCTCTAACCTAAGTCTGGGTGTTGGGGGGCTCCCAAGCCAGAATGGTGTCAATCTTAGGCTGCAGGGGTGCCACCTGGCCGCTTCCTACCTGGTGCCCTAAGTACACCACAGACCCCTGCCCGATTTGGCGCTTACTGGCCTTGATCGTGAGGCCTGACCTCTGCAGAGCCTCCAACACTTCCCAGAGATGTGCAAGTGATCGTACCAGCTGAAACTGAACACTGCAATGTCATACAGGTAGGCGGCACTGAAATCCTCCAGTCTAGCCAACACCTGGTTGACCAACCTCTGAAAGGTGGCAGGGGCATTCGTCAATCCAAAGGACTTCACCCGGAACTGGTAGTGCCCCTCTGTGGTTGACAATGCAGACCTCTCCTTGGCCCCATCAGTTAAGGTAAACTTCCAGTACACAGATGTTAAATCAAACGTGCTGAGGAACTTGGCAGCTTCCAACCGATCTATGAGCTCATCAGCTCTGGGGATAGGGTGCGCATGAATCCTGGTGACGGCATTGAGACCACGGTAGTCCACGCAGAGCTGAAGTTCAGGAGTGGCACCGGGTGCAGCAGTCTTTAGGACCAAGACCACTGGGCTGGCCCAAGGACTGTTGGAGGGCTCTATCACCAGCAATTTAGAGACCTCCTCTTTGATGCTAGCTCTGACCCTGTCAGTCAGCCTGTAAATCTTGTGCTTCACAGGAGGACTATCCCCAGTGTCCATGTCATGGGTACACCAATGGGTGACACCTGGGGACAGGGAAAACAGGGTGGCAAACTGCCCCAACAACTGGCAACAGTCAGTCTGCTGTTCTGGGGTCAGTGTAGGGGAGAGGATCACCTTCCACTGACCCATCATGCTCCTTGGTAGACTGATGGTCAGGAAGAGACTCACTCTCCTCCTCGACCCCATCATCTGTCACCAAGAGCATGCTCACTTCGGACCTCTCAAAGTGCGGCTTGAGGCGGTTTACATGGTGGACCCTCAAAGGGTTCCTGGGAGTCTGCAAATTCACCAGGTAGGCATTACTTTTGCGCTTCACCACCTCAAAAGGCCCAGTCCACTTGTCCTGTAGAGCACAAGGCTCTCCTGGGGCCATAACCCACACTTTCTGCCCAGGGTGAAACTCTACCAGAGCGGCATTCTGGTCACACCAGCATTTCATCTCCTCCTGGCTAGCTTCTAGGTTCGCCTGAGTGAGTTTCCTGAAGCGGGAAGTTCAGTTTCTGAATGCCAACATGTAGATATATACATCCTTGAGAGTTTTCCTGGGAGCTGTATCCCAGCCTTCCTTCACCAAACTGAGAGGTCCTCTCACAGGGTGCCCATACAGAATACAGAAGCTCAAAGGGACTGAACCCTAATGACTTCTGTGGTACATCCTTGTATGCAAAGAGAAGGCATGGTAAGAGGATGTCCCATTTACACCTCTTGGGTTCTGTTAGACCCTTGATCTTGCCTTTTAGGGTTTAGTTGAACCTTTCTACCAACCCATTACTTTGGGGGTGGTAAGGAGAGGTGAACTTGTAGGTTACACCACACTCCTCCCACAGGGATGTCATATACTTTGATATGAAATTGGTACCCAGTCAGATACCACCTCTCTGGGGTACCCCACTTGGGAAAAGATCCCCATTAACACCCAGCCCACCACTGGTGCTGTCAAGATCCTGAGAGGAATAGCCTCCGGGTGCCAGGTGGCATGGTCTACCAAGACCAGAATATACCTGTTGCCCATGCCTGTCTTGGGGTCCAGTGGCCCCACAATGTCCATCCCAACCCACTCTAAAGGGGTGCCAACATCCGGGAATGGTTGGCGAGGAGCCCTACACTTCCTCCCATGCTTACCACTTGCCTGGAAAGTTTGGCAAGACATACAATGTGCATCTGACTGCCTTCGCATTTGGGGCCAAAAGAAGTGGGTGACAATCCTGTCAAATGTCTTGTCCTGCCCCAAATGTCCTGACAAAGGCACTTCGTGAGCCAGACTCAGTAGGAAGGTCCTGAAGCGCTGGGGTGCCACCAGCACATGGGCTGACCCGGACTCAGCAACCTTAGGCTTGCTGTACAGGAGACCATTCTCCCAGTAGATCCAGTGTGATCCAGATTGCTCACCAGCTGCCTGGTTTGCAGCCTGCTGCTGCAAACCCTCTATAGAAGGGCATTCCTTCTGCTCCCTGCAGGAGTCTTCCCTGGTGGGACCACCTTCTTGCTGCCAATGGGTCAGCTCAGATACATCACCCAGTTCAGCCACTTGCTCCCCTGTAGGTACCGGGGCGTACCCCTCAATGTCAGCCTCCTCTAGGACTGTGGGAATTTCAGTGGCGGGTTTCCTGCCCCCCTTGCCCTTTCTCTTGGCAGGCACCTGGGCAACTGTTTCAGGCTCCAGGTCCTTCTGATTACCCCCTCCTGGCTGCCATGGACCGAGTGGTCACGCATGCCCACTCTGGCAACCCAAGAATCTCTGAGTGAGCTGTGAGCTCCACATCCTTCCACAAGGACTGCTCCAGGTCATTACCTAGCAGACAATCGACAGGCATGGTAGGGCTCACAACCACCCTCAAGGGACCTGAGACCCCCCCATTCAAAAGGAATCTGTGCCACCTTACACTGGCGGTCTGAGTTGTCCACAGAAACTACTTGGTGGAATGCCCCGGGGCCTACTTGCCCCCATAGACCAGGTGACACCGAACTGAGGTCACACTGGCTACAGTATCTCTGAGAGCCTCTAACTTTCTCCCATTGATGATCACCCAGGCGCTGTATTTATTAGTGTTTGAAGGCACCCGTTTTCCTGGGACCATCTCACTATCCCCTAGTGAGACATGGGTCATCCCCTCCCTCCTCTGGGTACCCCTCCACCCTAAGCGCTACACTAGTCAACACATTGGACTGCCCACTGGTGGGTGGCTGTGCCCTCTTGGGGCACTTGGAAACCCCCTTCAAGTGACCCACCTGCTCACAGGCATAGCACTTGCGAGGTCCCTTCTCTGCAGACTTCCCCAAAGAGACCCATGGTTTCCTATCTCCTGGGCATAGGAGTACTTACCCTGGGTACTAGTTTGAGGCCTTTTAGAGAACCCCTTTCCTTTACCCTAGTCCCCCCACTCTTATGCTGGGGACCCTGCCCACCTTTGGTGGAATCTCCACCATACACCTTCTTGTGGACCCAGGTACTCTCCCACTGGCCTGCCTCCATAGCAAGCTTCATGGGGTCAGTCAGCCTACTATCTGTCAAGTGCTGGCGCAGTACTGCAAAACGTAGACTCGACAAATGCTCCCACACAATCAAATTGTACAGCCCCTGAAAATCTGTCACATTGCTGTCCTTCAACCAACCATCCAGTGACCTGCAAAAAGAATCCACACATTCTAACCATGTCTGGGAATCAGTTTTCTTACTGGTTCTAAAATGATCCCTGTACTTTTCAGGAGTGAGACCATACCTAGTGAGAAGGGCCTTCTTCATGTCAGTGTAGATGAGGTTGTACCCATTACCCAAAGCGAACAAGGTGTCCCTCCCCTCTTCTGAGAAATGAAGCCGCAATTCTGCTCCCCAGTTCTTTTCAGGAACCCCATTCATGTGAATAGATGCCTCATAGCCCTGAAACCAACTTTGTATATCATCATACTTCTTGTACTCCTTCACTACATTCTTAGAACTGTGCACTACTCTGTTTGAGTGCACTGAGGAATTGCTGACACCATCGGTGCTGGATTTACTCTGTAGCTCCAGCTTATGGTATAAAACCATCTTCTGTGATTCCATCGTGAGCCTCTCAAGCTCTATTTGATTCCTCCTAGCTTCCCTCCTGTCCTACAGCTCCTCTGGCGACAAACCACTGCTGCCTGGCCTGGAGGGTCCCTCCCCCCCAAACGCACATCCACCCTAGTATTAAGCTCCTCCTCCTCCACACTAAGGTCTCCGAACTGCCAACTGGCATGTCTGGCTCCTACCCAGGCCCTCAGCATCTTTTGTAGGTCCTCTTTCCTAGTGAGGCCTCATTTTTGGACTCTTAGGTTTTTACAAATAGCTTTCAACTCCTTTATGTTGTTTGATTCCAACCTTTCCTCCTCAAAGGCCACTTCTAGGGATGCAACTGATGATGCTGCTAATTCAGGCATGGTGCAGTAGGAAGTTTTATGTTATAAAAATAATGGGACACAAAAATAGACCAAAAGGAAAACAGTATGTGGTACATAATGGTCTGCAATATGGTAGCAGTGTACACTAATCACTGTAGGTAAAGTGCAAATGCAAGTCCTATCCTCACCGCTGACAACCAATGTTAGAAATGGGGGTCTCTAGTTGGCAGGTTCTTAGCCTGTCCAAGTAGGGGCACTTCTTCCTAGTCAGGGTAAGGGGGGATACACTTCTAAAATAACCCCTGCCCACCCCCCATGGTAGCTTGGCATGAGCAGTCAGGCTTATCTAAGAGGCAATGTGTATAGCATTTGCACATAACCAGCAGAAATACAGTGAAAACACTACAAACGGACACCACATCAGTTTTAGAAAAATATCCAATATTTTATCTGAGCCAAACAAGACCAAAAACAATAAAAATCCACCATACAGTTCTTAGAAATATCAATAAGCAAAAATAGACTTAAAATACAATCCCTTGAAGTCAATAGCTCTGTCCGGGACTATCAGGGCGTCACGAACAACAAATCCAAACAGCTGACTGCAGTGTTGCAGGCCGGCTATGGTGTTGGGAAGACCCACAAAACAGTACATTTAGAAATGCAGGGCGTCTGGGACCTTGCGGGGAGCTCCGGAAAGCCAGTGTTAGCAGGCATTGGTTCCAGAAGTCAGTGCAGGCGTCGTCAGGCCCTTGAAGTCACACGCACTGCAGATCTAACTCTGCGCGGTTGAATTTGGGAGCACTGACGGCGGCGGGCGACGGAGATGTGGAGCGAAGTGCAGTGGTGTGGCGTGCAGTGTCCTCAGGTCACAGTGCAGGCAGCGGCTCAGAGACAGTCACTGCAGTCACTGCTGGTCACTGAGCTGGTCATCCAATAGCGTTGGTGAGACCAGGTCTGTGGTGCAAAGTGGTCTGGTGCTCATCGCGGTGCTGGCAGGTCACGGTGCTGGCAGTTCATGGTGCAAGCAGCGTCGTTGTCGTTGCTGAGTGCTGCCATCGGCTGACGAACTGGAGTCGATGGCACCAGTGTCAGTAGGCCAAGGCTGCGGTGTGGGACGGGGCGGTGCATTAGGTGTCGTCGGTGAGACCAGGGCTGTGGTGCGAAGTGCGTGGTGCCCTCTGCGGTGCCTTCGGGACACAGAGCCGCCAGTGGTGTCGTTGATGGCGTCTAGTTGCTTTTTCTTTTGTTGCAGCACAAAACACAAAGGGGCATATCATCAAGGACCGGCGATAATTATCGCTAAGCGCACTTAGCGCTAGGATAATTATCGCCGGGTAACGTGGAATTTTATCGCTGAGATAGCGTGCTATTAGCAACGCTTATCTCAAAAGCGATAAAATTCCAAGCTCTAACTGCCAAATGTGAGATTATCGCTGGAAATCCAGTGATAATCTCACAAAGTTTGGCGATAGCTTGATGATAGGGCAAGGCATACTTAGCCATGATATCCACCTTACATAGGATATCATGGCTAAGTCAGTCTTGAAGCAGGCGTAAGTAAAGTAGCGATAACAGAGGTTATCGCTACTTTGCTTGTCGCTCTGCAGGTTAGCGTGCCCATTGATAATTGGAGAAATGTCGCTTAGCGACATTTCTCCAGTTATGTCAGGGCAGGAACGCCCACTTTGCATCTCATTAGAGATGCAAAGCTGGGCGTTCAGAGAACAGGCGCTAATGCAAGGTTTCACGCAATAGCGTGACCTTGCTGATTAGGCGATAAAATTATCGCCGCTTTTCGTCCGTAAACGGACGCAAAAGCGGCGATAATTTTTTATCGCCTCGTTGATGATATGCCCCCTGGTTCCCGATGCTGGTAGTGGATGAATTTGAAGTCTTTGCTGTTCCTGGGACTTCTTGAACAGGGGAAAAGCTCTACCTCAAGCCCTTGGAGAAACTCAAACAAAGAAGTTGCAGAAAGTTCATTCCAGTCCTTTCACTGCCCAAGACAGAAGCAGCCACTGCAAGCCAGCACAGCAAAGCACACAGCAAAGTGGTAGTTCCTCCTCACAGCTTCTCCAGCTCTTCTTCTTGGTAGGTTCCTTGATCCAAAAGAGTTCTAAAGTCCTCGGGTCAGGGTCCCAATATTTACACCACATGTTCTTTATGTTCTCTTTGTGGCCAAGGTCTCTGAGCCCAGTCCAAACCAGTTTTGCACTCTCTGGCCCAGCTGCACCACAGGAGGTGGAAACAGCATTGTGGAGAGGAGACACTGCCTATTCAGGTACTAGTGAAAACTCCTACCACCACTCTAAATGCAGACGAGGCCTACTCAGCCCAACTAGGAGTCACCCAGGAAGGCAAGACACACCTCAACCCCCCTTGTTGCTGTCTACAGTGAATGCAAATCCCCAGCTCCTGTCACTCCAAAACCAGACAGTCAATACACAAACCAGCAGAGGCACACAGAATGGTTAACAAGAAAATGCCTTCTTTCTAAAAGTTAAACCAAACACAAGGGGTTGGGCTCATATAGTCAGTCAGGATGAGCCACCAAGCCTTTACTCAAACAATGCCAAAACTGCACCTTTACAACCTCAGTTCATTCAAGACCACTATATTCAATAAAAGTGATCACCATTTATTTTTTTTGAACATCATAAAAATACTTTTGTGTTTTGTCACACACAAAGAACCAATGCAAAACAAATCATAAATATTCTTCCCACCCACCATCATAAATTAATACACTACAGTGGAGACAAACAAAAATTGACAAAATAATGCACAACAGTAATCAAAAACAAAAATGATGTACAGTAATGAATCAGTTCTTATTTTTTCATTGTACAAAACAAGAGCTAAATATCAATAAATAATACATGAAATTACAGTCAACTCATAAGCTCTTATTCATGGACGGGGCACCCGTAACACAATAATACTACTGTATCCAGGAGACACATTTCGCTGTACAATTGTTAATTTCCTGGTTCTCAGTGTCACTCTTTTATAGTCGTTGGGTGCACAGATACTTGTCTACGCGTTTCGAACTCACTACAACACTTTTTCGGGGTTCTACTCAGGACAGAGAACTGGTACCCACTCTCATGAGACTTGAAGCATTGGCAGAATACAATGATTAAGATCTTTTTTTATTACTAGAGGACTAACACCCCTCCTTCATATCGCAGTCCCTGGTCAATTTCAATGCCACATTCAGGCACCAAGAATTAATTTGTTCATCTGTGGTTACAATTCTTCCCACAGCGCTCGTCATCAATGGCTCGGTACAGAAGTTCTTTCTAAAAGTGGCATTTTCAAACACACAATTTAAAAATCATCTCCCTAAAAGATGTGTTATTAAAACTACATTTCTCTATCTTGTCCCAATGAAAAGTTATACTTGTAAGATGTTACAAAGCAACTCCCATGTTAGCCTATGGGGACAGATAGCCTTTCAATAATGAAAAAACGAAATTGACAATATTTCACTATCAGGACATTTCACACACACTAGGACATGTCCTACATTTCACATATACTGCACCCTGCCCGTGGGGTACCTTGGGCTTACCTGAGGGGTGCCTTACATGTAAGAAAAGGAAGGGTGAGGGCCTGGCAAGTAGGTGTACTTGCCAGGTCATCATGGCAGTAAAAACTGAACACAGACACTGCAGTGGCAGCTCTGAGAACCCTTTGAAAGGCTGCTTGTGTGGGTGGCACAATCAGTGCTGCAGGTCCACTAGCTGCATTTGACTTACAGGCCCTGGGCACACACAGTACACAGTACTAGGAACTTAGTCGTAAATCAAATAAGCCAAACATGGAAACACCAATCCATAAACACAATTTACAGTAGGAGCACTTGCATTTTTACACTGAACAGCATTGAGAAAGTGCGCAGAGGCACTAAACCAGCACAACAAAGTCCCACATACCATTAAAAACTGGAGGCCAGAAAGCAAAAAGACAGGGGAAACATGCCAAAAGATGCCAGGTCTAACAAGAACTTTAAAACACTTGTAAAACAAATTAAATAATTTTCATATTTCCTTCTGTCTCTGAATCCCTGAGGAATTGGTGGCACTCTGATATCCGAGAAACTAAAAGGTAAATGTTATCAATGTAATTGATGTAACTTAGTTTCAGCATAAACCTCACTCCGTTTCAGACAACTACATTGTGTTTGGTGAGTACATGTTCTCTGGCTATGATATACGTTCAAGATTGTTTTCTTAAACTTTAATAAAAGCAAACACTTAAAAGGATTATATAGTTCACTCTGATACCATTGAATCACTTACCTATGTCGTCTCCTCTACCTTAAATATAATGTATGCATTATACATTTTCAACAGTCTGTACATGTGATGAGGATTCTTTCATTTGCTTACATAGCTTAGAATCCATAGTCTGCAACAAATAATATCAGTTCTACTTCAAGGTAAACTCTGAGACAGAATTTACACTATTTTAAGTTTGTTCCTAAAATATCACTTAATTATTTAGAACATTTCCCAGGTTTCTGTGGACTTTTAGTCATGTCTTCAAAATGAAAGCAAACAATCTCGAAGGTTTTCACAAGGCCTGGTAAAAAGTATTGGCTCGGGCAACAACGTATCTTGCTTGCCCGTCTAGGACGGTCTGGACCATGCAGAATTTATACCCAATATCTTCAAAATGGCTCCTACATTTTCCAAACATAGGGGCATATTATCAAGGGCTCATCGCCACTTTAGCGGCACTTTTTTGACGCTAAAGTGGCGATATTTTTATCACCCTGTTAGCAAGCTGTCGCTAACATGCGTTAGCGACAGATTTCCGGCGATAGCACCCGTTTTTTCTATCGCCTTGCATGCCAGCGATATTTTTCGCTAATGACATGCAAGGTAGGCGTTCCGTCTTTAAATCCAGCAAAAACTCCCGCTAACCGCACTTCGCCCTATTAGCAAGGATAGGCCGGACCTGGGAAGCGATAAAAAAGTCGCGCTAAGGCCCGTTAGCTGCAGGAACTTAAGACCAGAAAATAGCTGGTCTTAAAAATGGGAATAAGTCTTGGGCCCACATCCATGCATGTTTCTGGTGCTGGACAGCGCTGCAAGCAATGTTGCAGCGCTGCCCTGCGACAAAAATACAGTGCAGGAATGTGCACCATCAATAAGATAGTGCGCATTCCTGGGCCCCAGTCATGAAAAGTGTTGCTGCGCTGCGACAAGACAGCGTTGCAACACTCCTCATTACGCCCTCCTTGCAACAGCATGGATGCGCTGTATCACTGTACAGCGCTCCATGACGCAAGTAATGACAGATATGTCAGGAATCCTGACGTATCTGTCTGCGCTAAAGTCACGCATTGCTGCAGTCGTGTCACAACCATGACGCAACTCCAGCAATGCATGGGGCCAGCCTATCCCTGTGGCACTGCCTCACCCGCACGCCTGCCATCAGGCAGGCGGAAGGTACTGACGCAGTGCTGTTCATGAGGGGTGCCCAAATGTCGGCACAGTAGGAGAAACATCGGTGGTGGTTGGGCGTGCAGTGTCATCGTATGGAAGCATTGGTGGACTGTTGGTGCGGAGGGAGTTGACGAGATGTTCTTCGGTGGCCTTGATCCAGCTGCGAGGGGGTGCGATGATGGCGGTGGCGTCCGTTGGGCAAGGTGAAGACGTGATGTTACCAATGATGGTCGGTCCAGGAAAGTCTGGTGTTGTGGCTGCACTTGAAGTTCAGGCTGGCGGAGGTGACGTGCTCGACCATGTGTCGTGCTATGTGGCTTGTTGCGGTGACTTGCTGCTTGCGTCTGATGTAGGGGACCTTCCCCATGAGGGGGTGGTGTCCTGGTCACTGGGGTTCTCCAGGTGGAACTTGAGGTCACCGAGTAGGATGTCGTTGCTGGATGGGAGATCCTGGGGTGCAATGAGGTCTAAAATGGTATTGGAGAATGGGGGGCCATGGCCCGGGGTGCCTGCACATGAGGGTGCCGCAGAGGATGCACCTGTGCCTGGTCCGGATCTTGGAGTTGACGTGGTCCATGACACCCTTGGGTCATTAGAGTGCGTGGCCAGTCGGAGTGTGCTTCTGTAGGTGATGGCAATGCCTCCTCCCTGACGGTTGGGGTGCTCCTTGCGGGTGATACTGCAGCCGTCAGTGATGGTGATGGCGATGTCCGGTCCGGAGCAGAGGTTGGTCCTGCCAGGCGAGGTGGTGTCCAGGGTTGATGGCGCGGAGGCTGCTGGCGTTGTATCGGTGGAGTGTCCAAGAGGAATGCTCCTTGGTGCTGAGCGCGGTCCAGAGGCAGACGGATGCAAACGGCGTAGCCTATGGGTTGCCTTTGGCACGGGAGACGACCATTACAACGCAGGCAGTACATCGTTAACAACGCAACTCTGAGAACGCAGGTGCCTTAACATCGCATTTGAATACAACGCATTGCGAGGTCAGTAATGGGGTAATCTCAACTTTTTCAGGTGTGCATGGGTATTGGATGTAAAATATGAAAAATGGGGTGTTTTTTGGGGTAAATTATGAAAAATGGGCTGTTTTTTGGGGTAAGATATGAAAAATGGCCTGTTTTATTGGGGTACAATATGAAAAATGGGCTGTTTTATGGGATAAAATATGAAAAATTTGATGTTTTTTGGGGTAAAATATGAAAAATGGGGTGTTTTTTGGGCTAAAATATGAAAAATGGGGTGTTTCTTGGGGTAATTTTTTGAATTTTTGTGTGTATTTTTGGGGTCAAATTTCTAAATCCTGGGTGTGTTTTGTGCCAAAATAAAGAGAAATTTGGGAGGTGCATTTGTCTCAAATGTGATCTTTTGGGTGTCTTCTGGGGGTTCAGAAATGAATTCCAGGGTTCACGATTGGGTCTGTAGTGCAAAGGTTATTTTTGGGTCGCACTCACTGAAGTGGGAACAGTGATCGTCATGTCTCAGCTATGCAACACCTACTCTACTGTTGCAATGTGCCTAGTATTAGTATGTATTAGAATGGAATGCGATGTCATGGCATGCATCGCAACTACGTATGTGCCTTTGGCACACAAGTGGTACGCCCGCTGTGAATGGGCGCACAGCGGCCACCATTGAGAAGTGCGGAGGGGGGTGTCTGGACAGCTGTGAGGTGGTAAACCCCATAATGAACACTGGATGGTGTTCGGCCGTGGGGATGTGTGTGTGAGCATGTGTAGTTAAGAATTTATTGAGGGAAGTCTCACCCCTAAGCTGTGTCCCATGTCTACATAGCTCCTACTCTCCTGCGTCTGCTTCCAGGAAAAGGAAGTAGGCAGCCAGGCTCCCTCGCATGAGTCATTCACAACGCTGTGATGCGGCAGTGGTATTGTAATTTGGCAACAGGATAAGTCATGCAGCCAGGGGCCGGAGGGGTGGGCATGTTCTCCATGCAGGGTGCAATGCAGCCTGCTTTGCGAACAGAGATGTGCGCATGTCTGCATTGGGTGGCCTGAGTGGGCCGACCAAACAGTCATTGCGCACTTGAGTGTGCATGCCAATCCGCACATTCCCTGCTCCGTGTTTGGCGCAGCCCTACCCAACCGCCCAACCCCTGAGGATACATAGCATGATTACATCCGTTCTTTATCCCTTGTTTGTCCCTTTTTTAACTGTTTCATTGGCTTCTCTGAGCCCACACTACATGCTTCCTGCCGCTGCTGCCCCTGCGGCCCCGCACACCTGTCCTCGCACATTCCCACCTCCCAGCTGATCGTTCCTCCGCCCTCCCCTACTTAATGGTGGATGCTGCGCAATTGCGCAGCGGACAGGCGCTGCTGGCACGCAGAAGGCGCAGCTAAGACAAGATCATCTGCGCACGTCTGCAACCCAACTGCGGCAAGCGCCAGTAAGCCTGGATCACGGGCCACCCACTGCTACGGCACAGCCACCCTCCATGCACTCAAACCCGGGAAAGTCAGAGACTGACAACAGGCCTTGGCAAACATGACCCACGGCCAGTTCTCCTGCCTCCACTGCCGCCGGAGCTTAACCACCACCCCGGACTCCAACACAGCCGACACCAGCATCGGCTACACCCTAGGATGCATCACCCTCAACGGGCGCTCCATGCACATACATGCCGTGGAAATCTGGAACCTACTCGACTCTCTCTCACCCGACATAGCCTTCTTCACGGAGACCTGGACCAACGCCTCCTCCGTCCCTGACATCAAGACCGCCATCCCGGACGGATACAAGATCCAGAGGAAGGACCGCACCAATCACCCGGGAGGGTGTCTCGCCATTGCACACACGAGCACCCTCCGCCTCACCACCCCCAGCGGAACCTTCCCCTCCGCCAGAAACCTGCACTTCCAGATCCAGACCAGCCACAACTCCACACTCTGAGGAACCCTCGTCTACAGACACCCCGGGCCCCGGACACACCAGCCAGCCCACCATCTCCACCTGGACACCAGTCACAGCCAGAGACACAGCCTCAACCATGAAAGGCATGCACTCGTGGGCCCCCACCAATCCATGCCCTCCCACATCTAACACAGAGCCGCGGCCGCCATCACACACGAACTGCAATGCACCATCAACACCACCTCCAAGACAGGCACCTACCCAGACGACTGAAAGCGTATAGAAGTCTGGCCCTTTCTCAAGAAGACCACAGCTGACCCCACCGACCTCAAGAACTACCGGCCCATCTCTCTCCTCCCCTTCGCAGCCAAAGTTGCAAAGTTGCAGAGTAAACAGTCAACAGGGAAGTGACACGATTCATTGATGACAACACCATCCTCGACCCGTCCCAATCCGGATTCCATACCAACCACAGCAACGAGGCCGTCCTATTGGCCGCCACAGACGACATCCGCACACTCCTGGACCAAGGCCATTCCGCAGCCCTCATCATACTCGTCCTTTCAGCGGCCTTCAACACTGTCTCCCACCACACACTAGTCGCAAGACTACACAACGCCGGCATACAAGGAACAGGCCTCGACTGGATCCGATAATTCCTCCCCAGAAGAAGCCAAAGGATCAGACTGCCAACCTTCCTCTCCATTCCCACGTAAATCACCTGCGGAGTCCCAGAGGGTTCATCTCTGAGCCCGACCGTCTTCAACATCTACATGGCACCCTCGACGCCAACAACACGGCCTCAACATCGTATCCTATCCTGATGGCACACACCTCATCCTCCCCCTCACCAAAAAGACCACCACTGCCAGACTCAACTTCCAGAACGGAATGCAGGACATCGCAGTCTGGATGACCAACAGCTGCCTGGAGCTCAACGCCGGGAAGACAGGAGTCCTTGTCCTTGGAACCACACCTTCAGCATGGGACAACACCTGTTGGCCTTCGCCCTCGGAAGCCCACCTACTCCCTCGGACCACGCCAGAAACCTCGACATCGTACTCGACCCATCCCTCACCATGAACAGACAGGTCTACGCCGTCACCTCCAGCTGCTTCAACACCCTCTGCAAGACCTTCAAATGGATACCCCCAGAGTCAAGGAAGACAGTCACCCATGCACTCATCACCAGCAGACTGGACATTGGAAACGCACTTTACGCCGCCATTTACAAGTCCATACTCCGCAAACTACCAACATTACAGTACAACGCCGCCAGACTCGTTCTCGGCATCCCCCGGCACTAACACATCAGCCGACACCTACGTAGACTCCAGTGTCTCCCCGTGGTGATAAGAGTCATCTTCAAAATCATCACTCCCACCTCCGAATGCCTACACAACAACGTAACCAAATACCTCAACAACAGAATCAACTTCCACGTACACAAATGAGACATCCGATCTTCCAACCTCGCACTGTCCGAAACGCAGCGCATCCACAGAGCAGGCGGGAGATCCTTCTCCCACATTGCATCCAATACCTGGAACGAACTACCGGCAGACATCAGAGGTGCCCCCTCCCTGAACACGTTCAGGAAGACCCTCAAGACCTGGCTCTTCTGCTTACAGATCTGCGGACCCCCACCCCTCAGTGCCTTGAGACCCTCACGGGTGTGTGGCGCGCCTACAATTCCCCATAGTGATTGACTGATTGAGTTATCATCATGTGATGATTGTTCCTCTTCTGCACTGCTTGAGGTGGTGGGGCAATGCTCTTCCAACATAGTGGTAGACCCGCCACTGGAGTTGCGACATCTACGTGTGATAGGTATGAGCGACTCCCCCCCGGCCCTCCTGCGCTACGCGTCCTACCTTCTCCTTACCTGGACATTGACCTGGTGGCGCAATCCACTGCACTCTCTCCACATCTGTGACTCAGCCAGCAGGAGCCTGAGACAGGTGTGCTTTCACTGGGCTGGGTACAGCAATCACCCCGTAGTCGGCTGGTGGACCGCCCGATGCAGTTGATGCAGCAGGGCTCCCTTAGGTGTGTAGTTGCAGCGCTCAGTCCACACAAGTTCGGTGTCGCACAGGGGCCTCACCCTCCAGGGCGTGCGGCCAGCCCAACATCATCCGTCCTGTGATGCAGGGAGACGGCACCCACCGTTGGTAATCCCCTCCGTGCACCCCGGTGTAGTGGTGGATCATAGTATACAAAGCGGACATCACTACGTTGGTGCGCAGGATCACCTCTACCATTGACTGCACCAAGGTGCGCAAGGTGGGCTTCTCACACAGGTCAGCAACGTGTCTCCATGCGACCTGCCAGACTTCACCACCAGGTACGGGTGATCGTCACACATCAATGTCTCTCGCCACGGCTCATCGACTCCACATCTACTCCACATCCCACTCCAGGCCACAGACGCAGGTCCAGCGAGGGATCCAGGAACCAGACGAAACTCCAGTGAGGGATCCAGGAACCAGACGCAGCTCCAGCGAGTGATCCAGGAACCAGATGCAGGTCCAGTGAAGGGATCCAGGAACCAGACGCAGCTCCAGCGAGGGATGCAGGAACCAGATGCAGGTCCAGCAAGGGATCCAGGAACCAGACGCAGCTCCAGCGAGGGATCCAGGAACCAGACGCAGGTCCAGCAAGGGATGCAGGAACCAGACGCAGGTCCAGCGAGGGATCCAGGAACCAGATGCAGCTCCAGCGAGGGATCCAGGAACCAGACGCAGGTCCAGCGAGGGATCCAGGAACCAGACGCAGGTCCTGCGTGGGGACCAGGATCTCATCCTGGTCAACCGGTATGTTGGATGGCTT
The DNA here is from genome assembly GCA_963921515.1 of Calotriton arnoldi. NCBI lineage: Eukaryota > Metazoa > Chordata > Amphibia > Caudata > Salamandridae > Calotriton > Calotriton arnoldi. Next base: position 867,172 of record CAWUFW010007013.1, on the reverse strand, counting down.
GAGGAGGTTATTGGTGTGTGCTGCACTATGCCCTGGCTGCTCAAATCTGCATTAATCCTTTTTTTTGGTCCATCTTTTATGTTGGAGGTGGCCAGATAGGCTAAATCAGAAATTGCGGGTTAGCGTGCCTTTTTCTATCGTTAAGGGCTTATCGCTGGATTCCACCCGCTATCACCAGTTCCATTAACGCCGTCGCGTTAATGTTAGCGACGGTTTTTGCCGCTGATCCCTGCAGCTATCACCTGTTAGCAAAACATTGCTAATACGTCGCTAACAGGGCGATAACTTGCAGGGAACGAGGGCGATAGAAAAACTAGCGCTAACCTAGGTTAGCGATAGTTATCGCCATTTCTTGCTAATATGCCCCATAGTGTTCTGTGGCTTCATGGTAAATGCAGTTTTGAATTTGTGTTCGGGGTCTATGTGTAGTGCATCCTCCCATTGACATGAACCCTTTGGCCAAGCAACATGATTGTTCTGACAGCATCTCCTGCCTTTCCTTCCCGCAATGAGAGTAACCTTTGTGAGTTCCGAGAATTCTGCTCTGTGGACTTTTTTCTCAAAACCTTAGTGCTCTCAACTAACTGAGAGGTAATGCACACTACTATAAAAAAAATCTAAATAAATTAATAAAATTAAAGACAAATCTAGAATTCTTAGGGTCTGTACTATTGCAGCAAGAAGAACAATAACTCCATTGACGTTTGTATCATATATGTGTGTTGCCTTTTCCCCAGAATTTGGAGCAGTCAGTGGTTACTGTCTTTTAAGACACAGACATTTATTAAGGGTATATCCGTGAACTGGATACTGTGGTACTCCAATTAGATACCCAAGCCCTTCCTGTATACCATTTACCCTCCAACATCATCTAGAGAACACAGATACTGTGTGCTCTAGGAGGTGATAACAGGTTTAAAACTAAGATACAGAATGACACAGTAACAATAAAGCAATTGTCCTATCAGTGGTACTAATATGTTACTATTAAGATATAGAATCGATGCGACAGCTAAAATGACGTCTGAAACAGAAAATTATAAGATCCTAGATACGTTTAGGCCAAGATACAGTCCCAAATATGTTTTTGCACAGTCCCAAGTATGTTTCTTGCACTTAGACAGTTGAACTGCAAGCACTATCTTAAAAAGCAAACACTGTATTGGAATATGCACTGGTCTCAATCAGTGAGGGCTTTGGCAGCTCACTACTCTTAACCTGGGAACTCTTTACCTTATTTCCAGATAGATCAATTTTAAACTCAGTCGATTTACATCAAGAATGCCCCTACGCAGAGATGATATATCTGAATGTTGTTGCAGTTTCCTCTGCAGCTATGTGTTCAAGGGGGTAGCTCAGTGTGTCTGAAGTAGTGCTGAAGTAATTGTGATCAACATCCACTAGTGTACCCCAAGTGCACCCACTAGTGTACACAAAGTGAACTGCTTCAAAACCTATTGGAAGTGGGTGCTACTGTTGAGCAAAGAAAAAAGTAAAACAATGTGACGTCACTAGGCTGTATGGTATAGTGAGGCCTCAAAGTGCAGGTACCGGAAACAAGAAATGCTAATCACAGTTGAAGGCATGGACAGTGCTATTTCACAGGCCCTACATTATGCCCAGGGTATCAAATAGTACTAACGCGTGGATTCGTGGATATTAGTTCCCATCTGATGGGTGTTCCAAAGTTCAGCTGCTTCTATCTCGAGAACCTATTCCCTGTGACGTTTTCCTGGTGTCTGTGGCACCTATGATTCCCAGATCACTGGATGGGCTATTTGGCACACACCAGAGACAACAGGCGTACCGTAGCCTGATGAAGAGACAGTAAAACTCACTAAAGATTTCAGAAGAATCCACATACAAACACGCAGATAATCTCCTTTTAAGGTAATACTACGTAAGTCACCTTTACACAGACTGATTGCAATCACCCTCCACTGCAGGTGAGGCTAATCTTTGGGTGCACCTATTTCAATAAAGCCTTGTGCTCTTTTTAGGGGAAAAGAAAACGTGGAGCACCTTCTGTGGGTTCCTAATTTTGAGTTCACTGAGAGAAAATACAGAGTCAGCCTGAAACCCTTGAAGAGGACAGGATGGCACCACTCTCTACACTGTGGGGAAACGTTCATCCCTATATCTGACGGTAGTTTCTCGGTGCCTACACATGAGAGGTTATAACGAGGGTCATGCCACATTAGAAAGTGAGTTATAAAAACAATGCATTGCTAAAGACATTAGTGGAAGTACGGCCATATAAACAAACCCTTGTTACGACTGGCCACAAACTCCCATGGGCTCAGCAAAAAGATTTCAGAGGCTGAAAGCAGCTGAATTATCTGTCTCTTTGTGGAACCCGGATGAAAACATTCAAGAATCAGCACGGAATCACCAATTCTCGCATATTATTTACTAAAAACTTGTAATCTCCTTTATTTCCCCCATCCCTGAAATTATTAAGACCCCTGGTAAATGTAGTTCCAGAGCAGAGAAATAACAGGGATTTTAACAGGCTACTTGTAATGAGGTGGAGGGAAGGGAATACCAACAATATGCATTACTGTAATTATAGTTTAGTAGAACAAGCATTTGCAATGCAATCGGTCTCGCCTTTGGGACCTTATAGGTATGTAGCGATGCAGTGGGAGCACTCCAGGGGGTTGTCGACGATAGGGATGCGCACTTTTGGATAGGAAAGTTGAGGAAGGGCAACCCACAGGGGCTGCATGAAGTAAAGCACAAAGAGTTATTGCAAAATGGTAGAGGTGCAGAGAAAGGCTGGAGATGCAAGCAAAACAGAAAGGGCTGAAGGGGGGGGGTGAGACACAGAGAGCAGCGTAAGGACAGGTGGGTGACATGCAGAGGTACTGTAGTGTGCAGAGTGGCACATAGTTTGCCCAGCAGGATGGGAGGATGATGTCACAGAAGGCATGCAGGGGCATATAAATGGGCTGGAGGGGCAAAGCAGGTTGGTCTGGGGTACATAGAGTGCCAGCAGAGTCAGAGCAGAGTGACTCACAGATTGGCTGCAAAGGCGAGGCTAACCGGCATGCAGAAAGACTGCAGGTCCAGTGCCAAGGCTGCGCCAAGAGGGGCTTCAAAGTGATAAAGGGACAGCAGTGGTGTGATAAGTTGTCATGAGTTCACACAAACATTATACATTAACACCCCAAATGCCAAAACAACACCATCATATGCTAATATAACCATATAAATGTGTCCACACATCCAAGATAGTACACCAGCATATACCATCCCATGCCAACACAACTAAAATCTTAAAGTTACATCCATGATATGTCAACACACCAACATTGAAAGCCATGACACCATCATCATATGTTAACATAAGCAACATAATACATCCAAAAACCTCCCATCATGCACCAACATACCCATTGTTGGTCCACAATGTACGCCATCAACCCAAACATGGAAGCCGTTTCAGGCAAAGCTTAGAGCGTAGTGACAAACAATTATGCAGGGGAGAAAAGGAGGCAAGTACTAGAATATCTAAGGTACAAAGTAAAGATGGCTAAAACTACACACTTGTGCACCAAGGACATTAGCCAGGCTTTGGTTCCCAGATGGAATTTTAAGTCATGCCATACAAACCAAGCACGAAGCACAAAAGGCCTTAAGTTCAGAAAAAAAAGTTAAAGCATAACTTTAATAAGTGAGGACCATGGCTTTACAGGCTGTTATTTAGGACACTGGTCAAATTTCTGTTGAGTTTGTTTAATGAATAGGTCCAGGATATTGACTTTTAAGATTTTGTGTATAGGTTACCAAGGGTTGTGCGTGAATGTGCTGTATGCAATGCAACTAAGTTGAAAAGAGACTTTGCTCCAATTCACTACTTAGAAGCCAATAGTATTTCCATACATATTTCTTAACTACAAAATAGATGCAATTCCTGGGCATAACCATCACCACGCAAATAAATTCTATATAAAGCGCGAGAAAAAGACAACCTTTCCTGATGCATCAGCCGTTTCTGCTGGGAGGGAAAATGCCTCAACTTGAGAGTAGCTCTGCAGCTTGTTTGAGAACATTTATAAGGGTGCTTTTTGTTGCCTCAGCTGCCTTCTCTGCAGGAGACCAGCTTCTCGCTTACCCTTTTAAATCCTCCCCTTACAGCTTCAAATATTTGTGAGATGTTAAAAAGCCATTTACAACTCTCGTGAACATTCCACCTAGTATACGATTCACATCCAAACTACCTCAAAAATAAGGGGAAAAAAGTGCTTAGAATGATGTGCAGTACTCTAAAAAGTAAGTCAGCCCCGTAGGTGCCACTAGTACTGTACTGAAATGCAGGAAAATGGAAAGCTGTGAAAATATTAGTAAAGCCGAATGTGACTTCTTTCAAGAGCCTCTCCCGGCTGCTTTCTGTGCCATCTGCTGCCTGAGTAGCTTCACAGTGAATGGAGCTGCACTGAAGCAGAACTGCTTGTGCACTAGGACACAATCGGGTCAGGTCAGCACTCCCTGCACCAAACCTGATGCCCGTCACAACTCCCTCCATCTCGGTACCACGGCATGACCACCCACTCCCAGAGAGCGCAGAATCAGTCACAGGTCCCATTTCTCACACGCACCAGAAATGCCAAATGGATGTGCTACTCCAGTCTGACTGCAAGAAGCCCAGGCCTCCTGATGCAGAGTACCAATCGCAACTACGTCCCACCCCCAGTTAGGCAACCCAAAAGTTTCCACTAAACCTGCTCTGCTCTCAACCATATCCATTCGCCCATCTTGCGATGATGTTGTACAAAAACATGGACGCACGGGACCAGATCGACAGAGTACCAAATGCAAACACCCCCTCCCAAATCTAATCAGTTTAAACCTTCTTAAAAACCAAGTGGAGCGGCTGCAGCGGCCAACCTCTCCCTGCGCATTCAGCGTGTTGCATAACATTAACCCCGCTGCCTTCTGCGGGGCTGACATCACCTCGGCGCGCCGGCTTCCCATTGGATGCCTCTCCGGACGCCACACGGGACCTGGGACAATGGCAGCCCCTCTCTTCACACAGCCTCTCTCCCTGTCTGATTCATCGCAGGCACGGCTGCGCCTGTGCATCTGCGCAGGGGAAACATCACTGGGGGCCACTTTTCATGATTTTGTCGAGTTCGGGATTAGCTGGATTAAGGGACGGTTCGTAAGGACCCCCTGCAGCTGCGAGGAAGTTTCATCACGGGGTCAGCATAGTTCGTACCACAGTCTGTCAACACCAATCGAGGGAGACTACATAAAAACGAGATCGGGGAAGCCAGTTTATAACAGAAAATAAGAGCGCGCCCAGCCACCCAAAAATGTTCGAGATTTAATCAAACTATCTGGGGTCGCTATAGGAGGAATGCCAGGTATATTTGGGTAATGACGTAGGTTATTTCGGTTGCAAAACGACCTGAGCAAAATTGTCGACCGTGTCAGATCTTTTATTTAAGGAAACAGAGTCAAAGTGACCGACATATTAGTCCAAAACCAGCAGCCTATACAACAAGCATTTGCAATGCAATAGGACTCGCATTTACGCGAGACCTATTGCATTGCAAATGTCCGTACAGTGTAAGACTTGAAGTAAAAGGGTCAATAGCCATGGAAGGATACAAATGACAACATGGCATAATAAGGCGGGACTTAACAAGCCTCATTATCAATCAGAAGACAGAATTGACGAAGGACAAACACAGAAGCCAATGAAACATATGGGCGGAGAGTGAGAGCAGCTTGTCTCCCCATACTGGACTACTGCATGCCTCGCGGAGCGAGCAGCACATTCTCGCTGCCGCTAAAGCTCGACCTAAAAAGGAGAAACGCTATTGAAGGAGTTTAAGGTGTATTTACTAACTTGCGCAAAATGCAAAGTTCATCAACAGTGTTCTAAGTTTGAGAAACATCACAATCCATGAAGTTTGTGCGGTTTGTCAACTTCACAAACATTTTCATTGCTTGAAAGGGTTATTTTCCTCTAGAATTCGCCTGAGCACAGTTTTTTACCTTTCAACTGATGTCATGAACGAGTGATAAACATGAGGAACCTAACCTATTAAAGAATGATTAATGCCATCATAACATTTATCTTTTGAAGGATACTTTCATTTTGTGCACAAAGTACATAGCAAAAACTGAAAAGAGCCGTGCACTAGCTGAAGGAGTCTAGACTCTAATGTACTTTTCCTTTTGTGAAGGCCAACGCATCTTCTAATGACAAGGACACTAATCAGCCTGTTTCCGAAGCTAAGCAATGCTTATCAATAAAAAAACAGCATTTTGATAATGTTCGCACAGATCAATTGTCTGTCCGGTTCCAGTCCTGCCAAGGACACCCAATATGTTTCAAGAAAGGGATGCTTCCTCCTGTGCGATTAGTCTCTCTGAAGGCTGTGATATTTCTTTAAGTTGTTTTTGAGTCTTCAGGGTATGGTTGATGTCTCTGTCAAATTGACATTACTGTACATTGAAACGTATTTTATGATGTGTTACTTTCTGAAACCAATGTTTTATTGAAGTATTTCTTAAACTGTGGTGCGTGAACCCCTGAGGCTCCACAACATCTATTTAGGGGGTTTGCGACTGTTTATAAAATTAAATAATAATATCTTCAGACTATTAAAGTGTATATATATATATATATTCACTGGAAAAACCATAGGTTTTAGGGACAGTTATAGTTAGTTGGACATTTCACTCGTACAAAACCAGTGAAATTCTCCCGTTATAGTTAGTTCAGCTAACTATAACTCGCGCCCCCGCAATGCACTGCTGATGACGTCACATATTACATCACTCATGGCATGGTCAGTGACATTACTGATGACATCACTGATGACATCTCAAATGACATCACTGATGACATCACTGATGACATCATCCAGTGACTTTGTGTTTCTGTAAAGTTTAAATATGTTTAATATATATAGGGAAAGGCGTATTGAAGAATGAGTGGGTGTATACATGTCTGAATGGATGATTTAGTAGGTGCGTGACTGAGTCTATAAGTGAGTGATTAAACGTATCTTACTGAATGCATGGGTTAGTGACTAAACTGTGTGAATGTCTGTATCCGTCTGTCTGTTGGTGTGTAAGCGGCTGCATGGGTTTCTGAATAGCTACATGAGTGTCTATATGAGTTATTGATTGGTTGTGTGAGTATCTGTATGGGTGCCTGAGTGTTTGTGTGGGTGGGGTGTGTGTGACTCTGTGCATAGATGTGTGAGTGGGTGATTCACTGGGTGCATGGTTTCAAGAGTGCATCTGTGATGGACTGTATGGGTGGGTGAGTGTGTGTATGGGTGTGTTAGTGAGTGAATGTATTTCTAAGTGGTACATGTGTGAGTAACTACATATGTGAAAGGCAGTATATATATGTGTTAGAGTATTTAAATGGCTATAAGTGAGAGTGTGTGATTGTGAGAGTGGCTGTATGGATCAGTGTGTGCTTGTATCAGTGATTGTATAAGAGCGTAAGAATGTGCTAGTATTTGTATGAGTAAGTGAGCTGGTGTGTGTATAACTGTATAGGTGAGTAAATGGGAGTGTGATTAATTATTTGCATGACTGACTAGGTGTGTGAGGACCTCTATGGATGAGTGGCGGTGTGTGAGTGTCTATATAGGTGTATGAGTGCATATGATAGTCCTGTACTGAGTGACCGTAAGTATGAGTGACTGTATGGGTGAGTGAGTGGATGTGTGTGTAGACCTAAGAATCAGTGAGTGGGTATGTAGTTATTGGTGTTGGAGTGTCTATGGTTTTGAGAATGGCAGTCTGTAATTTAGAGTGGGTGTATCAAAGGTTATATTAGGGTGTGAGAAGATGCATGAAAATATCACATGGATTATGTCATCAGTGATGTCATCAGTGATGTCATTTGAGATGTCATCAGTGATGTCATCAGTGATGTCACTATGTCATGAATGATATAATATGTGACGTCATCAGCAGTGCATTGCGGGGGCGCGAGTTATAGTTAGCTGAACTAACTATAACGGGGGAATTTCACAGGTTTTGTACGAGTCAAATGTCCAACTAACTATAACTGTCCCTAAAACCTATGGTTTTTTCAGTGAATTTCTAAGGTTTTTAAATGCTAATTTCTAACTATAACGTGCCTGAAACCTATGGTTTTTCAGTGAATTTCAAACGTTTTTTAAATGCTAATTTCTAACTATAACGTGCCTGAAACCTATGGTTTTTTCAGTGAATTTCAAAGGTTTTTAAATGCTAATTTCTAACTATAACGTTCCTGAACCCTATGGTTTTTCAGTGAATTTCAAAGGTTTTTAAATGCTAATTTCTAACTATGCCTACAAAGGTAGGAAATGTGAAGAAATAAGCAAAAGAAATGCAGAAAGAAGCAACAGAAGTCCACAAAGACGAAGAAAAGAGCAGGAAGAAGCAAGACATATGCAGAAAGAACCAACAGAGGAGCAGAAAGAGGCCTTGTTGCAAAATCATCCTGTGCCCACAACTTTTTCAGACGGGTACTGGTGGTAACTGACTCTGACTAACCAGGCCTAGAGCCAGTGCTATGCTAAAAGACACTTAGAATACAGTGAAAACACCTACATACACTAGGGAACACTATGCGTTGGGGTACCCCTGTGATTAGCATGACCTCCTCTGTAAGGCCCTAGTACATAATAGGGCAGGCGGATTAAAACTACCTCTTAAAACGCGCCACGGGGCGCGTTTGCACAGTGGTGAAGGGAGGGGGGGCCTGAGGTGACATGTGTGCAAACGCGCCCGGTGGCGCGTTTTAAGTTGGGGGATAAAGTCCCCTTGAATCCACAGGGTCCCTGGGTCCAACTAGCCCACGAGGTACCTCCAGTAAGCGCCACAGAGCTGCGTTGCAGAGAGGTGTAAAAAGGGGCGTGGCCTGGACCACCTCTCTGCAACGCAGGCCTGTGGCGCTTACTGGAGATGTTAACCACAAAGAGCTGCTCCTAACTTAGTGACCACTGTGAGGTTTGGGCTATATTGTGAGTGAAGACATCTCACAAAATGTAACGGACTGGTCTCACACACCACCTGGTGTCATGCTTCATCATTGACCAGTCCTCGCCCTCTAAAACCTCGTGTTTTTAATGTGAAAGGTAACTATATGATCATATAGTTACCTTTCACATTAAAAACACGATAAAGATAACTATAATGATTTTTAACCACATTCACTTATTTATGGGCCCCCACTTAGTTTAGAAGTGCATCCCTGTCGTCAGGTGTATGCCCGCCCTCTATCAAACCAAGGTTTTAGAGGGCGAGGACTGGTCAATGATGAAGCATGACACCAGGTGGTGTGTGAGACCAGTCCGTTACATTTTGTGAGATGTCTTCACTCACAATATAGCCCAAACCTCACAGTGGTCACTAAGTTAGGAGCAGCTCTTTGTGGTTAACATTTATTGTTGGAGGCTGCTAGCTCCTAAAATACCCTGCGCCTCTTGTTCCCTTCTCCACATAGTGTAGAGCTTTTGTGGTTTTCTGCTTACTGGAGATACCTGGTGGGCTAGTTGGCCCCCAGGGGCCCTCAGGATCAAAGGGGACTTAATTCCCCAACTTAAACGCGCCACAGGGCGTGTTTGCACACATGTCACCTCAGGCCCCGCCCCCTCCCTTCACTACTGTGCAAACGCACCCCGTGGCGCGTTTTAAGTTGGGGGATAAAGTCCCCTTGAATCCTGAGGGTCCCTGGGGTCCAACTAGCCCACTAGGTACCTCCAGTAAGCGCCACAGAGCTGCGTTGCAGAGAGGTGTAAAAAGGGGCGTGTCCTGGACCATCCTCTCTGCAACGCAGCCCTGTGGTGCTTACTGGAGGTACCTGGTGGGCTGGTTGGCCCCAAGGGACCCCCAGTATTGAAGGGGAATTAATTCTCAAACTTAAAATGCGCCACAGGGCGCGTTTGCAGAGTGTTGCTAGGAGGGGGCGGGGCCTCGGCGATGCCGGTCTTTTTTTTATTTGTTTTATTTTTAAGGGGAGCTGTGTGGCCCTCCTTCCTTTTCTATTTTATGGGCCCTGGGGACCCCATCCCCCAGGGCCTGACCCCTATTTTTTTATTTTTTTAAAAATGGAAAGGGGCTGCGTGGCCCCCTCCTCAGGCCATTTATGGCCCGGGGACCCCATCCCCGGGGCCGGCCTTTGTGTGTTTTAAAAAATATATATATTTTATTATGGGGGAGGGGGCCACGTGGCCCCCTCCGTGGCCACTTCTGGCCCCGGGGACCCCATCCCCGGGGCCTGGCCGCTCGTTGTGGACCGTGGGGGAGCCCCAATGCCCCCACGGTCCCGCCGGCTCCCGCGTCCTGCGGGAGCCGGCATTGCTTTCCACATGGGGAGCTGCTAACATGCAGCTCCCCGTGTGGAAAAGCAATCTGCTTTAGATTTTGGAAGAGAGAGCAGGTTTCCTGCTCTCTCTTCCAAAATCCAAAGCAAGTTTGCTATGGCAAGACGGGAGCCGCGAGGCTCCCGTCCTGCCATAGCAAACAGCAGTGTCCCGGGGTGGGCACCCCAGGACACTGCAGGAGCCGGCCCTGGGGGTGGCGGTCCCCAGGGCCATCACAGGCTCCAGGAGGGGGGGCCGCGTGGCCCCCCTCCCAACATTTTCAAAGCCCCGGGGAGGTGGCGGTCCCCGGGGCTGCGGGGGGGCTGTGTGCCCCCGCAAATATTTGACAAAAGCCCCGGGGGGTGGCGGTCCCCGGGGCTGAGGGGTGGCTGTGGGCCCCCCGCAAATATTTCAGAAAAGCCCCGGGGGGTGGCAGTCCCCGGGGCTGCGGTGGCCTCCCTGGGCCCCCGCTATTAAATTTTCGCATGCCCCCGGGACTTGGCCCACCCGGGGGCTAAATATTAACGAAGCGCGGGAGCCCGCGCTTTGTTTTTTTTTCTTCACGGCAGGATTCACGGATCCTACGCGAATTTCGCCGTTTAAAAAAAAAAAAATGCTTTTTTGGGACCCCCTGAGCAGGCCTAGGGGGTCAGGGTGTTTCTACCCTGCCCCCTTTTCTTTTTTTCGCGTTTTTTATTCTGATTTCTTGTGACTCGGTTCTACCGAGTCACAAGATGGCTGCCAACACTTCCTGGTTTGGAGTGTTGACAGCCAATTAGAATAAAGCTCGTGGTCAGGAGGGTCCGCGGATCCTCCGTGCCTCTAAATATCGAAACCTTTATTTTTGATTTTCTCTGCAACTACTGAACGGATTTACACCATTTTTAAAAAGGTCGCTTTCTGAGCCAAGCTGTACCTTTTTGCCAAATTTAGGGTAAATCCGTTCAGTAGTTTCGGCTGTAACCTTGCATAAAGTTTCCTATGGGAAATTGATTTTTGACTCTTATTTTTTGAATTTCTCTGGAATTACTGAACGGATTTACACCATTTAAAAAAAGGGCGCTTTCTGAACCAAGCAAAACCTTTTTGCCAAATTTGGTGTAAGTCCGTTTTTATATAGCTTAGCTACTCACCCTTACGGGTCTCAAGGCGCTGGGGGCCGTCGTGGAAATTAAGTGAGCTATTGCCCAGAGTCACATGGTGCTGAGTTGAGCTGCCGCCAGAGCCGGGGATCGAACCGTGAACCCTGTGCTCCGAAGTCAGCTGCCCTGGCCGCTGCACCACATCTCTTCCGTTCAGCAGTTCGGTCTGTAGCCGTGGCTAAAGTTTCCTATGGGAATTAACATGGAGAAAACACGTTTTGGGACCCCTTTTTTTCTCGGCCCCCGCTTACCGAATCACCCCGAAACTTTCAAGACAGGAGCTGACCGGAGCGCCCCACTAGTTTTGAACATTTCGAGATGATTCGTCATCCGGTGCCAAAGTTATTGGGAAAAGGAAAAACGCTTTTCCTATGGAAACTAGGTCCTACTATAACTATCTACTGGCGACCGCCAGTAGATAATATATAGATATATATATATATATATATATATAGATAGATAGATAGATAGATAGATATATCTATATATATATATATACATATTACCTACTGGCAGTCGCCAGTAGGTAGTTATAGTTAGGATCTTGCTTCTATTCCAAAAGTGTTTTTTTCTTTTGCCAATATCTTTGGCGCCGTTTAACGAATCTTCGCGAAATTTTCAAAACTAATGGTTAACTCAGGTCAGCACCTGTTTTGAAAGTTTCGGGGTGATTCGTCAAGCGCGGGCTGAGAAAAAAGGGGGTCCCTAAACACGTTTTCCCAACGTTAATTTCCATAGGATTTTTAGACAAAGCAACAGCCCGAACTGCTGAATGGAATTACACCAAATTTGGCAAAAAGGTAGGTCTTGGTCCGGAAAGCGTGCTTCTTTTTAAATGGTGTAAATCCGTTCAGTAGTTGCTGAGAAATTCAAAAAATAAAAATGTATATATCTGAGCACTGAGGAGGATTCGCGAACACTCCCGAGCACGAGCTTCATTCTGATTGGCTGCCAACACTCCAAACCAGAATGTGTTGGCAGCCATCTTGTGACTCGGTAAAACCGAGTCACAAGAAATCAGTTAAAAAGAGGTTAAAAAAAAGAAAAGGGGGCAGGGCAGAAACACCCTGACCCCCTAGGCCTGCTCAGGGGGTCCCACAAGGACCCCCAGGGACAAAAAAAGCATTTTTTTAAATAATTTCGGGCGAATTCGCACTGGATGCGCCAATCCGGCCGAAAATATTTTTTAAAAATGTAGCGCGGGCTCCTGCGTTTCGTTTAATTAAGCCCCCGGGTGGACCAGGTCCCGGGGGCAATGTTTCATTGTGGTGCAGGGGCCCGCGTGGGCCCCTGCAGCCCAGGGGACTGCCACTTCCCCAGGGCTTAGTTTATTATGTGTGCCACCTCCCCAGGGCATTGGTAATTATGATGGGGGGCCTCGCTGGCCCCCCCAAGCCCCGGCAACCGCCACCTCCCCGGGGCTTCAATTAAAAGAAAAGCTCTTGCCCCCCCCCCCACACTGCCCCGGGGACCACCACCTCCGGGGCACACTGAATTTCAGTGCGGGGGACCTCCCCGGGGCTTCAATAATTTAAATTAGTGTGGGGGGCTCCTGCCCCTCCCCACACTGCCCCAGGGACCACCACCTCCCCGGGGCACACTTTATTTAAATGCGGGGGTCCTTTGCGGATCCCTGGGCCCACCACCTCTCCGGGGCTTAAATCACTTGGGAGAGGGACTGCGCGGCCCCCCTCCTGGAGCCCTTGATGGCACTGGGGACCACCACACCCCAGGGCCGGCTCCTGCAATGTCCCGGTGTGCCCACCCCCGGGACATTGCTGTTTGCTATGGCAGGGCGGGAGAACGGCTCCCGCCCTGTCATAGCAAACACTGCTTTGCTTTTTGGAAGCGAGAGCTGCTCTCACTTTCAAGAAGCAAAGCATAATTGCTTTTGGGCAAGGGGAGCTGCATGTTAGCTGCTCCCCATGCCCAAAAGCAATACCGGCTCCTGCGGGAGGCGGGGAGCCGGCAGGGACTGTGGGGGCATTGGGGCTCACCCCATGGTCCCCAACTTGAGGGGCGGCCCCAGGGGATGGGGCCCTTGGGGCCATAAGTGGCCCGGGAGGGGGGCCACTCGGCCCCCTCCCTTTTGATGTTTAAAAAAAATAAAAAAAAAAATAAGGCCGGGCCCCGGAGGATGGGGTCCCCGGGGCCATAATTGGCCTCAGGAGGGGGGCCACGCAGCCCCCCTCCCCCAAAAAAACCAGGCTGGCCAGGCCCCGGGGAATGGGGTCCCTGGGGCCAGAAGTGGCCCAGAGGAGGGGGGCCACGAGGCCACCCTCCTGGGAAATAAAATAAAAAAAATTTAAAACGAGGCCAGGCCCCGGGGGATGGGGTCTTCAGGGCCAGAAGTGGCCACCCCCTCCCTGGAAAAATAATTTAAAAAATATGTAAAAACGAGGCCAGGCCCCGGGGGATGGGGTAACCGGGGCCAATAGTGACCCAGGGAAGGGGGCCACGTGGCCCCTTCCCGGTTTTTTTTTATAAAAAATGCTCAGGCCCTGGGGGATGGGGCCCCCAGGGCCCAAAAAATACTAAAAGAAGGGGGACCACACAGCCCCCCTTCTAAAAATATTTAAAAAAAAGAAAAGCCAGCATCTCGCCGGAGGCCCAGCCCCTCCCAGCACCACTGTGCAAATGCTCCTCCTGGCGCATTCTGATTGGGGGTTTAAGTCTCCATAGGGGCCAACTAGACCACCAGTTACCCCCAGTAATCCCCACACAGTGGGATTGCTGAGAGGTGGGCCGAGGCCATGCCCCTTTTTACACCACTCTGTAAATGCGCCTCTTGGTGCACTGCTGGTGAGGCGATGAGGTCCTCTTGTGTCCTGAGGACCTCAGAACACAAGTGGACTTCATCCCCGGAGCAGCAGTGAACCAGGAGGGGCGTTTGCAGAGTGGTGTAAAAAGGGGTCGTGGCCTCGGACCAGTCTCAGCAATCCAGCTGTGTGGGGCTTACTGGACGTACCTGGTGGGCTAGTTGGCCCCCAGGGACCCTAAGAAGGCAAGGGGAATTCATTCCCCAACCAAGAGTGCACCAGGAGGCGCGTTTGCAGAGTGGTGGACAAAGGGGGCATGGCCTTTGTCCACCTATCAGCAATCCCACTATCTGGGGCATACTGGAGGTATCAGGTAATCTAGTTGGCCCCTAAGGACCCCCAGCAGCAAAGTGGACTTTAATCCCCATCCAAGAGCGCGTCAGGGAACGCGTTTGCAGAGTGGTGGGGAAAGGGGGCCCACCACCTCTCCGGGGCTTAAATCACTTGGGAGAGGGACTGCGCGGCCCCCCTCCTGGAGCCCTTGATGGCACTGGGGACCACCACACCCCAGGGCCGGCTCCTGCAATGTCCCGGTGTGCCCACCCCCGGGACATTGCTGTTTGCTATGGCAGGGCGGGAGAACGGCTCCCGCCCTGTCATAGCAAACACTGCTTTGCTTTTTGGAAGCGAGAGCTGCTCTCACTTTCAAGAAGCAAAGCATAATTGCTTTTGGGCAAGGGGAGCTGCATGTTAGCTGCTCCCCATGCCCAAAAGCAATACCGGCTCCTGCGGGAGGCGGGGAGCCGGCAGGGACTGTGGGGGCATTGGGGCTCACCCCATGGTCCCCAACTTGAGGGGCGGCCCCAGGGGATGGGGCCCTTGGGGCCATAAGTGGCCCGGGAGGGGGGCCACTATGAGAACTTAGCAATGCTGCTGTGTGAGACTTACTGGAGGTAATGGGAGGGGTCCCTGCCCCCCAAGGTTGTCCATGGGGGCCAACTACCCCTCCTGCTACCTCCACTAAGTCCCACGCGCCTCCTGGCACAGTACTGGTTGGGGGATGAAGTTCACTTTACTCCTGAGGGACTTTGGGGGCCTAGAAGTCCTCCTGTAGTGTAGCTCCTATTTCCCTAATAGGCTCTGCGCATTGGAATAATATATCCTATAGGTTTGACATAGGACTAATGTCGGTATGTCCCTATCGAGTATATTAAACTTAATTACTTGTGCCAGCTAGCTCAGAGGCCACTAGAAACTTCTTGACGACAAGAAGGAGTAGTTTCTGGCAGCCGCAAGAACATGACCACTGTGTTTCCCTTACAGAATCAGGACGTGTCCCAGAGTCGTAGAAACAATAGATAACTATTTCACTCAGCTCAGTCGTGCATGTCTAGTTACTCTCAAAGTTACACAGAAATAACAGACGGGCGTTTCAATAAAGGATTTATTGAACAGTCTTGTTTCTGTTGTAAGTTAAATGTGCTGTTACGATCACAAGACAGTATGTGAGATAAATAATGTACAGAGTGAGCAGTAAAAATAAATAATACTGCGTTAGCATTATCTTTTCAGCATATATACATTTACATAAAATGACACAGCCTAAAAATGCGAGTACTCATACGATGCGTTTCTAGCCTAGTTCTACCCCAGTGTTCCTAACCTATCCTAGGTGTAGGGAGAAGTAGAAGTAGGTGATGTAATCCTGACTAGAGTATACTAAGAGTATGTTAAGCTTAGTATGCCAAGAGTCCAGTATGCCAAGAGTCCCTCTAGGTTCTAGTCTGCTCCATACCTGAAGAATGAGAGAGGTAGGAATCTCTTTCCCAGACTCGAACTCCAACACCCCGCAAGGGAAGTTAGATCACTGGAAGCTGGACTCTCTGCGTGCAGGAATGACAGCGTCTTCTCAGTGCATCCGGCCGGGAATCGGGCTCCTCTGAAGTCGAGGTCTCCTCTGATTTACAGGGGTTTGGGAAGGTATATTTATACCTGAAAATGTTAGCATTGACGTGAGTCAGGCAGCGAAAGACGTCATGAATGAACCCCTAAGGAATAATGGTTCATGCATAATATATGAGTCCTTGAAGAAATCAATAGTCCTGGGCAAGGGAAACTCCCGCAGCCTAAGGGTCTGTTTTTTTCATGAACTCGTGAGGCTAGGGTGGACGGATGTCGGAATCCATGCCTGTATTTGGAGTGCATGGGTTATGCCTAAATAAGGTCTAGGATTTTATGCCTATATAAGGGCAAGGCGAATTGTGCTTATATAAGGACATGAATCTGGAAAGCCCGTTTATGGACACCCTAGGAAATATACAACACCCACTCCTCTTTCGTGTGTACGATAACACTAAAATGCTAAACATATAAAATGCTAAAACATTAAAATGGAGTACTGCATATAAAAACATATCCTAAAAGCATTAAAAGACATATTAAAAATGCAAAGGTTTCTGTACATCATTTAAGCAATGTTTTTAATTTCCAGCACAAAGTTCGGAATAAATGCAATAGGAATGAAATATAAAAGCAATATTTACATATGACGAAAATGATCGATAAGTTTGTTCAAAATCAAAGTTATTTCCTGTCATAAAAATTAAATGAACTGTTCTAGACACACAAGATGACTAAGTGTCCCTGGAAGTACTGCCAAGTCCGTATTATAAGGCTAGTTCTACTTTAAGCAGATTGAAGTGCCATTTTCGTTCGAAAAAATGGGACAAAAGTTCAAATTTGGTAGAGTTCCAAGTTTTTGAAAAATGAAGGCCAAATTGTTACTGCATCTCTGGAACACAGTATGCTGAATCAGAGTCAGTTTACGGGTCTGGTGTAAACATGAGATCATCTATTTCAATAGACAAAACATCATCCACTGTCGTTGGTGTAAGTTGAAACACCTCGTGTAAGAGATTGACCGCACAAAGATGTGAAGCATCGCTCTCAGCATAGGTCGCCGCAGCAATGTTCGCGTCCGTTGTTACCTGTGTGCCTGGAGTTGCCTCTCGTACCTCAGCAGCTGCCGGAAGCGTCTGTGAGATCTCAATGAATGCTGACATCAGGATTGGTAGCCTCTGGGGACAACACAAAGCATGGGCCATTATCGGTACCAGCAAAGTATCGACATCCTTTGGCGTGGCTGATGGATATGTTAGACAAGCGTCCAACACGCATTCTTCACCGCATAGCAGGCATCGTAGAACAGGTAAGATGCAATCTTGCCAGATTGGTCTAAATGACAGGAACCAAGTTCAATCAATCAATCACGGCATTTATAGAGCGCGCTACTCACCCGGGAGGGTCTCAAGGCGCTGGGGGAGGGGGTAAGTTACTGCTCGAACAGCCAGGTCTTGAGCTGCTTCCTGAAGGAGAGATGGTCCTGGGTTCGCCGAAGGTGAGTGGCGAGGGAGTTCCAGGTCTTGGCTGCCAGGTAGGAGAAGGATCTTCCTCCGGCGGTGGTTCTGCGGATGCGTGGTACGGTGGCGAGGGCGTGGCTGGTTGATCGTAGCTGGCGTGTGGGCGTGTAGAAGGTCACGCGGTCGTTGAGGTACTTTGGGCCCAGGTCGTGGAGGGCCTTGTGTGCGTGGGTGAGGAGTCTGAACGTGTAGTTGTATTAAGGTCCCGTAGACGAGTCATGCCCAATAGCTGTACTATTCGCTCACGGCACTTTCTTTCAAGGAGAGCTTTCTCCATTTCGCTCGGAGTGATGTCTGCGAATAGGCTGGACATAGCGCAATAGCAGAAAGATGAATAAAATTCCGGCAACAAGTGCGAGAATTAATGGTATGCCACCAAACACCGAATGTGCAAAGTTGGGGATAATTCCAAGTATTGCCTGGAAAGGTGCTAATAGACCGGAGCAAATGCTCTTAAATACATGTACAATTCCGGTCGTATCTGACATGTTAAAGATACGCGATATCATTTCTACGAAATGTATAGGGCAGTTTGTACGTATTAAAGTCTGTATCTCAGCCGAAGTCCTTGCTACTTGTAGATCATAGGTTCCTTTGGCCGAGGTCAAAGGCACTGTTTGCTGTAAAAGCATGGCTTTCATTCTGCTCAAAGTATCAAATCTTATAAAGGAGACGTTCAGCGAAGGCCATAGCGGCGACTCCTGACTGTGTCTATTGGGGAAACAATACTTGCATACAGCAAGTGACCCTGGAGTTGACCGTTACTAGATATGGGATGCCTGGCAACATTCCGCAGCAACTCTGATCATTCAACATGAGGTAACTCCCGTTAGAAAGTTGTCCAAACGTTGGATTAACCACAGCAGCTGGTGTACCCCGCTGATGGCAAGACAAATTCGCCACAGAACCATTACAAGCCCCGTGTAAAGAAATGTCCTGACACATAAGTGAACCGGTCAGTGCATGTTTACAGTTGGTACCGCTTATAAACACTTCACGATCCCCACTCCAACATCTATGTGTATACGGTAAATCCCAAGATGTCTTAATGTATTCCTTACCCAACCTTTCATAATTGCCTGCTTGCATTTGTCTGAGGCAATACTGAAACTGAAAAGTAGTCACAGGTAATGTTATTTTGCCATGAATAACCCATTCTGTAGCTGGTTTTTCTGCCACTGTGAATGGTAACTTCTCCAGTTTTTCAATGCTTAGCACTGTATACCTTGCTCCTCTTTGTGCCAATTTGATCTGTTTATCAGTGAGATTGTATTCTGCAAACAGAGACGACGTGTTGATGAAACGCCAAGGCACATAGCCCGCTCGCAAAGATTGCAGCGTCCAGCTCAATAACACTATAGAACGTAATTGGGATTGACCTTGTTGTAACTTAGCCAAATCTTGTTCTAGAATGTCGATAGCAGAGGATACAATGCCATCCAATGAATATATTCTGGAAGACAAAGTTGTTAACCCATTGTCGACCACAGAGAGTGTTTTCTCTAAATTGATACGATCAAGTTCACGTATTCGTTCTGCGGCCTCTATCTGTGACACTTTCCATGCTTCATTATAAGCAGCATAAATGCCGGCATATATGAAACGTTTTTGGCGCAGTTTTCTTGGTCCAAGCAAGAATTCCCTAAGATCTGCGTCTCCTGTAAGTAAGGATAAGTGTTGTTTCACATCCTGTAGTGTAGATTTATGCAGCCAATCGAGGCATAATTTTCCTACACTATATGTTGTTACTACCCCCGGATGTTGTCTCTGGACATATCTTGGGTCTGGCCTACGTATAGTAAAGCCCTGAGTTTTGTTCAAGAACCTTTCCTGACAGTTGTTTGTGTCTATGGGCCAGATCAACCATTTCATCCAATTTGGATCAGATCTGTTGAGTTGTAGTATATTGTCAACTGTCACCACTGCCTTTGTATTATTATCACTGGCAGGTGTTGGCACAGAAGGTGATTTCATCTCTTTGATCTTCGCTAATCCAAGACAAGATGTTTGTTGGACGGTTTCATTCAAAAACAGTATTTGTTCAGGGATGATACAGGCTCTAAACAAAGCTTCTATACCCTGTACTTGCCAATCTTTACTACCCCAGACAGTTTTTGTCTCAATTGTGTCTTTCCATAAGTCAAAACCCTGTGTAGACAGTTGGGCAATAAATGCTGCAGAGTAAATCTGTTTCGTATTTGTTAACATAGTTTTCAGACCTGTTTTGTTTATATTTCTATAGTAAAACGTTTCTGGGTCAGATGTATTGTATCCTGAAAAATATGGAAACTTACTAGCAAAAGTTTTTGAACTACCTTGTGGTGGTGTAGGACAATGTTCCCATTGGTTAAACATAAACACATTTCTTGGATATGCAGTTTTATGCAAATAATGATGACCATAGTGGTTATAACAATACAGTTCTTCATAGTCTGATGAACCATCTAAATATTCATTTTTAGAAAATGCAGCAGATTTTTCTAGATCAAACATTATGTCAGTCACAGTCTCAAAGTCCCAATCATCTGAATAGGTACTGGACGTAATTAAATCACTTAGTGAAATTTTAAACAAATGTGGAATGTTCAATTGTTCCGTTGGTCCGAAAATTTCATAATCTGTTTTGTCCCACACTATACCATCGTGTATAGGAACAGCTGTGATATTCACTGATGACAAGTCTCTTGCTTCACGATGGGAAGATTTATGAGGTTTCAAAAGTACGTTTCCGTCTTTTCCTTCACTGTTCACATGGATGTATCTGCCACTTATAAGTACGCTTACTGTTGTTACCAAAGCTAGCCAGAGCAGAAAAACAAAAAGTCCAGATGTAATCCAGAGTTCAATCCATGGCGAAACCAGATAAGTCTTTTTCAGAAAGTGAATAAAGTCTTGTACTTGCTGCTTGAGTTTGAATGATGCTGGCGTCGTTTCAGGTTCACTTGGATCTTCTGAGAACGTATCAAAGTCAATGAAATAGCCAGAAGCAGTTCTGTCAATTGTTGGAATTGCATCAGGATTTGTTGAAATCACAGGAGACAGTTCTTCACGTGTCACGTTGGTGTAGACAGGTGTATTTGGACGACCTGTTATTTGGTTGTCAAGAGGGATGAGTTCCATAGCTTGGTTGCTTAGTCCTTCGTTTGTTACAGCTGAATTCTCGATCGTGATCAGTCTTTCAGTCTGAACCTCTTGAATAGTAGCGAGAGGAGTGCGTCTGCTACTAGGTCGGAGTCCACGAGGCCTACTGCTTAGTATTGGCCACATACTGTGGTTTGATCAGGTCGATGGACACAAATCTTTTCTCCTTTCTTCCAGCAAGGGGCGGCAGAAGTACTGTCCTTGTTCCTTGAACAGCTAGAACAGGTACCGGTTGTCTGTAAGAAGGTCCAAATTCCTTCTTGTCCGCAATTTTTTCTCTGACTAGATCCCCAATTTTCGGAATCCAGACAGGCCTTGCTGGGACCGCCGATATTTCCCCAGTGGTGGTTGGCTGTAGGGATACGTTGCTTTGTTTCGTTCTTAATTTGTTAAGATCCTGTAAAACAGCCAAACGATCTTTGATATCAAATAGTTTATTTTCCACCACTGTGCCTACGTGTTCTAAGTCTGGAACCCACATTCTTGTCCCAAATAGGACCTCATATGGAGTGACCCCCCTTAGAGAACTTCTTGGCAAATTGTTGAGAGCGCGCTGTACGCTATTGAGGTGTTTGACCCACCCATCACCCGAACCTAATACCCTAGCTGTTATAGACTGCTTTATGTCCCGGTTTTTCCTTTCCACAACAGAATTTCCCTCAGGATGGAATGGAGAGGAGTACCGCAATGCAACGCCCAGACTGGCCATGGCATCTTTGTAAGCCCTAGAGCTAAACGCAGGACCCTGGTCAGAATGTAGCGTGCCTATTGCGTATGTGCCGATAAAGACTCGCAAATCTTTTATAACAGTTCGAGCGTCAGCCGAGTGCTGAGGCCATAACCATAGGAACCTAGATTCAGTATTTGCGGGAATGCCTTTGTCCAGTGGGACCCAGGCGAGTAGATAGCCTAATACTGTCTAACAGTGGTGTCTGTACTGGGCTGCCGCATTCGCAGCATGGTATCTGGTGGCTCTCTCGCTGTAATGTACAGTCTAAGCAGTTGTTGATGAATATTTGAATGTGTGTATTCATTCCAGGCCACCAGTACATCTCTTTTAATTTCAAAATTGTGTTTGAGATCCCTTGATGTGACAGACCCTCCCCCAAATGTGTTTCATAAATTAAGGCTGCTCTTCGTTCCATGTTTGGAATTACCTATCCCCCACTCCAGGGATTCGAGCAAAAGGAACGTTGTTCGCATCAATTACATAAGAGTACTTGAGTGGAAACTTTTTTGGTAACGCTGCACTGCTGCCTTTGCTTGAAGCATTGACAGCTAACATTATCTCACCGTCTATTTTTGTTTTTGAGCGAGTGATCGCAGCTACGGAAGCCGTCTGAACAGCCCCCTTTGCGGCTTCGTCAGCCAATGAATTCCCTGCAACGTGAACGCCATCACGCTGATGACTCAGTGTGTGAATCACGTGAGCCTTTGGTAGTTCGTTTTTCAACTGAACTACTTGTTCCCAAAGCAGTTTGTGCTTTATTGTGACACCTTTCGCATCTTTGAAACCATTTTTAAGCCAGGTTCGTATATAGTCATTATACGACTGAACACAGTAAAAGGAATCGCACACGATTAGTGTGAGGAATTCTCGATCCGTACTCTCAAGTGCCAGTTTGAATGCCTGTAGTTCAGCTCGCTGAGCTGTACAATCACCTAGTGATTGAGTTTTTGTGACCATAGGTCTGAAGATGCCATTTCGCATGCGACCTTTAACGATAGCACACGCTGCACTGTAAGCTTGCTTACTCCCTGTTGCGGGCTGTGCGGATCCGTCAGTGTAAATTATGAATTCATACTGATCGAGAGGCAGAATCTCAGTGGGCAGAGGACATTCTTGTTCATATTGGAGAAATGCTTGTGTTTTTAAATCTGGATCAAAAACATATTCAACATCAGGTGCAGCAAGAGAATTAACCCATTGTATCCATCTCGGATGTAGTGCTTTAGCATTTGGAATGCTTGCTTTTGTGACCGCTTATAAAGCTGGTACCGGGGTTACGACAATTATGCGTTTCCCTTGGGCTAAGGCTCTTTCTTTTGCTACAGCTGTTTGAACTGCTGTTAGAATTTTTTCAGTAGAACTGAATCGCATTTCCGCTTGTGTGTACAAATGGGATTTGTACGCGATTGGTACTTTTTCACCCTCATTGAAGGTTAAGTAGGTGAATCCACATTGACCCGAAATTATTCGAATCACCAAATTTCTTTGACTTACGCGTGTTTGTAAGTGATTTGTTGCTAACATGTTAGCCTGGAGTGAACGCAAAATTTCTGTGTGTTCGTTTGTTCAGTTTTTGATTGAAAAATCAGGTTTAATTAATGCGTAGAGAGGTTTAACCCTTTCTGCATAGTTTAGTATGTATGTTCTTCCAAAATTTAGGAAACCCAGAATGGATTGTACGTTTTTAGCGTCTATGGAGGTTGGAGCAGCGCACATTTCTCTAGAAAGTTAGCTGCCAAACTCTTGCCTTCACTTGAAAGCTCATATCCCAAAAATAGGACATTGAGATGGGCAATTCGGGACTTTTAAAGTTGAACTTGTAGCCCTCAGAGGCGAATCCCAATATAATGGTGCTCACCCTGTTCAAGTGTTTGTCCAAGTCATCGTCTGTCAGATAGATGTCATCGACATAGGACAATGCCTCGTTGTCATAGATTTGTAGTAACTCCGTTACCCTTGCTGAGAATAAACCTGGGCTGTTTTTGAACCCTTGTGGGAGTCGACAAAAGTGACGCTGGGTCCCCATTATGGAGAATGCCGTTAAGTACCTACTTTCAGGTGCTATATTTTGACAAAAGAAACCATTTGAGATGTCTAATGTTGTTTTGTATTTTTTACGCACAATGTTATTCATTAATGCTGTGCTATGTGCATTTTGCACTGCAAAAGTTTTAGAACAAGTGTTTAAATGTCTGTAGTCCAAAACTAGACGATATGTATTGTCTGGTTTGGAGACAGGAAACAAAGGATTGTTCATTGAGGAGGTGCATGTTTCAATCACCCCTTGATATTCAAGTTGATCTAAGATCTCCCTGACCTGTTTTTTAGCTTCTTGCTTAATAGGATACTGCCTTTGTGCAGTTGGTTCATGTTTCAGATTTATTTTATGGTGAGGTGAGTCCTCATCCCATCCTACATGATTTTTATATAATGCTGGAGCCTGGGCCACTGCCCATTTTCTGGCATATGTATATTTTAGGTGAATTAGTATGTGATTGGAGAAGGCAGGCATAATAATGTCCTCGCCGTGTGGGCACTCCCTGACAAATTGTGGTGGCCAGTCCTTTTCTGCTAGAAGTATGTCATAATCCTTTGATAGTCTTTCCCAAAAGAGTGCTTTAACCTGTCTAGGTTTGTCTCCCTCCATCCGGAGTGTTATGTCAAATAACTTTTGTGGAGTACTAACCCTGGTATCTACAGTCTCTACTGTAATGTACTCATTCAAGTCCACTATCTCCAGAAGTTCCTTCAGGTTCTGGCGAGCTATTGTGACTTCTGCTGCACTGTCCAGCATTGTCTGAGCCCATTCTCCGTTCTTGAGTTGTGTTCTCAGTATTCTCGGCATGTCTTACTTTCAGACCTGCTACTTTCTTTTTGGAGAATTGAGGTTTTTCTTAAATTTTTGGAGCGTGTTTGTCGTCTTTCGATTTCACGCGTTCTTCTCTATGTTCTGTTCGTTCTCTTCTTTCCAAAGTCTGTGATGAGACCTGAAAGGGACGAGAGGAACGTGTATCAGTATCTTGATACCTATCAGGTTTTCTCAAATTATCCCTATTCCTGAGGTTATACCTCCTTTCAGAGGGCTCCTTTTGAGGAGACCTACCTCGAGATTGAGAACCTTTCTCATTTGAATTTTGTTTAGTAGACTCCCACTTCTTTTTAGAAGATGTAGGAGTTTGTTTAATTGAGTCCTTCTCAGGACTTTCAGATAGTTTCTGCTTCACTGGTCTTCCACCCAAACTATCTCTGCCTAATTCTGCATAAGATTGTTCTATTATTCTGGGTAGCTCTGTTTGATGTTCTGTAACATCAAATTCCCTTAATTTTTGTCGGATCGCCACTGCTGCTGCCTCCCCTTTAATATTAGATAATATTATTGTTGAGACCTGGTCGAAATTTTTCAGTAATTTCATACCTAAATTTAAAGCAGGCTCTGCCCCATATTCGTTTTGAATTTGTTTTAGGACATCAGGTATTACCGCAATCGATGGAATACCATGTGTTTTAGTATAGATGACAGCAAAGACTGAGCCCCAAGTGGTGCAGTCTTCCAGTTGTGGTGTGATCCCCATTGGTAAACTAATGGTTAGGATTCTGTGTTTCTCATGTGGGCTAGTATTTGGAAATACTGCTTCAATTTGAGTAATTTTTTGAGCTATCCAAAATGGAATTTGCTCCCGCTTAGTGGGCATTTTACCCATGACTGCGTATAGAGTCTGTGGTGTCATTTTTAAAGTATTCCCCTGGTGGGGGGGTTTGATTTGGAATTGTTAATGGTGGTTGGACTGTAAAAGTCCGCATGACATATTGAACTAATTGTCTGTAAATTTTTATTAACTCTGTGAGTTGAGTAAGTAGTTCCTCATCTGACATTATTTCGATGTCGGGATGAGGTGTATAGCCGGCTAGAATCGGCCATGTTGCTCCTGGCCTACCTAGTGGACCGAGCCTGGTTATGTTTTTGTGATGTTTTAGGGCGCCTTTAAACCAGAGCTGATGCTCTTGGTATGTTAATGGAATTTCAATATCCTCGAAAGGAATGTATTCCTCTGGTAGTTCATCTTCTTTGTAGAAGTGAAATGTTTGAGTTACTGAATTGGATTCAGGAAATATTACCCATGAATAGAATACCTCTGTCTGAAAGGATTCATGTGCCTCTATCACGAAAACTGCTCTACCTCCTCTAGGTGATAGGCCATGTTTTATAAGTTTTAGAGTAATGGCTCTTCTTAAGTTTGGAGCGATGTCGATGACACCCTCCTTGGTATCATTTAAACCTGTATTGTTAAAAAGTGCTGCTTGGGCTGGATCAGCCGCAGCTCCACCGTTTCCGGCGGAATTGTCCCCATTTAAGGACATTTTGTTTTATGAAAAATGTAGAACAATGTTCAAGGAAACAAAGATAAGGTACACAATATTTTGGAACACTGTATCCTTCAACGTTGAGCTAACCAAACAGCTAATATATAGGGTACTACCCTATGTAGCCATGGTGGATACTAAACCCTGCCCACTCCAGACGTCTTTAGGAGTATATGGGTAGGGGTCTCTGAGAGAAAAAGAAGAAGCACGGCTGAGTTACTCTGTATCTAACCTTGAATTACTGCCTTACCAAACGTTGGGCGCCATGTAGTGTAGCTCCTATTTCCCTAATAGGCTCTGCGCATTGGAATAATATATCCTATAAGTTTGACATAGGACTAATGTCGGTATGTCCCTATCGAGTATATTAAACTTAATTACTTGTGCCAGCTAGCTCAGAGGCCACTAGAAACTTCTTGACGACAAGAAGGGAGTAGTTTCTGGCAGCCGCAAAACATGACCACTGTGTTTCCCTTACAGAATCAGGACGTGTCCCAGAGTCGTAGAAACAATAGATAACTATTTCACTCAGCTCAGTCGTGCATGTCTAGTTACTCTCAAAGTTACACAGAAATAACAGACGGGCGTTTCAATAAAGGATTTATTGAACAGTCTTGTTTCTGTTGTAAGTTAAATGTGCTGTTACGATCACAAGACAGTATGCAAGATAAATAATGTACAGAGTGAGCAGTAGAAATAAATAATACTGCGTTAGCATTATCTTTTCAGCATATATACATTTACATAAAATGACACAGCTTAAAAATGCGAGTACTCATACGATGCGTTTCTAGCCTAGTTCTACCCCAGTGTTCCTAACCTATCCTAGGTGTAGGGAGAAGTAGAAGTAGGTGATGTAATCCTGACTAGAGTATACTAAGAGTATGTTAAGCTTAGTATGCCAAGAGTCCAGTATGCCAAGAGTCCCTCTAGGTTCTAGTCTGCTCCATACCTGAAGAATGAGAGAGGTAGGAATCTCTTTTCCAGACTCGATCTCCAACACCCCGCAAGGGAAGTTAGATCACTGGAAGCTGGACTCTCTGCGTGCAGGAATGACAGCGTCTTCTCAGTACGTCCGGCCGGGAATCGGGCTCCTCTGAAGTCGAGGTCTCCTCTGATTTACAGGGGTTTGGGAAGGTATATTTATACCTGAAAATGTTAGCATTGACGTGAGTCGGGCAGCGAAAGACGTCATGAATGAACCCCTAAGGAATAATGGTTCATGCATAATATATGAGTCCTTGAAGAAATCAATAGTCCTGGGCAAGGGAAACTCCAGCAGCCTAAGGGTCTGTTTTTTTCATGAACTCGTTGTGAGGCTAGGGTGGACGGATGTCGGAATCCATGCCTGTATTTGGAGTGCATGGGTTATGCCTAAATAAGGTCTAGGATTGTATGCCTATATAAGGGCAAGGCGAATTGTGCCTATATAAGGACATGAATCTGGAAAGCCCGTTTATGGACACCCTAGGAAATATACAACACTCCTGGTACCTCCTGTAAGTCCTACGCAGCGGAATTCCTGAACACTGGTTGGAGGCCCAGCCCCCTTTCTCCACCACTCTGCAAACGTGATTACCAGTTAAAGAAGTATTTGTAATTTAATAGGTCTCACATTTGCAAGAGTTAGAGCTATTGGCGTTGTAAATATAAAAGTTTTTTACTAATGTTTATTGGAGTGGAGTGGATGTATGTTTTGTGTAGTGGAATTATGTGGTATGTTGGGCAGTGAAATTATGTGGATAGAAAGTATGTGGTATTTAGTGTATAGGAATTATGTAGAGTGGGATTATGTGTTATGGAGAGCAATTATATGGTATGGTAGTCTGTGTTGTGGAGTGGTAACCTCAGGTTTAGTCTTCCTCGTTTCCATAGAAGCTAAACTATGAACTCTGTGAGACAAAAAAAAGAAGGAATCACTGAGGAGCACTTCTGAACCTAGTCAGAGGTATGAGCAGGGGCACTGGAATTATGCGACTGTTTGGCTGCTCCAACCTTCGCACAATTATACATTTGCCGCATTAGCCACATAATCCATCATCTGCTGCCTACTGTGCAGATTTGAACAAAAAAAGCCTTGTTTCTAGCTCAACGAAAACAAACAACAATGTCTCAACTGGTATCATTGAGGAAGGCAAGTATATATGCATGTACAAGACATTACAGGAAGGAAGAGGGAGACTTGTGGTGTGTTTATAGAAAGTGCTCTTGGCATCATATATTTGAAGTAACAAAAAATAGAACAGTTATATCAGCACTGTATGCAAGAATGCAAGGGCAACCCAAAACGTACTTGGTGCACTACTGTGCTCGTAACACACAAAGGTGACGGCGCAAGTCACAAGTGAGGGAGCAGTGGAAGGCGCAATGTGACAAAGTGAAAAGGAATATATATATACAGAAATATATGGTTCAACAGAGACTATTTACAAAAGTTGGTCACGGTTTAGTTAAACATTTTATGTGAACCATAGTTGAATTTGCGCCGAGGATTACGCTGAATGGTCGACGGCGTTTCGATCCTATTTAATCTAGCTCAAACGGCTCAAACGTTACCAAAAATGCAGCAACAAGTGTTACAGCGTGGTGGAAGGCCCTTTGTAAACCTAGAATGGTCACCTGTTACTTATTGCTAAATGTGGGTGTTAAATTGGTACTAATGGTGTGCAAGCCACTCTTGCTTCTTTCTGCGCCTCTCTTGCATCTTTCTGTATTTCTGTTGCTTTTTCCTGTACCTTTCTTTCTTTTTATGCACTTCTCTTGCCTCTCTCTGCCCATCTCTTCTACTTTCTGCACCTCTTATGCCTCTTTATGCACCTCTGGTTCCTCTTTCTGCACCTCACCTGCTTCTTTTTGCACCCCTCTTGCCTCTTTCTGCACCTCTCTTGCCTCTTTCTGCACCCCTCTTCTGTCTTTCAGCACCTCTGTTCCTTCTTTCTGCACTTCTTTTGTTTTTTGCTGTACCTCTCTTACTTCTTTCTGCACCCCTCTTGCCTCTTTCTCCGCCCCTCTTCTCCCTTTCTGCATGTCTGTTGCTTCTTTCTGCACTTCTCTTGCCTCTTTCTCCACCCCTCTTCCCTCTTTCTGCATCTCTGTTGCTTCTTTCTGCACTTATCTTGTGTCTTTCAGTACCTCTCTTGTTTCTTTTTGTACCCCTTGTGCCTCTTTTTGCACCCCTCTTCTCTTTCTGCCCTCCACTTGCCTCTTTCTGCACCTCTGTTCCTTCTTTCTGCACTTCTTTTGTTACTTTCTGCATCTCTCTTACTTCTTTCTGCACCCCTCTAGCCTATTTCTCCATCCCTCTTCCCTCTGTCTGCACCTCTGTTGCTTCTTTATGCACCTCTCTTGTCTCTTTCTCCACCCCTCTTCCCTCTTTCTGCACCTCTGTTTCTTCTTTCTGCACCTCTCTTGCTTCTTTGTGCACCCCTTGTGCCTATTTCTGCACCCCTCTTCCCTCTTTTTACACCCCTCTTGCCTCTTTCTGCACCTCTGTTGCATCTTTCTGCACTACTCTTGCTTCTTTCTGCACCTCTCTTGCTTCTTTTTGCACCACTCGTGCTTTCTGCACCCCTCTTCTGTCTTTCTGCACCCCTCGTGCCTCTTTCTGCACCCCTGTGCCTTCTTTCTGCTCTTATTTTGTTTCTTTCTGCACCTCGCTTGCTTCTTTTTCCACTCCTCTCGCCACTTTCTCCACCCCTGTTCCCTCTTTTTGCATCTCTGTTGCTTCTTTCTGCACTTCTCTTGCCTCTTTTTCCACCCCATATCCCTCTTTCTGCACCTCTGTTGCTTCTGTTGCTTCTTTCTGCAATTCTGTCCCTTCTTTCTGCACCCCTCGTGCCTCTTTCATACCCCTCTTCCCTCTTTTGCACCCCTCTTGCCTCTTTCTGCACCTCTGTTCCTTCTTTCTGCACTTCTTTTGTTTCTTTCTGCACCTATCTTGTTTATTTCTGTATCCCTCTTGCCTCTTTCTCCACCCCACTTCCCCCTTTCTGCATCTGTGTTGCTTTTTTATGCATTTCTCTTGCTTCTTTCTGCATCTCTCTTGCTTCTTTCTGCACCCCTCATGCCTCTTTCTGCACCCCTCACCCCTCTTTCTGCAGTCCTCCTGCCTCTTTCTGCACCTCTGTTGCTTCTTTCTGCACTTCTTTTGATTCTTTCTGCACCCCTCTTGCCTCTTTCTGCACCTCTGTTCTTTCTTTCTGCACTTCTTTTGTTTCTTTCTGCATCTCTCGCTTCTTTCTGCACCCCTTTTGCCTCTTTCTGCACCCCTCTTGCCTCTTTCTGCACATCTGTTCCTTCTTTCTGCACTTCTTTTCTTTCTTTCTGTAGCTCTCATGCTTCTTTCTGCACCCCCTTGCCTCTTTCTCCACCCCGCTTCCTCTTTCTACACCCCTGTTGCCTCTTTCTGCACCCCTGATGCCTCTTTCCGCACCTCTGTTCCTTCTTTCTGCACTTCTTTTGTTTCTTTCTGCACATCTCTTGCTTCTTTCTGCACCTCTTTTGCAAATTTCTACATCTCTCTTGCCTCTTTCTGCACCCCTCTTCCCTATTTCTCCACCTCTTTTGCTTCTTTATGCACTTCTCTTGCTTCTTTCTGCACTGCTCTTGCTTCTTTCTACACCTCTCTTGCTTCTTTCTGCACCCCTCGTGTCTCTTTCTGCACCCTTCTTCCCTTTTCCTGCACGTCTTTTGGTTCTTTCTGCACTGCTCTTGCCTCTTTCTGCACCCCTCTTGCCTCTTTCTGCACCTCTTTTGCTTCTTTCTGCACTGCTTTTGCTTCTTTCTGCACCTCTCTTGCTTCTTTCTGCACTTCTCTTGCTACTTTCTACACCTCTCTTGCTTCTTTCTGCACCTCTCTTGCCTTTTTCTGCACACAGGGCTACTTTTAAAGTGACCTCAGGCTCAGCAGTGCACAAATGCAAGCACAGAAAAGGGCTGCTGGCCTCTAAACTGCCATGCCCTATTATATGCTAGGGACTTAGAGGTAGTTTTAATCCCCCTGCCCTATTATGTACTAGGGCCTTACAGGGGAGGTCATGCCAATCACAGGGTTACCCCAAACCATAGTATACCCTAGTGTATGTAGGTGTTTTCACTGTATTCTAGTGTCTTTCAGCATAGCACTGGCTCCGGGCCTGGTTAGGCAGAGCCCAGGGTCAGTTAGAGTCAGTTACCACCAGTACCAGTCAGCAAAAAGTTGGGGGGTGCCCAGGGCACAGGATGACTTTGCAACAAGGCCTCTTTCTGCACCTCTGTTGGTTCTTTCTGTACATCTCTTGCTTCTTTCTGCACCTTTCTTCCTCTTTCTGCACCTCGCTTGCCTCTTTCTGCACTTCTCTTGCTTCTTTCTACACCCCTTTTGCTTCTTTCAGCAATTCTCTTGCCTCTTTGTGCACTTCTCTTGCTTGTTTCTGCACCCCTCTTGCTTCTTTTTGCACCTCTGTTGGTTCTTTCTGCACTGCTCTTGCTTCTTTCTGCACCTCTTTTACAAATTTCTGCATCCCTCTTGCCTCTTTCTGCACCCCTCTTCCCTATTTATCCACCTCTCTTGCTTCTTTATCCACTTCTCTTGCTTATTTCTGCACTGCTCTTGCTTCTTTCTATACCTCTCTTGCTTCTTTCTGCACCCCTCGTGCCTCTTTCTGCACCCTTCTTCCCTTTTCCTGCACGTCTCTTGGTTCTTTCTGCACTGCTCTTGCCTCTTTCTGCACCCCTCTTGCCTCTTTCTGCACCTCTTTTGCTTCTTTCTGCACTTCTCTTGCCTCTTTCTGCACCCCTCTTGCCTCTTTCTGCACCTCTGTTGGTTCTTTCTGCACTGCTCTTGCTTCTTTCTGCGCCTCTCTTGCTTCTTTCTGCACTTCTCTTGCTTCTTTCTACACCTCTCTTGCTTCTTTCTGTACCTCTCTTGCCTCTCTCTGCACACACAGGGCTACTTTTAAAGTGACCTCAGGCTCAGCAGTGCACACATGCAAGTGCAGAAAAGGGCTGCTGGCCTCTAAACTGCCATGCCCTATTATATGCTAGGGACTTAGAGGTAGTTTTAACCCCCCTGCCCTATTATGTACTAGGGCCTTACAGGGGAGGTCATGCCAATCACAGGGGTACCCCAAACCATAGTGTACCCTAGTGTATGTAGGTGTTTTCACTGTATTCTAAGTGTCTTTCAGCATAGCACTGGCTCCGGGCCTGGTTAGGCAAAGCCCATGGTCAGTTGGAGTCAGTTACCACCAGTACCAGTCAGCAAAAAGTTGGTGGGTGCCCAGGGCACAGGATAACTTTGCAACAAGGCCTCTTTCTGTACCTCTGTTGGTTCTTTCTGCACATCTCTTGCTTCTTTCTGCACCTTTCTTCCTCTTTCGGGACTTCTGTTGCCTCTTTATGCATTTCTCTTGCTTCTTTCTGCGCCTTTCTTGCCTCTTTCTGCACCTCTTTTGCTTCTTTCTTCCTGCACATGTCCTACATATGTAGGCATAGTTAGAAATTAGCATTTAAAAAACCTTAGAAATTCACTGAAAAAACCATAGGTTTCAGGGACGTTATAGTTAGAAATTAGCATTTGAAAAAACGTAGAAATTCACTGAAAATACCAAAGGTTTCAGGGACGTTATAGTTAGTTGGACATTTCACTCATACAAAACCAGAGAAATTAGGCCGTTATAGTTAGTTGAGCTAACTATAACTCGCGCCCCTGCAATGCATTGCTGATGACATCACATATTACATCACTCATGACATGGTCAGTGACATCACTGATGACATCACTGATGACATCATCCACTTAATCTCTGATGCACCTCGTCACACCCTAATATAATCTTTTATACAGCCACTCTAAAATACAGACTACCAATCTCAATACCATAGACACACCAATACTAGTTAGTACATTCCAACTTACTGATTCATAGGTCTACACACACATCCACTCACTAAACCATACAGTTACTCATTCACGCAATCACTCATCTATGCAGACACTGATATATGCTATCATATACCCATACAGACACTCACACACCGCCACTCACCCATAGAGTTACTCACGCATCTACTCAGTCACGCAAAGAATTAATCACATTGCCATTTACTCACCTATACAGTTATACACACACCACCTCACTTATTCATACAGATACTAACATATACAATCATTCACACAAGCACACACTTGTCCATACAGCCACTCTCACAATCAGTTACTTTCACATATAGTCCCTTATATGCTTCAACACTCACATATACTGCCTTTCACATATGTAGTTACTCATACATATACCACTAAGACATCCACTCACTCACCGAGACAGCCATATGCACACTCACTCACCTATACAGCCTCTCGCAGATGCACTCATGAACCCATACAGCCCCTCACACAAGTACTAATGAACCCATACACTCACTGAAACACCTACTCACACATCCTTGCAGGGAGTCACACACACTACCCACCCACCCACACACACACTCAGACACCCATACAGGTACTCAGACAACCAATCATTAACCCATATACACACTCATGCAGCTTCTAAGCACCCATGCTGCCACTTACACACCAACTGACAGACTGATACAGATATTCACAGAGATTAGTCATTCTCCCATGCATTCACTAAGACACGTTTAATCACTCACTTATACAGTCAGCCACGCACCTACTAAATCATCCATTCAGACACCCATACACCCACTCATTCTTCAATACACCTTGGCATATACATACATAACATTCTTAAACTATTTAGAATTATTCCGTCACTTGATGATGTCATCAGTGATGTCATCAGTGATGTCATTTGAGTTGTCATCAGTGATGTCACTGACCATGTCATGAGTGATGTAATATGTGATGTCATCAGCAGTTCATTGCGGGGGCGTGAGTTATAGTTAGCTCAACAAACTATAACAGACAAATTTCTCTGGTTTTGTACGAGTGACAAGTCCAACACATTATAACGTCCCTGAAGCCTGTGGTTTTTTCAGTGAATTTCTATGGTTTTTTAAATGCTAATTTCTAACTATAACATCCATGGAACCTATGGTTTTTCAGTGAATAAATATATATAAATATAAATATATATATATATATATATATATATATATTATATATTCACTGAAAAAACCATAGATTTCAGACACGTTATAGTTAGAAATTAGCATTTAAAACCTTTGAAATTCACTGAAAAAACCATAGGTTTCAGACACGTTATAGTTAGAAATTAGCATTTAAAAAACCTTTGAAATTCACTGAAAAAACCATAGGTTTTAGGGACAGTTATAGTTAGTTGGACATTTCACTCGTACAAAACCCGTGAAATTCCCCTGTTATAGTTAGTTCAGCTAACTATAACTCGCGCCCCCGCAATGCACTGCTGATGACGTCACATATTACATCACTCATGACATGGTCAGTGACATCACTGATGACATCACTGATGACATCTCAAATGACATCACTGATGACATCATCCAGTGACTGTGTGTTTCTGTAAAGTTTAAATATTTTTAATATATATAGGAAAAGACGTATTGAAGAATGAGTGGGTGTGTAAGTGTCTGTATGGATGATTTAGTAAGTGCGTGACTGACTCTATAAGTGAGTGATTTAACGTATCTTACTGAATGCATGGGTTAGTGACTAAACTGGGTGAATGTCTGTATCCGTTTGTCTGTTGCTGTGTAAGTGGCTGCATGTGTTTGTGAATAGCTACATGAGTGTCTATATGAGTTATTGAATGGTTGTCTGAGTATCTGTATGGGTGCCTGAGTGTTTGTGTGGGAGGGGTGTGTGCGACTCTGTGCATAGATGTGTGAGTGGGTGATTCACTGGGTGGATGGTTTCAAGAGTGCATCTGTGATAGACTGTATGGGTGGGTAAGTGTGTGTAAGAGTGTGTTAGTGAGTGAATGTATGTCCCAGTGGTACATGTGTGAGTAACTACATATGTGTGTGTGTTGGAGTATATAAATAGCTATAAGCGAGAGTGAGTGATTGTGATAGTGGCTGTATGGATGAGTGTGTGCTTGTATCAGTGATTGTATAAGAGCGTAACAATGTGGTAGTATTTGTATGATTAAGTGAGCTGGTGTGTGTATAACTGTATAGGTGAGTAAATGGCAGTGTGTTTAATTATTTGCATGACTGACTAGGTGTGTGAGTACCTCTATGGATGAGTGGCGGTGTTTGAGTGTCTATATAGGAGTAAGAGTGCATATGATAGTCCTGTACTGAGTGACCATAAGTATGAGTGACTGTACGGGTGAGTGAGTGGATGTGTGTGTGTAGACCTAAGAATCAGTGAGTGGGTATGTAGTTATTGGTGTTGGAGTGTCTATGGTTTTGCGAATGGCAGTTTGTAATTTAGATTGGGTGTATCAAAGGTTATATTAGGGTGTGAGGAGGTGCATCAGATTATCACGTGGATGATGTCATCAGTGATGTCATTTGAGATGTCATCAGTGATGTCATCGGTGATGTCACTGACCATGTCATGAGTGATGTAATATGTGACGTCATCAGCAGTGCATTGCGGGGGCGCGAGTTATAGTTAGCTGAACTAACTATAACAGGGGAATTTCACGGGTTTTGTACGAGTGAAATGTCCAACTAACTATAACTGTCCCTAAAACCTATGGTTTTTTCAGTGAATTTCAAAGGTTTTTAAATGCTAATTTCTAACTATAACGTGTATGAAACCTATGGTTTTTTCAGTGAATTTCAAAGGTTTTTAAATGCTAATTTCTAACTATAACGTGTCTGAAACCTATGGTTTTTTCAGTGAATTTCAAAGGTTTTTTAAATGCTAATTCCTAACTATAACGTGCCTGAAACCTATGGTTTGTTCAGTGAATTTCAAAGGTTTTTAAATGATAATATTTAATTGTAATATTAGTTACATGTCTTTTTTTATACTAATTTTCTACAGATGTTTATCTGTTTATTTTTACATATTTAATTTTTTTTTAAATATTTATATTTTTTTAATATAAATTGTAAAAAAATGTTTTAAAAAATATTGCAACAGAAATATTTTTTGTTTTGTTTTATATTTTGTTAATAAATGTAAATTTTTTTTTAAATTTTTTTTTTTGGAGTCGCGCACCCGCAGCGTACCTTACAAGATCAGTGCGCGGATTGTAGCCACCATTTTCTGAAAGTCGTGAAGGATCCGCGTAGGGTGTGCGACGGGTGCGTGTTTTACAGTTACGTGATATACGTATGTTACGAGTTGTGCGCGATTAGTATGCGACCGGTTCGCGCTTCTTACGTTTATACATTCGTGACACATGCGCATTATACTACGCGGCGCTTGCGCGGACACGCGCCCCGCGTGACGTCATATGCGTGCTGTACGCGCTGTGTACGCGACTCCCGCGAATTTTTATATGTTCTAAAATGACATATATATGTCTTTAATACACATATTAGGGCCAGACATTAACTTAGTTATGCATAAAAATAATATATTTTTACTTGTAATAAACTTATATTACTTTTAAATGCAATTTCGCGACTTCGCGTTGGGTGCGTGCTGCGTGTGCGCATGGTACGCGGATCCCATGTGACTTGAAAAAAAAACTTTTGATTGGTTGATAACATTTCACATTGTAACTATTGAAGGACCCCACCCATTTCCATCATTCTTCTTTGGAGACACATCTCTACATTGAAGAACTATTGGTGTTTGAGAAATAAGAAGATGGCTTCCGGACAACAACAAGAAGATATTTCAGAACATTCTTCCGAGGAAGAATTTGTCCAGGAGAATCCACGTCCTCAAAGGTCTGTGTCAGTGGTGTGGAAGTTTTTACTTTTCCTGAGGGGCAGAAAAAGTGAATGCCACAAAAGTCACCTGCCGGATCTGCGAGAGAGTGCTCTCTAGAGGTAGTGCCGAAAAAAATATTCTTGTGGTACTGCCTCTATGTACAAACATCTCAAAACGATCCATCCACTAAACATGGCTCGGGAGGAGTGTCGGGGAGCTGCAAGCAACCAACCACCTGCAGTTCCTTCCACATCTGGTACTGCAACAACTACAACATCACTGGACTTACGTCCTGAATTTGCTTTTGAAGCAGCACTGTGTAAAGTGCAACAAACTCATCTCTTTTGGAGAACAATCAGTTGAAGCTGTTTGTGCTGCACAGCGAAATCATCATTGTTAGACTTCTGTTTTTTTGTGTTTTCCGGGAATGGCAGTTAATTCCTAAGGTTTCCTGTTTTTTTCCATCTTGTTTGTTTATTATTTTTGAAAAAACACCAAAAAAACAACAAAATAGTTCAAAAAATACAAAAAAAATATAAAAGGAAAAAAAGAAAAAAAAAGTTATTTTCAGAACTAACTTCTCTGGTTAAAGAAAGAACTATATTTCTATGTTAATGTGTGAAAGGTTGGTTGAATGTATATGTATAGCTTACTTGACTGAAAGAATGCATTAGTAGTGTATTGTGAATGTATAGCAGTGTGACAATGTAAGCTCTTTAGCTGCAGTGTGCTGTGGTACTTCCGACGCACAGGGATGCAACGTAAGTAAATAAATATGTTGCAACTGCATGATTCCCTCTGCAGCGCTGCACAAATTGCAGACATACAGTGACACAGGCATACTTACAGCATGGTGCAAGTATGTCTGTGTCGTGAACATATTGTTTTATTGTAGGAACGGACACCTTCCTACACAAAAACAATAATTAAAGGCATTTTCCTCTTTCAATGTATGCTGTGAAATACTGCATACATTGAAAGTGAAAAAAATGATGAGAAATGAAAACAATTCTGCTTGGATTTCTAGGTGTTGCTGAATGAGTCAACAGAGGACTGCAAGGGGAGTGACAGGATGTTTGCTGGAGTGTATGGATAGTGACTGGGGAATTGAAGGTGTGAAAGACAAGTGTGTAGGTGGTTAGAGAACCGCATGCATAGTGGATAGGGGTTTGAAGATGTCTATGTGCTAAGGCCTGGGTCACTGAATGAGTACTTGGGTACTGACTGAACGATTAGAGTACTGCAAGGAGAGTGCCTGGCTGAATGTATAAGTGGTTGGGTTTTGGCGCAGCGAATGGATTTGTAGGTGTTGCTGAATGAGTCAACAGAGGACTGCAAGGGGAGTGACAGGATGTTTGCTGGAGTGTATGGATAGTGACTGGGGAATTGAAGGTGTGAAAGACAAGTGTGTAGGTGGTTAGAGAACCGCATGCATAGTGGATAGGGGTTTGAAGCAGTCTATGTGCTAAGGCCTGGGTCACTGAATGAGTACTTGGGTACTGACTGAACGATTAGAGTACTGCAAGGAGAGTGCCTGGCTGAATGTATAAGTGGTTGGGTTTTGGCGCAGCGAATGGATTTGTAGGTGTTGCTGAATGAGTCAACAGAGGACTGCAAGGGGAGTGACAGGATGTTTGCTGGAGTGTATGGATAGTGACTGGGGAATTGAAGGTGTGAAAGACAAGTGTGTAGGTGGTTAGAGAACCGCATGCATAGTGGATAGGGGTTTGAAGCAGTCTATGTGCTAAGGCCTGGGTCACTGAATGAGTACTTGGGTACTGACTGAACGATTAGAGTACTGCAAGGAGAGTGCCTGGGTGAATGTATAAGTGGTTGGGTTTTGGCGCAGCGAATGGATTTGTAGGTGTTGCTGAATGAGTCAACAGAGGACTGCAAGGGGAGTGACAGGATGTTTGCTGGAGTGTATGGATAGTGACTGGGGAATTGAAGGTGTGAAAGACAAGTGTGTAGGTGGTTAGAGAACCGCATGCATAGTGGATAGGGGTTTGAAGCAGTCTATGTGCTAAGGCCTGGGTCACTGAATGAGTACTTGGGTACTGACTGAACGATTAGAGTACTGCAAGGAGAGTGCCTGGCTGAATGTATAAGTGGTTGGGTTTTGGCGCAGCGAATGGATTTGTAGGTGTTGCTGAATGAGTCAACAGAGGACTGCAAGGGGAGTGACAGGATGTTTGCTGGAGTGTATGGATAGTGACTGGGGAATTGAAGGTGTGAAAGACAAGTGTGTAGGTGGTTAGAGAACCACATGCATAGTGGATAGGGGTTTGAAGCAGTCTATGTGCTAAGGCCTGGGTCACTGAATGAGTACTTGGGTACTGACTGAACGATTAGAGTACTGCAAGGAGAGTGACTGGCTGAATGTATAAGTGGTTGGGTTTTGGCGCAGCGAATGGATTTGTAGGTGTTGCTGAATGAGTCAACAGAGGACTGCAAGGGGAGTGACAGGATGTTTGCTGGAGTGTATGGATAGTGACTGGGGAATTGAAGGTGTGAAAGACAAGTGTGTAGGTGGTTAGAGAACCGCATGCATAGTGGATAGGGGTTTGAAGCAGTCTATGTGCTAAGGCCTGGGTCACTGAATGAGTACTTGGGTACTGACTGAACGATTAGAGTACTGCAAGGAGAGTGCCTGGCTGAATGTATAAGTGGTTGGGTTTTGGCGCAGCGAATGGATTTGTAGGTGTTGCTGAATGAGTCAACAGAGGACTGCAAGGGGAGTGACAGGATGTTTGCTGGAGTGTATGGATAGTGACTGGGGAATTGAAGGTGTGAAAGACAAGTGTGTAGGTGGTTAGAGAACCGCATGCATAGTGGATAGGGGTTTGAAGCAGTCTATGTGCTAAGGCCTGGGTCACTGAATGAGTACTTGGGTACTGACTGAACGATTAGAGTACTGCAAGGAGAGTGACTGGCTGAATGTATAAGTGGTTGGGTTTTGGCGCAGCGAATGGATTTGTAGGTGTTGCTGAATGAGTCAACAGAGGACTGCAAGGGGAGTGACAGGATGTTTGCTGGAGTGTATGGATAGTGACTGGGGAATTGAAGGTGTGAAAGACAAGTGTGTAGGTGGTTAGAGAACCGCATGCATAGTGGATAGGGGTTTGAAGCAGTCTATGTGCTAAGGCCTGGGTCACTGAATGAGTACTTGGGTACTGACTGAACGATTAGAGTACTGCAAGGAGAGTGACTGGCTGAATGTATAAGTGGTTGGGTTTTGGCGCAGCGAATGGATTTGTAGGTGTTGCTGAATGAGTCAACAGAGGACTGCAAGGGGAGTGACAGGATGTTTGCTGGAGTGTATGGATAGTGACTGGGGAATTGAAGGTGTGAAAGACAAGTGTGTAGGTGGTTAGAGAACCGCATGCATAGTGGATAGGGGTTTGAAGCAGTCTATGTGCTAAGGCCTGGGTCACTGAATGAGTACTTGGGTACTGACTGAACGATTAGAGTACTGCAAGGAGAGTGACTGGCTGAATGTATAAGTGGTTGGGTTTTGGCGCAGCGAATGGATTTGTAGGTGTTGCTGAATGAGTCAACAGAGGACTGCAAGGGGAGTGACAGGATGTTTGCTGGAGTGTATGGATAGTGACTGGGGAATTGAAGGTGTGAAAGACAAGTGTGTAGGTGGTTAGAGAACCGCATGCATAGTGGATAGGGGTTTGAAGCAGTCTATGTGCTAAGGCCTGGGTCACTGAATGAGTACTTGGGTACTGACTGAACGATTAGAGTACTGCAAGGAGAGTGCCTGGGTGAATGTATAAGTGGTTGGGTTTTGGCGCAGCGAATGGATTTGTAGGTGTTGCTGAATGAGTCAACAGAGGACTGCAAGGGGAGTGACAGGATGTTTGCTGGAGTGTATGGATAGTGACTGGGGAATTGAAGGTGTGAAAGACAAGTGTGTAGGTGGTTAGAGAACCGCATGCATAGTGGATAGGGGTTTGAAGCAGTCTATGTGCTAAGGCCTGGGTCACTGAATGAGTACTTGGGTACTGACTGAACGATTAGAGTACTGCAAGGAGAGTGACTGGCTGAATGTATAAGTGGTTGGGTTTTGGCGCAGCGAATGGATTTGTAGGTGTTGCTGAATGAGTCAACAGAGGACTGCAAGGGGAGTGACAGGATGTTTGCTGGAGTGTATGGATAGTGACTGGGGAATTGAAGGTGTGAAAGACAAGTGTGTAGGTGGTTAGAGAACCGCATGCATAGTGGATAGGGGTTTGAAGCAGTCTATGTGCTAAGGCCTGGGTCACTGAATGAGTACTTGGGTACTGACTGAACGATTAGAGTACTGCAAGGAGAGTGACTGGCTGAATGTATAAGTGGTTGGGTTTTGGCGCAGCGAATGGATTTGTAGGTGTTGCTGAATGAGTCAACAGAGGACTGCAAGGGGAGTGACAGGATGTTTGCTGGAGTGTATGGATAGTGACTGGGGAATTGAAGGTGTGAAAGACAAGTGTGTAGGTGGTTAGAGAACCGCATGCATAGTGGATAGGGGTTTGAAGCAGTCTATGTGCTAAGGCCTGGGTCACTGAATGAGTACTTGGGTACTGACTGAACGATTAGAGTACTGCAAGGAGAGTGCCTGGCTGAATGTATAAGTGGTTGGGTTTTGGCGCAGCGAATGGATTTGTAGGTGTTGCTGAATGAGTCAACAGAGGACTGCAAGGGGAGTGACAGGATGTTTGCTGGAGTGTATGGATAGTGACTGGGGAATTGAAGGTGTGAAAGACAAGTGTGTAGGTGGTTAGAGAACCGCATGCATAGTGGATAGGGGTTTGAAGCAGTCTATGTGCTAAGGCCTGGGTCACTGAATGAGTACTTGGGTACTGACTGAACGATTAGAGTACTGCAAGGAGAGTGCCTGGGTGAATGTATAAGTGGTTGGGTTTTGGCGCAGCGAATGGATTTGTAGGTGTTGCTGAATGAGTCAACAGAGGACTGCAAGGGGAGTGACAGGATGTTTGCTGGAGTGTATGGATAGTGACTGGGGAATTGAAGGTGTGAAAGACAAGTGTGTAGGTGGTTAGAGAACCGCATGCATAGTGGATAGGGGTTTGAAGCAGTCTATGTGCTAAGGCCTGGGTCACTGAATGAGTACTTGGGTACTGACTGAACGATTAGAGTACTGCAAGGAGAGTGACTGGCTGAATGTATAAGTGGTTGGGTTTTGGCGCAGCGAATGGATTTGTAGGTGTTGCTGAATGAGTCAACAGAGGACTGCAAGGGGAGTGACAGGATGTTTGCTGGAGTGTATGGATAGTGACTGGGGAATTGAAGGTGTGAAAGACAAGTGTGTAGGTGGTTAGAGAACCGCATGCATAGTGGATAGGGGTTTGAAGCAGTCTATGTGCTAAGGCCTGGGTCACTGAATGAGTACTTGGGTACTGACTGAACGATTAGAGTACTGCAAGGAGAGTGCCTGGCTGAATGTATAAGTGGTTGGGTTTTGGCGCAGCGAATGGATTTGTAGGTGTTGCTGAATGAGTCAACAGAGGACTGCAAGGGGAGTGACAGGATGTTTGCTGGAGTGTATGGATAGTGACTGGGGAATTGAAGGTGTGAAAGACAAGTGTGTAGGTGGTTAGAGAACCGCATGCATAGTGGATAGGGGTTTGAAGCAGTCTATGTGCTAAGGCCTGGGTCACTGAATGAGTACTTGGGTACTGACTGAACGATTAGAGTACTGCAAGGAGAGTGCCTGGGTGAATGTATAAGTGGTTGGGTTTTGGCGCAGCGAATGGATTTGTAGGTGTTGCTGAATGAGTCAACAGAGGACTGCAAGGGGAGTGACAGGATGTTTGCTGGAGTGTATGGATAGTGACTGGGGAATTGAAGGTGTGAAAGACAAGTGTGTAGGTGGTTAGAGAACCGCATGCATAGTGGATAGGGGTTTGAAGCAGTCTATGTGCTAAGGCCTGGGTCACTGAATGAGTACTTGGGTACTGACTGAACGATTAGAGTACTGCAAGGAGAGTGCCTGGGTGAATGTATAAGTGGTTGGGTTTTGGCGCAGCGAATGGATTTGTAGGTGTTGCTGAATGAGTCAACAGAGGACTGCAAGGGGAGTGACAGGATGTTTGCTGGAGTGTATGGATAGTGACTGGGGAATTGAAGGTGTGAAAGACAAGTGTGTAGGTGGTTAGAGAACCGCATGCATAGTGGATAGGGGTTTGAAGCAGTCTATGTGCTAAGGCCTGGGTCACTGAATGAGTACTTGGGTACTGACTGAACGATTAGAGTACTGCAAGGAGAGTGACTGGCTGAATGTATAAGTGGTTGGGTTTTGGCGCAGCGAATGGATTTGTAGGTGTTGCTGAATGAGTCAACAGAGGACTGCAAGGGGAGTGACAGGATGTTTGCTGGAGTGTATGGATAGTGACTGGGGAATTGAAGGTGTGAAAGACAAGTGTGTAGGTGGTTAGAGAACCGCATGCATAGTGGATAGGGGTTTGAAGCAGTCTATGTGCTAAGGCCTGGGTCACTGAATGAGTACTTGGGTACTGACTGAACGATTAGAGTACTGCAAGGAGAGTGCCTGGCTGAATGTATAAGTGGTTGGGTTTTGGCGCAGCGAATGGATTTGTAGGTGTTGCTGAATGAGTCAACAGAGGACTGCAAGGGGAGTGACAGGATGTTTGCTGGAGTGTATGGATAGTGACTGGGGAATTGAAGGTGTGAAAGACAAGTGTGTAGGTGGTTAGAGAACCGCATGCATAGTGGATAGGGGTTTGAAGCAGTCTATGTGCTAAGGCCTGGGTCACTGAATGAGTACTTGGGTACTGACTGAACGATTAGAGTACTGCAAGGAGAGTGACTGGCTGAATGTATAAGTGGTTGGGTTTTGGCGCAGCGAATGGATTTGTAGGTGTTGCTGAATGAGTCAACAGAGGACTGCAAGGGGAGTGACAGGATGTTTGCTGGAGTGTATGGATAGTGACTGGGGAATTGAAGGTGTGAAAGACAAGTGTGTAGGTGGTTAGAGAACCGCATGCATAGTGGATAGGGGTTTGAAGCAGTCTATGTGCTAAGGCCTGGGTCACTGAATGAGTACTTGGGTACTGACTGAACGATTAGAGTACTGCAAGGAGAGTGCCTGGCTGAATGTATAAGTGGTTGGGTTTTGGCGCAGCGAATGGATTTGTAGGTGTTGCTGAATGAGTCAACAGAGGACTGCAAGGGGAGTGACAGGATGTTTGCTGGAGTGTATGGATAGTGACTGGGGAATTGAAGGTGTGAAAGACAAGTGTGTAGGTGGTTAGAGAACCGCATGCATAGTGGATAGGGGTTTGAAGCAGTCTATGTGCTAAGGCCTGGGTCACTGAATGAGTACTTGGGTACTGACTGAACGATTAGAGTACTGCAAGGAGAGTGCCTGGGTGAATGTATAAGTGGTTGGGTTTTGGCGCAGCGA
The DNA here is from genome assembly GCA_963921515.1 of Calotriton arnoldi. NCBI lineage: Eukaryota > Metazoa > Chordata > Amphibia > Caudata > Salamandridae > Calotriton > Calotriton arnoldi. The sequence goes on along the minus strand of CAWUFW010007013.1, from coordinate 823,088 downwards.
ATGGATTTGTAGGTGTTGCTGAATGAGTCAACAGAGGACTGCAAGGGGAGTGACAGGATGTTTGCTGGAGTGTATGGATAGTGACTGGGGAATTGAAGGTGTGAAAGACAAGTGTGTAGGTGGTTAGAGAACCGCATGCATAGTGGATAGGGGTTTGAAGCAGTCTATGTGCTAAGGCCTGGGTCACTGAATGAGTACTTGGGTACTGACTGAACGATTAGAGTACTGCAAGGAGAGTGCCTGGGTGAATGTATAAGTGGTTGGGTTTTGGCGCAGCGAATGGATTTATAGGTGTTGCTGAATGAGTCAACAGAGGACTGCAAGGGGAGTGACAGGATGTTTGCTGGAGTGTATGGATAGTGACTGGGGAATTGAAGGTGTGAAAGACAAGTGTGTAGGTGGTTAGAGAACCGCATGCATAGTGGATAGGGGTTTGAAGCAGTCTATGTGCTAAGGCCTGGGTCACTGAATGAGTACTTGGGTACTGAATGAACGATTAGAGTACTGCAAGGAGAGTGCCTGGGTGAATGTATAAGTGGTTGGGTTTTGGCGCAGCGAATGGATTTGTAGGTGTTGCTGAATGAGTCAACAGAGTACTGCAAGGGGAGTGACAGGATGTTTGCTGGAGTGTATGGATAGTGACTGGGGAATTGAAGGTGTGAAAGACAAGTGTGTAGGTGGTTAGAGAACCGCATGCATAGTGGATAGGGGTTTGAAGCAGTCTATGTGCTAAGGCCTGGGTCACTGAATGAGTACTTGGGTACTGACTGAACGATTAGAGTACTGCAAGGAGAGTGACTGGCTGAATGTATAAGTGGTTGGGTTTTGGCGCAGCGAATGGATTTGTAAGTGTTGCTGAATGAGTCAACAGAGGACTGCAAGGGGAGTGACAGGATGTTTGCTGGAGTGTATGGATAGTGACTGGGGAATTGAAGGTGTGAAAGACAAGTGTGTAGGTGGTTAGAGAACCGCATGCATAGTGGATAGGGGTTTGAAGCAGTCTATGTGCTAAGGCCTGGGTCACTGAATGAGTACTTGGGTACTGACTGAACGATTAGAGTACTGCAAGGAGAGTGCCTGGCTGAATGTATAAGTGGTTGGGTTTTGGCGCAGCGAATGGATTTGTAGGTGTTGCTGAATGAGTCAACAGAGGACTGCAAGGGGAGTGACAGGATGTTTGCTGGAGTGTATGGATAGTGACTGGGGAATTGAAGGTGTGAAAGACAAGTGTGTAGGTGGTTAGAGAACCGCATGCATAGTGGATAGGGGTTTGAAGCAGTCTATGTGCTAAGGCCTGGGTCACTGAATGAGTACTTGGGTACTGACTGAACGATTAGAGTACTGCAAGGAGAGTGCCTGGGTGAATGTATAAGTGGTTGGGTTTTGGCGCAGCGAATGGATTTGTAGGTGTTGCTGAATGAGTCAACAGAGGACTGCAAGGGGAGTGACAGGATGTTTGCTGGAGTGTATGGATAGTGACTGGGGAATTGAAGGTGTGAAAGACAAGTGTGTAGGTGGTTAGAGAACCGCATGCATAGTGGATAGGGGTTTGAAGCAGTCTATGTGCTAAGGCCTGGGTCACTGAATGAGTACTTGGGTACTGACTGAACGATTAGAGTACTGCAAGGAGAGTGACTGGCTGAATGTATAAGTGGTTGGGTTTTGGCGCAGCGAATGGATTTGTAGGTGTTGCTGAATGAGTCAACAGAGGACTGCAAGGGGAGTGACAGGATGTTTGCTGGAGTGTATGGATAGTGACTGGGGAATTGAAGGTGTGAAAGACAAGTGTGTAGGTGGTTAGAGAACCACATGCATAGTGGATAGGGGTTTGAAGCAGTCTATGTGCTAAGGCCTGGGTCACTGAATGAGTACTTGGGTACTGACTGAACGATTAGAGTACTGCAAGGAGAGTGCCTGGCTGAATGTATAAGTGGTTGGGTTTTGGCGCAGCGAATGGATTTGTAGGTGTTGCTGAATGAGTCAACAGAGGACTGCAAGGGGAGTGACAGGATGTTTGCTGGAGTGTATGGATAGTGACTGGGGAATTGAAGGTGTGAAAGACAAGTGTGTAGGTGGTTAGAGAACCGCATGCATAGTGGATAGGGGTTTGAAGCAGTCTATGTGCTAAGGCCTGGGTCACTGAATGAGTACTTGGGTACTGACTGAACGATTAGAGTACTGCAAGGAGAGTGACTGGCTGAATGTATAAGTGGTTGGGTTTTGGCGCAGCGAATGGATTTGTAGGTGTTGCTGAATGAGTCAACAGAGGACTGCAAGGGGAGTGACAGGATGTTTGCTGGAGTGTATGGATAGTGACTGGGGAATTGAAGGTGTGAAAGACAAGTGTGTAGGTGGTTAGAGAACCGCATGCATAGTGGATAGGGGTTTGAAGCAGTCTATGTGCTAAGGCCTGGGTCACTGAATGAGTACTTGGGTACTGACTGAACGATTAGAGTACTGCAAGGAGAGTGCCTGGCTGAATGTATAAGTGGTTGGGTTTTGGCGCAGCGAATGGATTTGTAGGTGTTGCTGAATGAGTCAACAGAGGACTGCAAGGGGAGTGACAGGATGTTTGCTGGAGTGTATGGATAGTGACTGGGGAATTGAAGGTGTGAAAGACAAGTGTGTAGGTGGTTAGAGAACCACATGCATAGTGGATAGGGGTTTGAAGCAGTCTATGTGCTAAGGCCTGGGTCACTGAATGAGTACTTGGGTACTGACTGAACGATTAGAGTACTGCAAGGAGAGTGCCTGGGTGAATGTATAAGTGGTTGGGTTTTGGCGCAGCGAATGGATTTGTAGGTGTTGCTGAATGAGTCAACAGAGGACTGCAAGGGGAGTGACAGGATGTTTGCTGGAGTGTATGGATAGTGACTGGGGAATTGAAGGTGTGAAAGACAAGTGTGTAGGTGGTTAGAGAACCACATGCATAGTGGATAGGGGTTTGAAGCAGTCTATGTGCTAAGGCCTGGGTCACTGAATGAGTACTTGGGTACTGACTGAACGATTAGAGTACTGCAAGGAGAGTGACTGGCTGAATGTATAAGTGGTTGGGTTTTGGCGCAGCGAATGGATTTGTAGGTGTTGCTGAATGAGTCAACAGAGGACTGCAAGGGGAGTGACAGGATGTTTGCTGGAGTGTATGGATAGTGACTGGGGAATTGAAGGTGTGAAAGACAAGTGTGTAGGTGGTTAGAGAACCGCATGCATAGTGGATAGGGGTTTGAAGCAGTCTATGTGCTAAGGCCTGGGTCACTGAATGAGTACTTGGGTACTGACTGAACGATTAGAGTACTGCAAGGAGAGTGCCTGGCTGAATGTATAAGTGGTTGGGTTTTGGCGCAGCGAATGGATTTGTAGGTGTTGCTGAATGAGTCAACAGAGGACTGCAAGGGGAGTGACAGGATGTTTGCTGGAGTGTATGGATAGTGACTGGGGAATTGAAGGTGTGAAAGACAAGTGTGTAGGTGGTTAGAGAACCGCATGCATAGTGGATAGGGGTTTGAAGCAGTCTATGTGCTAAGGCCTGGGTCACTGAATGAGTACTTGGGTACTGACTGAACGATTAGAGTACTGCAAGGAGAGTGCCTGGGTGAATGTATAAGTGGTTGGGTTTTGGCGCAGCGAATGGATTTGTAGGTGTTGCTGAATGAGTCAACAGAGGACTGCAAGGGGAGTGACAGGATGTTTGCTGGAGTGTATGGATAGTGACTGGGGAATTGAAGGTGTGAAAGACAAGTGTGTAGGTGGTTAGAGAACCGCATGCATAGTGGATAGGGGTTTGAAGCAGTCTATGTGCTAAGGCCTGGGTCACTGAATGAGTACTTGGGTACTGACTGAACGATTAGAGTACTGCAAGGAGAGTGACTGGCTGAATGTATAAGTGGTTGGGTTTTGGCGCAGCGAATGGATTTGTAAGTGTTGCTGAATGAGTCAACAGAGGACTGCAAGGGGAGTGACAGGATGTTTGCTGGAGTGTATGGATAGTGACTGGGGAATTGAAGGTGTGAAAGACAAGTGTGTAGGTGGTTAGAGAACCGCATGCATAGTGGATAGGGGTTTGAAGCAGTCTATGTGCTAAGGCCTGGGTCACTGAATGAGTACTTGGGTACTGACTGAACGATTAGAGTACTGCAAGGAGAGTGCCTGGCTGAATGTATAAGTGGTTGGGTTTTGGCGCAGCGAATGGATTTGTAGGTGTTGCTGAATGAGTCAACAGAGGACTGCAAGGGGAGTGACAGGATGTTTGCTGGAGTGTATGGATAGTGACTGGGGAATTGAAGGTGTGAAAGACAAGTGTGTAGGTGGTTAGAGAACCGCATGCATAGTGGATAGGGGTTTGAAGCAGTCTATGTGCTAAGGCCTGGGTCACTAAATGAGTACTTGGGTACTGACTGAACGATTAGAGTACTGCAAGGAGAGTGCCTGGGTGAGTGTATAAGTGGTTGGGTTTTGGCGCAGCGAATGGATTTATAGGTGTTGCTGAATGAGTCAACAGAGGACTGCAAGGGGAGTGACAGGATGTTTGCTGGAGTGTATGGATAGTGACTGGGGAATTGAAGGTGTGAAAGACAAGTGTGTAGGTGGTTAGAGAACCACATGCATAGTGGATAGGGGTTTGAAGCAGTCTATGTGCTAAGGCCTGGGTCACTGAATGAGTACTTGGGTACTGACTGAACGATTAGAGTACTGCAAGGAGAGGGACTGGCTGAATGTATAAGTGGTTGGGTTTTGGCGCAGCGAATGGATTTGTAAGTGTTGCTGAATGAGTCAACAGAGGACTGCAAGGGGAGTGACAGGATGTTTGCTGGAGTGTATGGATAGTGACTGGGGAATTGAAGGTGTGAAAGACAAGTGTGTAGGTGGTTAGAGAACCACATGCATAGTGGATAGGGGTTTGAAGCAGTCTATGTGCTAAGGCCTGGGTCACTGAATGAGTACTTGGGTACTGACTGAACGATTAGAGTACTGCAAGGAGAGTGCCTGGCTGAATGTATAAGTGGTTGGGTTTTGGCGCAGCGAATGGATTTGTAGGTGTTGCTGAATGAGTCAACAGAGGACTGCAAGGGGAGTGACAGGATGTTTGCTGGAGTGTATGGATAGTGACTGGGGAATTGAAGGTGTGAAAGACAAGTGTGTAGGTGGTTAGAGAACCGCATGCATAGTGGATAGGGGTTTGAAGCAGTCTATGTGCTAAGGCCTGGGTCACTGAATGAGTACTTGGGTACTGACTGAACGATTAGAGTACTGCAAGGAGAGTGACTGGCTGAATGTATAAGTGGTTGGGTTTTGGCGCAGCGAATGGATTTGTAAGTGTTGCTGAATGAGTCAACAGAGGACTGCAAGGGGAGTGACAGGATGTTTGCTGGAGTGTATGGATAGTGACTGGGGAATTGAAGGTGTGAAAGACAAGTGTGTAGGTGGTTAGAGAACCGCATGCATAGTGGATAGGGGTTTGAAGCAGTCTATGTGCTAAGGCCTGGGTCACTGAATGAGTACTTGGGTACTGACTGAACGATTAGAGTACTGCAAGGAGAGTGCCTGGCTGAATGTATAAGTGGTTGGGTTTTGGCGCAGCGAATGGATTTGTAGGTGTTGCTGAATGAGTCAACAGAGGACTGCAAGGGGAGTGACAGGATGTTTGCTGGAGTGTATGGATAGTGACTGGGGAATTGAAGGTGTGAAAGACAAGTGTGTAGGTGGTTAGAGAACCACATGCATAGTGGATAGGGGTTTGAAGCAGTCTATGTGCTAAGGCCTGGGTCACTGAATGAGTACTTGGGTACTGACTGAACGATTAGAGTACTGCAAGGAGAGTGCCTGGGTGAATGTATAAGTGGTTGGGTTTTGGCGCAGCGAATGGATTTGTAGGTGTTGCTGAATGAGTCAACAGAGGACTGCAAGGGGAGTGACAGGATGTTTGCTGGAGTGTATGGATAGTGACTGGGGAATTGAAGGTGTGAAAGACAAGTGTGTAGGTGGTTAGAGAACCGCATGCATAGTGGATAGGGGTTTGAAGCAGTCTATGTGCTAAGGCCTGGGTCACTGAATGAGTACTTGGGTACTGACTGAACGATTAGAGTACTGCAAGGAGAGTGACTGGCTGAATGTATAAGTGGTTGGGTTTTGGCGCAGCGAATGGATTTGTAAGTGTTGCTGAATGAGTCAACAGAGGACTGCAAGGGGAGTGACAGGATGTTTGCTGGAGTGTATGGATAGTGACTGGGGAATTGAAGGTGTGAAAGACAAGTGTGTAGGTGGTTAGAGAACCGCATGCATAGTGGATAGGGGTTTGAAGCAGTCTATGTGCTAAGGCCTGGGTCACTGAATGAGTACTTGGGTACTGACTGAACGATTAGAGTACTGCAAGGAGAGTGCCTGGCTGAATGTATAAGTGGTTGGGTTTTGGCGCAGCGAATGGATTTGTAGGTGTTGCTGAATGAGTCAACAGAGGACTGCAAGGGGAGTGACAGGATGTTTGCTGGAGTGTATGGATAGTGACTGGGGAATTGAAGGTGTGAAAGACAAGTGTGTAGGTGGTTAGAGAACCGCATGCATAGTGGATAGGGGTTTGAAGCAGTCTATGTGCTAAGGCCTGGGTCACTGAATGAGTACTTGGGTACTGACTGAACGATTAGAGTACTGCAAGGAGAGTGCCTGGGTGAATGTATAAGTGGTTGGGTTTTGGCGCAGCGAATGGATTTGTAGGTGTTGCTGAATGAGTCAACAGAGGACTGCAAGGGGAGTGACAGGATGTTTGCTGGAGTGTATGGATAGTGACTGGGGAATTGAAGGTGTGAAAGACAAGTGTGTAGGTGGTTAGAGAACCACATGCATAGTGGATAGGGGTTTGAAGCAGTCTATGTGCTAAGGCCTGGGTCACTGAATGAGTACTTGGGTACTGACTGAACGATTAGAGTACTGCAAGGAGAGTGACTGGCTGAATGTATAAGTGGTTGGGTTTTGGCGCAGCGAATGGATTTGTAAGTGTTGCTGAATGAGTCAACAGAGGACTGCAAGGGGAGTGACAGGATGTTTGCTGGAGTGTATGGATAGTGACTGGGGAATTGAAGGTGTGAAAGACAAGTGTGTAGGTGGTTAGAGAACCGCATGCATAGTGGATAGGGGTTTGAAGCAGTCTATGTGCTAAGGCCTGGGTCACTGAATGAGTACTTGGGTACTGACTGAACGATTAGAGTACTGCAAGGAGAGTGCCTGGCTGAATGTATAAGTGGTTGGGTTTTGGCGCAGCGAATGGATTTGTAGGTGTTGCTGAATGAGTCAACAGAGGACTGCAAGGGGAGTGACAGGATGTTTGCTGGAGTGTATGGATAGTGACTGGGGAATTGAAGGTGTGAAAGACAAGTGTGTAGGTGGTTAGAGAACCGCATGCATAGTGGATAGGGGTTTGAAGCAGTCTATGTGCTAAGGCCTGGGTCACTGAATGAGTACTTGGGTACTGACTGAACGATTAGAGTACTGCAAGGAGAGTGACTGGCTGAATGTATAAGTGGTTGGGTTTTGGCGCAGCGAATGGATTTGTAAGTGTTGCTGAATGAGTCAACAGAGGACTGCAAGGGGAGTGACAGGATGTTTGCTGGAGTGTATGGATAGTGACTGGGGAATTGAAGGTGTGAAAGACAAGTGTGTAGGTGGTTAGAGAACCGCATGCATAGTGGATAGGGGTTTGAAGCAGTCTATGTGCTAAGGCCTGGGTCACTGAATGAGTACTTGGGTACTGACTGAACGATTAGAGTACTGCAAGGAGAGTGCCTGGCTGAATGTATAAGTGGTTGGGTTTTGGCGCAGCGAATGGATTTGTAGGTGTTGCTGAATGAGTCAACAGAGGACTGCAAGGGGAGTGACAGGATGTTTGCTGGAGTGTATGGATAGTGACTGGGGAATTGAAGGTGTGAAAGACAAGTGTGTAGGTGGTTAGAGAACCACATGCATAGTGGATAGGGGTTTGAAGCAGTCTATGTGCTAAGGCCTGGGTCACTGAATGAGTACTTGGGTACTGAATGAACGATTAGAGTACTGCAAGGAGAGTGCCTGGGTGAATGTATAAGTGGTTGGGTTTTGGCGCAGCGAATGGATTTGTAGGTGTTGCTGAATGAGTCAACAGAGTACTGCAAGGGGAGTGACAAGATGTTTGCTGGAGTGTATGGATAGTGACTGGGGAATTGAAGGTGTGAAAGACAAGTGTGTAGGTGGTTAGAGAACCGCATGCATAGTGGATAGGGGTTTGAAGCAGTCTATGTGCTAAGGCCTGGGTCACTGAATGAGTACTTGGGTACTGACTGAACGATTAGAGTACTGCAAGGAGAGTGACTGGCTGAATGTATAAGTGGTTGGGTTTTGGCGCAGCGAATGGATTTGTAAGTGTTGCTGAATGAGTCAACAGAGGACTGCAAGGGGAGTGACAGGATGTTTGCTGGAGTGTATGGATAGTGACTGGGGAATTGAAGGTGTGAAAGACAAGTGTGTAGGTGGTTAGAGAACCGCATGCATAGTGGATAGGGGTTTGAAGCAGTCTATGTGCTAAGGCCTGGGTCACTAAATGAGTACTTGGGTACTGACTGAACGATTAGAGTACTGCAAGGAGAGTGCCTGGGTGAGTGTATAAGTGGTTGGGTTTTGGCGCAGCGAATGGATTTGTAGGTGTTGCTGAATGAGTCAACAGAGGACTGCAAGGGGAGTGACAGGATGTTTGCTGGAGTGTATGGATAGTGACTGGGGAATTGAAGGTGTGAAAGACAAGTGTGTAGGTGGTTAGAGAACCACATGCATAGTGGATAGGGGTTTGAAGCAGTCTATGTGCTAAGGCCTGGGTCACTGAATGAGTACTTGGGTACTGACTGAACGATTAGAGTACTGCAAGGAGAGTGACTGGCTGAATGTATAAGTGGTTGGGTTTTGGCGCAGCGAATGGATTTGTAAGTGTTGCTGAATGAGTCAACAGAGGACTGCAAGGGGAGTGACAGGATGTTTGCTGGAGTGTATGGATAGTGACTGGGGAATTGAAGGTGTGAAAGACAAGTGTGTAGGTGGTTAGAGAACCGCATGCATAGTGGATAGGGGTTTGAAGCAGTCTATGTGCTAAGGCCTGGGTCACTGAATGAGTACTTGGGTACTGACTGAACGATTAGAGTACTGCAAGGAGAGTGCCTGGCTGAATGTATAAGTGGTTGGGTTTTGGCGCAGCGAATGGATTTGTAGGTGTTGCTGAATGAGTCAACAGAGGACTGCAAGGGGAGTGACAGGATGTTTGCTGGAGTGTATGGATAGTGACTGGGGAATTGAAGGTGTGAAAGACAAGTGTGTAGGTGGTTAGAGAACCGCATGCATAGTGGATAGGGGTTTGAAGCAGTCTATGTGCTAAGGCCTGGGTCACTAAATAAGTACTTGGGTACTGACTGAACGATTAGAGTACTGCAAGGAGAGTGCCTGGGTGAGTGTATAAGTGGTTGGGTTTTGGCGCAGCGAATGGATTTATAGGTGTTGCTGAATGAGTCAACAGAGGACTGCAAGGGGAGTGACAGGATGTTTGCTGGAGTGTATGGATAGTGACTGGGGAATTGAAGGTGTGAAAGACATGTGTGTAGGTGGTTAGAGAACCGCATGCATGGTGGATAGGGGTTTGAAGCAGTCTATGTGCTAAGGCCTGGGTCACTGAATGAGTACTTGGGTACTGACTGAACGATTAGAGTACTGCAAGGAGAGTGCCTGGCTGAATGTATAAGTGGTTGGGTTTTGGCGCAGCGAATGGATTTGTAGGTGTTGCTGAATGAGTCAACAGAGGACTGCAAGGGGAGTGACAGGATGTTTGCTGGAGTGTATGGATAGTGACTGGGGAATTGAAGGTGTGAAAGACAAGTGTGTAGGTGGTTAGAGAACCACATGCATAGTGGATAGGGGTTTGAAGCAGTCTATGTGCTAAGGCCTGGGTCACTGAATGAGTACTTGGGTACTGACTGAACGATTAGAGTACTGCAAGGAGAGTGACTGGCTGAATGTATAAGTGGTTGGGTTTTGGCGCAGCGAATGGATTTGTAAGTGTTGCTGAATGAGTCAACAGAGGACTGCAAGGGGAGTGACAGGATGTTTGCTGGAGTGTATGGATAGTGACTGGGGAATTGAAGGTGTGAAAGACAAGTGTGTAGGTGGTTAGAGAACCGCATGCATAGTGGATAGGGGTTTGAAGCAGTCTATGTGCTAAGGCCTGGGTCACTGAATGAGTACTTGGGTACTGACTGAACGATTAGAGTACTGCAAGGAGAGTGCCTGGCTGAATGTATAAGTGGTTGGGTTTTGGCGCAGCGAATGGATTTGTAGGTGTTGCTGAATGAGTCAACAGAGGACTGCAAGGGGAGTGACAGGATGTTTGCTGGAGTGTATGGATAGTGACTGGGGAATTGAAGGTGTGAAAGACAAGTGTGTAGGTGGTTAGAGAACCACATGCATAGTGGATAGGGGTTTGAAGCAGTCTATGTGCTAAGGCCTGGGTCACTGAATGAGTACTTGGGTACTGACTGAACGATTAGAGTACTGCAAGGAGAGTGCCTGGCTGAATGTATAAGTGGTTGGGTTTTGGCGCAGCGAATGGATTTGTAGGTGTTGCTGAATGAGTCAACAGAGGACTGCAAGGGGAGTGACAGGATGTTTGCTGGAGTGTATGGATAGTGACTGGGGAATTGAAGGTGTGAAAGACAAGTGTGTAGGTGGTTAGAGAACCGCATGCATAGTGGATAGGGGTTTGAAGCAGTCTATGTGCTAAGGCCTGGGTCACTGAATGAGTACTTGGGTACTGACTGAACGATTAGAGTACTGCAAGGAGAGTGACTGGCTGAATGTATAAGTGGTTGGGTTTTGGCGCAGCGAATGGATTTGTAGGTGTTGCTGAATGAGTCAACAGAGGACTGCAAGGGGAGTGACAGGATGTTTGCTGGAGTGTATGGATAGTGACTGGGGAATTGAAGGTGTGAAAGACAAGTGTGTAGGTGGTTAGAGAACCGCATGCATAGTGGATAGGGGTTTGAAGCAGTCTATGTGCTAAGGCCTGGGTCACTGAATGAGTACTTGGGTACTGACTGAACGATTAGAGTACTGCAAGGAGAGTGCCTGGCTGAATGTATAAGTGGTTGGGTTTTGGCGCAGCGAATGGATTTGTAGGTGTTGCTGAATGAGTCAACAGAGGACTGCAAGGGGAGTGACAGGATGTTTGCTGGAGTGTATGGATAGTGACTGGGGAATTGAAGGTGTGAAAGACAAGTGTGTAGGTGGTTAGAGAACCACATGCATAGTGGATAGGGGTTTGAAGCAGTCTATGTGCTAAGGCCTGGGTCACTGAATGAGTACTTGGGTACTGAATGAACGATTAGAGTACTGCAAGGAGAGTGCCTGGGTGAATGTATAAGTGGTTGGGTTTTGGCGCAGCGAATGGATTTGTAGGTGTTGCTGAATGAGTCAACAGAGTACTGCAAGGGGAGTGACAAGATGTTTGCTGGAGTGTATGGATAGTGACTGGGGAATTGAAGGTGTGAAAGACAAGTGTGTAGGTGGCTAGAGAACCACATGCATAGTGGATAGGGGTTTGAAGCAGTCTATGTGCTAAGGCCTGGGTCACTGAATGAGTACTTGGGTACTGACTGAACGATTAGAGTACTGCAAGGAGAGTGACTGGCTGAATGTATAAGTGGTTGGGTTTTGGCGCAGCGAATGGATTTGTAAGTGTTGCTGAATGAGTCAACAGAGGACTGCAAGGGGAGTGACAGGATGTTTGCTGGAGTGTATGGATAGTGACTGGGGAATTGAAGGTGTGAAAGACAAGTGTGTAGGTGGTTAGAGAACCGCATGCATAGTGGATAGGGGTTTGAAGCAGTCTATGTGCTAAGGCCTGGGTCACTAAATGAGTACTTGGGTACTGACTGAACGATTAGAGTACTGCAAGGAGAGTGCCTGGGTGAGTGTATAAGTGGTTGGGTTTTGGCGCAGCGAATGGATTTATAGGTGTTGCTGAATGAGTCAACAGAGGACTGCAAGGGGAGTGACAGGATGTTTGCTGGAGTGTATGGATAGTGACTGGGGAATTGAAGGTGTGAAAGACAAGTGTGTAGGTGGTTAGAGAACCACATGCATAGTGGATAGGGGTTTGAAGCAGTCTATGTGCTAAGGCCTGGGTCACTGAATGAGTACTTGGGTACTGACTGAACGATTAGAGTACTGCAAGGAGAGTGACTGGCTGAATGTATAAGTGGTTGGGTTTTGGCGCAGCGAATGGATTTGTAAGTGTTGCTGAATGAGTCAACAGAGGACTGCAAGGGGAGTGACAGGATGTTTGCTGGAGTGTATGGATAGTGACTGGGGAATTGAAGGTGTGAAAGACAAGTGTGTAGGTGGTTAGAGAACCGCATGCATAGTGGATAGGGGTTTGAAGCAGTCTATGTGCTAAGGCCTGGGTCACTGAATGAGTACTTGGGTACTGACTGAACGATTAGAGTACTGCAAGGAGAGTGCCTGGCTGAATGTATAAGTGGTTGGGTTTTGGCGCAGCGAATGGATTTGTAGGTGTTGCTGAATGAGTCAACAGAGGACTGCAAGGGGAGTGACAGGATGTTTGCTGGAGTGTATGGATAGTGACTGGGGAATTGAAGGTGTGAAAGACAAGTGTGTAGGTGGTTAGAGAACCGCATGCATAGTGGATAGGGGTTTGAAGCAGTCTATGTGCTAAGGCCTGGGTCACTAAATAAGTACTTGGGTACTGACTGAACGATTAGAGTACTGCAAGGAGAGTGCCTGGGTGAGTGTATAAGTGGTTTGGTTTTGGCGCAGCGAATGGATTTATAGGTGTTGCTGAATGAGTCAACAGAAGACTGCAAGGGGAGTGACAGGATGTTTGCTGGAGTGTATGGATAGTGACTGGGGAATTGAAGGTGTGAAAGACATGTGTGTAGGTGGTTAGAGAACCGCATGCATAGTGGATAGGGGTTTGAAGCAGTCTATGTGCTAAGGCCTGGGTCACTGAATGAGTACTTGGGTACTGACTGAACGATTAGAGTACTGCAAGGAGAGTGCCTGGCTGAATGTATAAGTGGTTGGGTTTTGGCGCAGCGAATGGATTTGTAGGTGTTGCTGAATGAGTCAACAGAGGACTGCAAGGGGAGTGACAGGATGTTTGCTGGAGTGTATGGATAGTGACTGGGGAATTGAAGGTGTGAAAGACAAGTGTGTAGGTGGTTAGAGAACCACATGCATAGTGGATAGGGGTTTGAAGCAGTCTATGTGCTAAGGCCTGGGTCACTGAATGAGTACTTGGGTACTGACTGAACGATTAGAGTACTGCAAGGAGAGTGACTGGCTGAATGTATAAGTGGTTGGGTTTTGGCGCAGCGAATGGATTTGTAAGTGTTGCTGAATGAGTCAACAGAGGACTGCAAGGGGAGTGACAGGATGTTTGCTGGAGTGTATGGATAGTGACTGGGGAATTGAAGGTGTGAAAGACAAGTGTGTAGGTGGTTAGAGAACCGCATGCATAGTGGATAGGGGTTTGAAGCAGTCTATGTGCTAAGGCCTGGGTCACTGAATGAGTACTTGGGTACTGACTGAACGATTAGAGTACTGCAAGGAGAGTGCCTGGCTGAATGTATAAGTGGTTGGGTTTTGGCGCAGCGAATGGATTTGTAGGTGTTGCTGAATGAGTCAACAGAGGACTGCAAGGGGAGTGACAGGATGTTTGCTGGAGTGTATGGATAGTGACTGGGGAATTGAAGGTGTGAAAGACAAGTGTGTAGGTGGTTAGAGAACCACATGCATAGTGGATAGGGGTTTGAAGCAGTCTATGTGCTAAGGCCTGGGTCACTGAATGAGTACTTGGGTACTGAATGAACGATTAGAGTACTGCAAGGAGAGTGCCTGGGTGAATGTATAAGTGGTTGGGTTTTGGCGCAGCGAATGGATTTGTAGGTGTTGCTGAATGAGTCAACAGAGGACTGCAAGGGGAGTGACAAGATGTTTGCTGGAGTGTATGGATAGTGACTGGGGAATTGAAGGTGTGAAAGACAAGTGTGTAGGTGGTTAGAGAACCGCATGCATAGTGGATAGGGGTTTGAAGCAGTCTATGTGCTAAGGCCTGGGTCACTGAATGAGTACTTGGGTACTGACTGAACGATTAGAGTACTGCAAGGAGAGTGCCTGGGTGAATGTATAAGTGGTTTGGTTTTGGCGCAGCGAATGGATTTATAGGTGTTGCTGAATGAGTCAACAGAGGACTGCAAGGGGAGTGACAGGATGTTTGCTGGAGTGTATGGATAGTGACTGGGGAATTGAAGGTGTGAAAGACAAGTGTGTAGGTGGTTAGAGAACCACATGCATAGTGGATAGGGGTTTGAAGCAGTCTATGTGCTAAGGCCTGGGTCACTGAATGAGTACTTGGGTACTGACTGAACGATTAGAGTACTGCAAGGAGAGTGCCTGGGTGAATGTATAAGTGGTTGGGTTTTGGCGCAGCGAATGGATTTGTAGGTGTTGCTGAATGAGTCAACAGAGGACTGCAAGGGGAGTGACAGGATGTTTGCTGGAGTGTATGGATAGTGACTGGGGAATTGAAGGTGTGAAAGACATGTGTGTAGGTGGTTAGAGAACCGCATGCATAGTGGATAGGGGTTTGAAGCAGTCTATGTGCTAAGGCCTGGGTCACTGAATGAGTACTTGGGTACTGAATGAACGATTAGAGTACTGCAAGGAGAGTGCCTGGGTGAATGTATAAGTGGTTTGGTTTTGGCGCAGCGAATGGATTTATAGGTGTTGCTGAATGAGTCAACAGAGGACTGCAAGGGGAGTGACAGGATGTTTGCTGGAGTGTATGGATAGTGACTGGGGAATTGAAGGTGTGAAAGACAAGTGTGTAGGTGGTTAGAGAGCCACATGCATAGTGGATAGGGGTTTGAAGCAGTCTATGTGCTAAGGCCTTGGTCACTGAATGAGTACTTGGGTACTGACTGAACGATTAGAGTACTGCAAGGAGAGTGACTGGCTGAATGTATAAGTGGTTGGGTTTTGGCGCAGCGAATGGATTTGTAGGTGTTGCTGAATGAGTCAACAGAGGACTGCAAGGGGAGTGACAGGATGTTTGCTGGAGTGTATGGATAGTGACTGGGGAATTGAAGGTGTGAAAGACAAGTGTGTAGGTGGTTAGAGAACCGCATGCATAGTGGATAGGGGTTTGAAGCAGTCTATGTGCTAAGGCCTGGGTCACTGAATGAGTACTTGGGTACTGACTGAACGATTAGAGTACTGCAAGGAGAGTGCCTGGCTGAATGTATAAGTGGTTGGGTTTTGGCGCAGCGAATGGATTTGTAGGTGTTGCTGAATGAGTCAACAGAGGACTGCAAGGGGAGTGACAGGATGTTTGCTGGAGTGTATGGATAGTGACTGGGGAATTGAAGGTGTGAAAGACAAGTGTGTAGGTGGTTAGAGAACCGCATGCATAGTGGATAGGGGTTTGAAGCAGTCTATGTGCTAAGGCCTGGGTCACTGAATGAGTACTTGGGTACTGACTGAACGATTAGAGTACTGCAAGGAGAGTGACTGGCTGAATGTATAAGTGGTTGGGTTTTGGCGCAGCGAATGGATTTGTAAGTGTTGCTGAATGAGTCAACAGAGGACTGCAAGGGGAGTGACAGGATGTTTGCTGGAGTGTATGGATAGTGACTGGGGAATTGAAGGTGTGAAAGACAAGTGTGTAGGTGGTTAGAGAACCGCATGCATAGTGGATAGGGGTTTGAAGCAGTCTATGTGCTAAGGCCTGGGTCACTGAATGAGTACTTGGGTACTGACTGAACGATTAGAGTACTGCAAGGAGAGTGCCTGGCTGAATGTATAAGTGGTTGGGTTTTGGCGCAGCGAATGGATTTGTAGGTGTTGCTGAATGAGTCAACAGAGGACTGCAAGGGGAGTGACAGGATGTTTGCTGGAGTGTATGGATAGTGACTGGGGAATTGAAGGTGTGAAAGACAAGTGTGTAGGTGGTTAGAGAACCACATGCATAGTGGATAGGGGTTTGAAGCAGTCTATGTGCTAAGGCCTGGGTCACTGAATGAGTACTTGGGTACTGACTGAACGATTAGAGTACTGCAAGGAGAGTGCCTGGGTGAATGTATAAGTGGTTGGGTTTTGGCGCAGCGAATGGATTTGTAGGTGTTGCTGAATGAGTCAACAGAGGACTGCAAGGGGAGTGACAGGATGTTTGCTGGAGTGTATGGATAGTGACTGGGGAATTGAAGGTGTGAAAGACAAGTGTGTAGGTGGTTAGAGAACCACATGCATAGTGGATAGGGGTTTGAAGCAGTCTATGTGCTAAGGCCTGGGTCACTGAATGAGTACTTGGGTACTGACTGAACGATTAGAGTACTGCAAGGAGAGTGACTGGCTGAATGTATAAGTGGTTGGGTTTTGGCGCAGCGAATGGATTTGTAAGTGTTGCTGAATGAGTCAACAGAGGACTGCAAGGGGAGTGACAGGATGTTTGCTGGAGTGTATGGATAGTGACTGGGGAATTGAAGGTGTGAAAGACAAGTGTGTAGGTGGTTAGAGAACCGCATGCATAGTGGATAGGGGTTTGAAGCAGTCTATGTGCTAAGGCCTGGGTCACTAAATGAGTACTTGGGTACTGACTGAACGATTAGAGTACTGCAAGGAGAGTGCCTGGGTGAGTGTATAAGTGGTTGGGTTTTGGCGCAGCGAATGGATTTATAGGTGTTGCTGAATGAGTCAACAGAGGACTGCAAGGGGAGTGACAGGATGTTTGCTGGAGTGTATGGATAGTGACTGGGGAATTGAAGGTGTGAAAGACAAGTGTGTAGGTGGTTAGAGAACCACATGCATAGTGGATAGGGGTTTGAAGCAGTCTATGTGCTAAGGCCTGGGTCACTGAATGAGTACTTGGGTACTGACTGAACGATTAGAGTACTGCAAGGAGAGTGACTGGCTGAATGTATAAGTGGTTGGGTTTTGGCGCAGCGAATGGATTTGTAAGTGTTGCTGAATGAGTCAACAGAGGACTGCAAGGGGAGTGACAGGATGTTTGCTGGAGTGTATGGATAGTGACTGGGGAATTGAAGGTGTGAAAGACAAGTGTGTAGGTGGTTAGAGAACCGCATGCATAGTGGATAGGGGTTTGAAGCAGTCTATGTGCTAAGGCCTGGGTCACTGAATGAGTACTTGGGTACTGACTGAACGATTAGAGTACTGCAAGGAGAGTGCCTGGCTGAATGTATAAGTGGTTGGGTTTTGGCGCAGCGAATGGATTTGTAGGTGTTGCTGAATGAGTCAACAGAGGACTGCAAGGGGAGTGACAGGATGTTTGCTTGAGTGTATGGATAGTGACTGGGGAATTGAAGGTGTGAAAGACAAGTGTGTAGGTGGTTAGAGAACCGCATGCATAGTGGATAGGGGTTTGAAGCAGTCTATGTGCTAAGGCCTGGGTCACTGAATGAGTACTTGGGTACTGAATGAACGATTAGAGTACTGCAAGGAGAGTGCCTGGGTGAATGTATAAGTGATTGGGTTTTGGCGCAGCGAATGGATTTGTAGGTGTTGCTGAATGAGTCAACAGAGGACTGCAATGGGAGTGACAAGATGTTTGCTGGAGTGTATGGATAGTGACTGGGGAATTGAAGGTGTGAAAGACAAGTGTGTAGGTGGTTAGAGAACCGCATGCATAGTGGATAGGGGTTTGAAGCAGTCTATGTGCTAAGGCCTGGGTCACTGAATGAGTACTTGGGTACTGACTGAACGATTAGAGTACTGCAAGGAGAGTGACTGGCTGAATGTATAAGTGGTTGGGTTTTGGCGCAGCGAATGGATTTGTAAGTGTTGCTGAATGAGTCAACAGAGGACTGCAAGGGGAGTGACAGGATGTTTGCAGGAGTGTATGGATAGTGACTGGGGAATTGAAGGTGTGAAAGACAAGTGTGTAGGTGGTTAGAGAACCGCATGCATAGTGGATAGGGGTTTGAAGCAGTCTATGTGCTAAGGTCTGGGTCACTGAATGAGTACTTGGGTACTGACTGAACGATTAGAGTACTGCAAGGAGAGTGCCTGGCTGAATGTATAAGTGGTTGGGTTTTGGCGCAGCGAATGGATTTGTAGGTGTTGCTGAATGAGTCAACAGAGGACTGCAAGGGGAGTGACAGGATGTTTGCTGGAGTGTATGGATAGTGACTGGGGAATTGAAGGTGTGAAAGACAAGTGTGTAGGTGGTTAGAGAACCGCATGCATAGTGGATAGGGGTTTGAAGCAGTCTATGTGCTAAGGCCTGGGTCACTAAATGAGTACTTGGGTACTGACTGAACGATTAGAGTACTGCAAGGAGAGTGCCTGGGTGAGTGTATAAGTGGTTGGGTTTTGGCGCAGCGAATGGATTTATAGGTGTTGCTGAATGAGTCAACAGAGGACTGCAAGGGGAGTGACAAGATGTTTGCTGGAGTGTATGGATAGTGACTGGGGAATTGAAGGTGTGAAAGACAAGTGTGTAGGTGGTTAGAGAACCACATGCATAGTGGATAGGGGTTTGAAGCAGTCTATGTGCTAAGGCCTGGGTCACTGAATGAGTACTTGGGTACTGACTGAACGATTAGAATACTGCAAGGAGAGTGACTGGCTGAATGTATACGTGGTTGGGTTTTGGCGCAGCGAATGGATTTGTAAGTGTTGCTGAATGAGTCAACAGAGGACTGCAAGGGGAGTGACAGGATGTTTGCTGGAGTGTATGGATAGTGACTGGGGAATTGAAGGTGTGAAAGACAAGTGTGTAGTTGGTTAGAGAACCACATGCATAGTGGATAGGGGTTTGAAGCAGTCTATGTGCTAAGGCCTGGGTCACTGAATGAGTACTTGGGTACTGACTGAACGATTAGAGTACTGCAAGGAGAGTGCCTGGCTGAATGTATAAGTGGTTGGGTTTTGGCGCAGCGAATGGATTTGTAGGTGTTGCTGAATGAGTCAACAGAGGACTGCAAGGGGAGTGACAGGATGTTTGCTGGAGTGTATGGATAGTGACTGGGGAATTGAAGGTGTGAAAGACAAGTGTGTAGGTGGTTAGAGAACCGCATGCATAGTGGATAGGGGTTTGAAGCAGTCTATGTGCTAAGGCCTGGGTCACTGAATGAGTACTTGGGTACTGACTGAACGATTAGAGTACTGCAAGGAGAGTGACTGGCTGAATGTATAAGTGGTTGGGTTTTGGCGCAGCGAATGGATTTGTAAGTGTTGCTGAATGAGTCAACAGAGGACTGCAAGGGGAGTGACAGGATGTTTGCTGGAGTGTATGGATAGTGACTGGGGAATTGAAGGTGTGAAAGACAAGTGTGTAGGTGGTTATAGAACCGCATGCATAGTGGATAGGGGTTTGAAGCAGTCTATGTGCTAAGGCCTGGGTCACTGAATGAGTACTTGGGTACTGACTGAACGATTAGAGTACTGCAAGGAGAGTGCCTGGCTGAATGTATAAGTGGTTGGGTTTTGGCGCAGCGAATGGATTTGTAGGTGTTGCTGAATGAGTCAACAGAGGACTGCAAGGGGAGTGACAGGATGTTTGCTGGAGTGTATGGATAGTGACTGGGGAATTGAAAGTGTGAAAGACAAGTGTGTAGGTGGTTAGAGAACCACATGCATAGTGCATAGGGGTTTGAAGCAGTCTATGTGCTAAGGCCTGGGTCACTGAATGAGTACTTGGGTACTGAATGAACGATTAGAGTACTGCAAGGAGAGTGCCTGGGTGAATGTATAAGTGGTTGGGTTTTGGCGCAGCGAATGGATTTGTAGGTGTTGCTGAATGAGTCAACAGAGTACTGCAAGGGGAGTGCCAAGATGTTTGCTAGAGTGTATGGATAGTGACTGGGGAATTGAAGGTGTGAAAGACAAGTGTGTAGGTGGTTAGAGAACCACATGCATAGTGGATAGGGGTTTGAAGCAGTCTATGTGCTAAGGCCTGGGTCACTGAATGAGTACTTGGGTACTGACTGAACGATTAGAGTACTGCAAGGAGAGTGAATGGCTGAATGTATAAGTGGTTGGGTTTTGGCGCAGCGAATGGATTTGTAAGTGATGCTGAATGAGTCAACAGAGGACTGCAAGGGGAGTGACAGGATGTTTGCTGGAGTGTATGGATAGTGACTGGGGAATTGAAGGTGTGAAAGACAAGTGTGTAGGTGGTTAGAGAACCGCATGCATAGTGGATAGGGGTTTGAAGCAGTCTATGTGCTAAGGCCTGGGTCACTAAATGAGTACTTGGGTACTGACTGAACGATTAGAGTACTGCAAGGAGAGTGCCTGGGTGAGTGTATAAGTGGTTGGGTTTTGGCGCAGCGAATTTATTTATAGGTGTTGCTGAATGAGTCAACAGAGGACTGCAAGGGGAGTGACAGGATGTTTGCTGGAGTGTATGGATAGTGACTGGGGAATTGAAGGTGTGAAAGACAAGTGTGTAGGTGGTTAGAGAACCACATGCATAGTGGATAGGGGTTTGAAGCAGTCTATGTGCTAAGGCCTGGGTCACTGAATGAGTACTTGGGTACTGACTGAACGATTAGAGTACTGCAAGGAGAGTGACTGGCTGAATGTATAAGTGGTTGGGTTTTGGCGCAGCGAATGGATTTGTAAGTGTTGCTGAATGAGTCAACAGAGGACTGCAAGGGGAGTGACAGGATGTTTGCTGGAGTGTATGGATAGTGACTGGGGAATTGAAGGTGTGAAAGACAAGTGTGTAGGTGGTTAGAGAACCGCATGCATAGTGTATAGGGGTTTGAAGCAGTCTATGTGCTAAGGCCTGGGTCACTGAATGAGTACTTGGGTACTGACTGAACGATTAGAGTACTGCAAGGAGAGTACCTGGCTGAATGTATAAGTGGTTGGGTTTTGGCGCAGCGAATGGATTTGTAGGTGTTGCTGAATGAGTCAACAGAGTACTGCAAGGGGAGTGACAGGATGTTTGCTGGAGTGTATGGATAGTGACTGGGGAATTGAAGGTGTGAAAGACAAGTGTGTAGGTGGTTAGAGAACCGCATGCATAGTGGATAGGGGTTTGAAGCAGTCTATGTGCTAAGGCCTGGGTCACTAAATAAGTACTTGGGTACTGACTGAACGATTAGAGTACTGCAAGGAGAGTGCCTGGGTGAGTGTATAAGTGGTTGGGTTTTGGCGCAGCGAATGGATTTATAGGTGTTGCTGAATGAGTCAACAGAAGACTGCAAGGGGAGTGACAGGATGTTTGCTGGAGTGTATGGATAGTGACTGGGGAATTGAAGGTGTGAAAGACATGTGTGTAGGTGGTTAGAGAACCGCATGCATAGTGGATAGGGGTTTGAAGCAGTCTATGTGCTAAGGCCTGGGTCACTGAATGAGTACTTGGGTACTGACTGAACGATTAGAGTACTGCAAGGAGAGTGCCTGGCTGAATGTATACGTGGTTGGGTTTTGGCGCAGCGAATGGATTTGTAGGTGTTGCTGAATGACTCAACAGAGGACTGCAAGGGGAGTGACAGGATGTTTGCTGGAGTGTATGGATAGTGACTGGGGAATTGAAGGTGTGAAAGACAAGTGTGTAGGTGGTTAGAGAACCACATGCATAGTGGGTAGGGGTTTGAAGCAGTCTATGTGCTAAGGCCTGGGTCACTGAATGAGTACTTGGGTACTGACTGAATGATTAGAGTACTGCAAGGAGAGTGACTGGCTGAATGTATAAGTGGTTGGGTTTTGGCGCAGCGAATGGATTTGTAAGTGTTGCTGAATGAGTCAACAGAGGACTGCAAGGGGAGTGACAGGATGTTTGCTGGAGTGTATGGATATTGACTGGGGAATTGAAGGTGTGAAAGACAAGTGTGTAGGTGGTTAGAGAACCGCATGCATAGTGGATAGGGGTTTGAAGCAGTCTATGTGCTAAGGCCTGGGTCACTGAATGAGTACTTGGGTACTGACTGAACGATTAGAGTACTGCAAGGAGAGTGCCTGGCTGAATGTATAAGTGGTTGGGTTTTGGCGCAGCGAATGGATTTGTAGGTGTTGCTGAATGAGTCAACAGAGGACTGCAAGGGAGTGACAGGATGTTTGCTGGAGTGTATGGATAGTGACTGGGGAATTGAAGGCGTGAAAGACAAGTGTGTAGGTCGTTAGAGAACCACATGCATAGTTGATAGGGGTTTGAAGCAGTCTATGTGCTAAGGCCTGGGTCACTGAATGAGTACTTGGGTACTGAATGAACGATTAGAGTACTGCAAGGAGAGTGCCTGGGTGAATGTATAAGTGGTTGGGTTTTGGCGCAGCGAATGGATTTGTAGGTGTTGCTGAATGAGTCAACAGAGGACTGCAAGGGGAGTGCCAAGATGTTTGCTGGAGTGTATGGATAGTGACTGGGGAATTGAAGGTGTGAAAGACAAGTGTGTAGGTGGTTAGAGAACCGCATGCATAGTGGATAGGGGTTTGAAGCAGTCTATGTGCTAAGGCCTTGGTCACTGAATGAGTACTTGGGTACAGACTGAACGATTAGAGTACTGCAAGGAGAGTGCCTGGGTGAGTGTATAAGTGGTTTGGTTTTGGCGCAGCAGATGGATTTATAGGTGTTGCTGAATGAGTCAACAGAGGACTGCAAGGGGAGTGACAGGATGTTTGCTGGAGTGTATGGATAGTGACTGGGGAATTGAAGGTGTGAAAGACAAGTGTGTAGGTGGTTAGAGAACCACATGCATAGTGGATAGGGGTTTGAAGCAGTCTATGTGCTAAGGCCTGGGTCACTGAATGAGTACTTGGGTACTGAGTGAACGATTAGAGTACTGCAAGGAGAGTGCCTGGGTGAATGTATAAGTGGTTGGGTTTTGGCGCAGCGAATGGCTTTGTAGGTGTTGCTGAATGAGTCAACAGATGACTGCAAGGGGAGTGACAGGATGTTTGCTGGAGTGTATGGATAGTGCTTGGGGAATTGAAGGTGTGAAAGACATGTGTGTAGGTGGTTAGAGAACCGCATGCATAGTGGATATGGGTTTCAAGCAGTCTATGTGCTAAGGCCTGGGTCACTAAATGAGTACTTGGGTACTGACTGAACGATTAGAGTACTGCAAGGAGAGTGCCTGGGTGAGTGTATAAGTGGTTGGATTTTGACGCAGCGAATGGATTACTACATGGTGCTGGATGGCTGATTGGAGAATTGCAATTACAAAGACTCACTAGCCTGGAAGCAGTTAGGTGACTACATACATTCTACACATTTCACTACAACACTGCTAGTGTGAATGCCTGACTAATTGTGCGAATCCATAAGCAGTAACTAAGTTCTACTAGTACTGAAACTTGACAACAGGTTAGGTTTTTAAGCAGTTATGTGTCAGCAAAGACATAAAGTAACCACATGCTTCTGTCACAATGGTTGCACAAGTGCACACATACTCACAGTGTGATTCTAGAGATCCAAAACTATTCCTTGGGCTTTAGCAAAAGAGACGCACTAGTCTGGAAGAGGTTAGGAGACTGCATACATTCTACACATTTCACTACAGCATTGCTAGTGTGAATGCCTGAATAATTCTGCGAATCCATAAGCAGTGACTGGGTTCTAATACTAGTGAAACTTGACAATAGGATAGGTTTTTAACCAGTTATGTGTTAGCAGAGACATAAAGTAACTACATGCTTCTGTCACAATGGTTGCACAAGTGCACACATACTCATAGTGTGATTCTAGACAAGCCAAACTATTCTCTGGACTTTATCAAACGAGACTCACTAGCCTGGAAGCAGTTAGGTGACTACATACATTCTACACATTTCACTACAGCACTGCTAGTGTGAATACCTGACTCATTGTGTGAATCCATAAGCAGTAACTAAGTTCTACTAGTACTGAAACTTGACAACAGGTTAGATTTTTAAGCAGTTATGTGTCAGCAAAGACATAAAGTAACCACATGCTTCTGTCACAATGGTTGCAGAAGTGCACACATACTCACAGTGTGATTCTAGAGAACCAAAACTATTCCCTGGGCTTTAGCAAAAGAGACGCACTAGTCTGGAAGAGGTTAGGTGACTGCATACATTCTACACATTTCACTACAGCATTGCTAGTGTGAATGCCTGAATAATTCTGCGAATCCATAAGCAGAGACTGAGTTCTAATACTACAGAAACTTGACAACAGGATAAAATAATAAACAATTATTCAACTATACCTTTCAACACAGTTTAAAATATATATATTACTATACATAGGGGCAGATTTACAAGCCCCTTGCGTCACATTTGCGTCACTTTTCCCATGTTAAAAGTGACGCAAAGTGGCACAAGAGGCTTGTAAAACTGCCCCATACTGTTTTTAAACAAACATCAAATACAATTCAAAAATTAAAATATACATCAGTACATTTAATAATATATTTCAAACAACACAGTTTCATTAAATTATCAAATCTTTTTAAATAAACGTCCAAAATATATAACTCACCTATTAAATAAATCTGTTGAATTAAAAATCTCACACACTCAGTCAGGATTTTCTTTTTCACACAGACAATGTAGATAAGCACACTCTCCAATATAAAACCAGTAATGGCAAACTTCCCCTCTAATTTTTCATACATATACACATGACTTCCCAGTGTTTTTCAAATTGTAAAACGAATTTCCATTGGTCATAGAGAATAATACTTTTCAACTGACATCTTCCCCCCTTGTTCTGAATATCAGTTTCCATAGCAACAGCTCATGCAACATTCAACTTAGCTGCCAGGTCACAAGTTCACCACACAATGTTGCAAATGACAACAGCAGGTGTGGTTGGCTTTGCAAAGCATTCCCTTATCCTTTCTGCTGTACCTTTCAAACTTTTCATTATAACCAATAATAAACATGCTTTCTAAACAAAGAAAAATGCACCCTATATTAGAATGTAGAGTGTTCTTAAACAGCCAATCAAATCTCTACTTTCTTAAAAACAGCATGTTGTCCACCATTTTAGATAGATTTCATTGTCCCTCCTGCCTACCTCAGCTACAGACATCTTCTTATTACCTACAGTGATCCCTTCAAGATGCTTTCAGTGTGGATTGTGGGACACAGCTATGTTTTCTGGTGCAAAAGGTATGCTGAAAGCAGAGGTATTGACAAAGATTTAGCTTTGCCAAATGTAGACATTAAATGGATTGGACAGAGAGGATTAAAGTGGCACCAATTGATGCCATTGGTTAAATCCTTTTGCATCTCTAACACCCTGACCTCATAATTGTGCACTGTGGTGGCAATGACCTAGGCACTTTGACTGGGGTAGGTCTGGAAATGCTTATGAAGGACACCTTTGCAGAATTCATGTCACTTTTCCTCCAAACTGCCTTTGTCTATTCTAACATATGCCAAAGACAGAAATGGAAGTGGTCCAATCATTTTTGTCCACAGATTGAGAAAGCTAGGAAACATGTCAATAAAGCTGTTTCTGCTTATCTCAGAGATTATAGGATGGGGTCCATTTTCAACAACAATCTGCGTTTTAATATGGATGGCATCTATAGGAGAGATGGTGTACATTTTACAGATGAGGGTAACAGAGTCTTTCTCATCAACTTTAGACTCTGCATCGGTACTTACTTGTAGGTACCATAATCTGTCAATAAACACAAGGGCTCTTTTAGAGCCACCCAAGATATAAACATATATGCTTGATGTATATTTACTGTTTTTTTAAAAATATTTGGGGGATGCGCGCACCCAACGCGTTTACCTTGGAGTCGCGCACCCAACGCGTTTACACCAGGGGGCCGCGCTGGGAGTCGCGCACCCAACGCGTTCACACTAGGGGCCGCGCTGGGCGGCGCGCTGGGTGCGCGACTCCTTATTTTACCGTAAAATTTTTGTTAGCTCCTACCACTAATTTATATTCTCCCGGGGACCCCATCCCCGGGGCCTATACATAATAATGGAGACCGTGAGGGGAGCCCCAATGCCCCCACGGTCCCGCCGGCTCCCCGCGTCCTTCGAGAGCTGGCATTGCTTTTCCACATGGGGAGCTGCTGACATGCAGCTCCCCATGTGGAAAGCAATCTCCTTTGGATATTGGAAGAGAGAGCAGGTTTCCTGCTCTCTCTTCCAAAATCCAAAGCAGTTTGCAATGACAGGACGGGAGCCGCGAGGCTCCCGTCCTGTCATTGCAACTACAGTGTCCCGGGGTAGGCACCCGGGACACTGCAGGAGCCGGCCCTGGGGGTGGCGGTCCCCAGGGCCATCACGGGCTCCAGGAGGGGGCCGCGCGGCCCCCTCCGTACATGTTCAAAGCCCCGGGAGGTGGTGGTCCCCAGGGCTTTGGGGTCCAAACGGACCCCCACATGTATTTCCTTAGTGCCCCGGGAGGTGGCGGTCCTCGGGCGTGTGGGGGTTCGAGCCCCCACACATGTCTTTTAATTTTAAAAAAAATAAGCCCCGGGGAGTGGTGGTCCCCGGGGCTTGGGGTGCCTTACAGGCCCCCCCCATTCATTTTTATTAACCCCCACATGCCCCCGGGACTTGGCCCACCCGGGGGCCAATTAACAACGAAGCGCACGACACCGCGCTTCATTTTTTTTTTTATCGGCGGGATCTGCGCACCCTAAGCGCATCCCCCGATTTTTTTTTTTTTTTAAATGCTTTTTTCTGCCCAGGGGGTCCTTGTGGGGCCCCCTGAGCAGACCTAGGGGGTCAGGGTGTTTCTACCCTGCCCCCTTTGTGCGTTTTGCGCACTTGTTTCTTGTGCCTCGCTTCTCCCGAGGGACAAAATGGCTGCCAACACTTCCTGATTTGGAGTGTTGACAGCCACTTGAAAGCCAATTAACATGCAGCTCGTGATCGGGACGGTGCGCGCAGGGTGCGCTCAGGGTGCGCGAATCCGACGCGGCCATAGATATATATGTGATTTTCTTTTTGATTTTCTCAGGAACTACTGAACGGATTTACACCATTTAACAAAAAGGGTTCTTTCTGAACCAAGAACTACCTCTTTGCCAAATTTGGTGTAATTCCGTTCAGCAGTTCGGGCTGTAGCCGTGTCTAAAGTTTCCTATGTAAAAATGAATGGGGAAAACACGTTTTGGGACCCCCCTTTTTTCTCGGCCACCGCTTAACGAATCACCCCGAGACTTCCAGGGTAGGAGCGGACCGTAGCGGGCCATAAAGTTTGAAAATTTCGCGAAGATTCGTCAACCGACGCAAGAGTTATTTCAAATAGAATGTCGCGGATTTCCTATGGAAAATAGGTCCTAACTATAACTATCTACTGGCGACCGCCAGTAGATAATACACACACACATGTATATCATTGGAAAAAACAAAGGTTAAAGCTTGGTTATACTTAGGAAAACTTATTTTCCCTATACAAACCAAGCCTAACCTACACAAACTTTTAAAATTCTAAAGTTATAGTTATGATGTTCATTTACAATTTATCCACCGCCTTCAAAGTATTATAAGTAGTAGATCTTGTTACACACTCCTTTCCAAGTCACTAATAAGACAACACTAACTATAACTCGCCACTCTACCATGCAGTGTTCTCACCAATAATGATACTTCACTGTACAACACTGCACTGTATGAGACCCTCTGCCACTCTACTGCACGACATTACACTCGACAACACTTAACTATACAGCACTCCATTGAATTTTTTAAGTTTGTGAAGTTTAAACTTGCTTCTAATAGGGACAATACGTATTCCTAACTATAACTAAACTGTAACTTTTGGCTTTTTAATTGAGTTTGAATAAAAATGTATTTGAAATTGTAGAGTTCAGTGCCGCAAGTGGAGAGTTGTTATGTGGAGTATCGTTCAGTACGGTGAAGGAGAGTGTTGTTAAGCCTAATTTCATGTGTGGATTTGTTAGTGGTATAGGACAGAGTGGTGTCTTATGTGAGAGCGAAGGTGCCATTGTGTGGTAGTTGGGGTAGAAGGGTATATAGATGTGATATTTGTAGTAAATGAGTAGAGTGCATTTGCTGTGAGTATGTCAAATGTGGATGTAAATGGGTTAAGGTGGTTGCTGGTGAATGGAAAAAGGGGCAGAATTTCTGGCCCAAGGTCCGACCTGTCCCAAACAGGCCTAAACAGGCAACTGCCCTTGTCCTCTCTGCCCTTAGCCTCGACACCCAGGCTGAGATGCCCTAAGACCTAAGCCAAAATAGCCCTAGGTCAGATGAACTTTGGTCAATGGGAACCCTAGCCCTAACCCTAACCAATCAGAACACTAGCCCTAACCCTAGGACCAATAGGAGACCAGGCCCTCACAACCAATCACAGCCCTAGCAGCCAATCAGAAACCTAACCCTAAACCCTAAGTCCAATAGAAACCCTAGCCCTAGGAGCCAATCAGAACCCCAGACCTATCAGCCAATCCGAACCATAACCCAAGCTCTTATTCCAATAGAAAACCTTGCCCCAGAAACCAATCAGACCCCACACCTATCAGCTAATCAGAACCCTAACCCTAAGACCTAAGTCCAATAGAAACCCTGGATATAGGAATCAATCAGAGCACAGATGTAACAACCAGTCGGGAACTTATATAAGGGGGCATGTGACCATAAGCCCAGGCTGCAGGGCAGGGGGCTGGGAGCTGCTCCTGAAGTTCAAATATCCTTGGAGACAGACAGGCTCAAACCACACTCTGAAGTTCCGGTTGAAATCTCTGCGCATAAGGGCCAAATCTAAGCCACTAAAAATACTGCTTTTCACACACTTAACCCCTTGACCGCGATCGGAATTCCGCTCCTGTGCTGGACATTCCGATCTCTGGTGTGGTCGTGACAAGCTCAGCTCGTCATGCGCACAGCGTGACCGCGCAGCATGACGAGCTGAGCTCGTCACGAGCATCGAAGGGGTTAAACAACTCACTCTTCTAGCCAAAAATGAGTGCTACATACACTTTCCAAGCAGAGTTTCAACCCTAAGAGCAGATTAAGCCGTCTCAAAACACACTCTGCTTAGCCTCTGAGGTGTATTGTGCCTTTTCCCCTGCTAAGACAAAAGAAAGCTGGAAGTGGATTGCTTTAAAACATGACTTAGCACAGTGTAGTGGAAAACTAGGAGAGAAATTTAAAGAGCCATGGGCACACAAATAATACACATCCTAAACCATCTTTACTCCCAAATTCTCAATCTTCATCAACACCTATCACAAATAATCCAACAAAACAACTCTCATTCACCCACCTCTCATCCATTGCACAATTTAGGGCCTTAAAATATGACCAGAATGCTCTAACTCTACCCCTAACCCATACACCCTCCATCCTAAACAGACGCAAACAAAACAAACAACATGCCACTCTTCACAACTTTGCATGTCCATGTCTATCACACAATAAGGGTACTCAACAAAACAATACAGCTCACCAATCCCTCTCAACCTCCATCTCTACCACCTACACACACAGACCCAGCAAACTGCCTTCTAAGACTGCTGGATGAGCAATACGATATAGAAAAACAACACTATTGCGAACTTCACACAGTTAGTACCAGCACTAATGACACACCTGGTACAAGTTCGCAAAATACTGATCACTCTTCTAGACAACAAAGTCACACTGCCACCAAAACACAGTCTCTAACCTGCTTACTAATAAATGATCGATCACCCTCTAAAAACAAGCACCACATCTACGACGTACTCACTGACACACAACCTGACTTACTCTTCATAACTAAATCATGGTTGGTATATGACATGGCTTCAGTTTTGCATGAAGCCATTCCTCTAGGCTATCAAACTATCACTAAATCGTATCAGCAAAACAGGAGGTGGACTAGCTATTATATTCAAGCAAACAATAAATGCCACCAAAGCTGACAACATTTCCATACCAGGTTGTGAGGCCCTCATCACCAGATACAACCCTACACCAACATACTCCTGTAACCTCCTCCTCCTCTAAAGACTGCCACCTAGCAATGCTACTTTCCCAGACACTTTTTAGACACAGTATCAAACCTTATAACACTACACTCCAACCTATACATTCTTGGCGGCCTAAACATTTGGTTTGGCAAACCCAATATACCTCATCCAAAAATTGACATCACTGGCCTAGTCCCACTGAACCTACATCAGATCGTACACAAACCCACACACATCGCTGGACACATCCTTGATGTCATTTTTGCAAAGCCAGAACTAGTTACCTTTCAAAAGATTACACTCCAGTCACATTGTCAGACCACCATTTGGTAGCTTTCCATCATAAAACACCACAAATCAACACACCTAAGACCACCTTACATGCATCCACATATCGACCCTGGAACAAACTCCATTTTGAATACTTAGAAACACAACTAATATCCAACACAAATCTACACACAATAAATTCCATTCAAAACCTTAATGAGTGGCTACAGGAAGCTTTTAATATCCTAATGCTACTAAGAAAAACAAAGCAGAACAAAAGAAAACACGAACCTTGGAGACATATAGATCTAAACAAGATAAAACAACAAATTGGAAAGCTGCAATGCTGCTGACTCAAAACAAACTGTAATCAAGACAAACTTCACCTATGCAGCCTTAACAAAATATACAAGTCAGCAATCAATAAAGCTAAACAACTGTGCAATTCAGACAGAATTCAAAATGCTAAATGTGCGAATAAAGAATTTTATAAAATTCTCACTGAATTTCATAAATCAAAATGCACAGAAGGAGCTCATCCTAGGAAAACCACCAGCACCAACCCCTTTCTAAAAATCCCCTCCAAGAGTAGGCTAACCCAGCCTCTGTATTCCTTCCAACAAATATAACAAAGTGAATTTATAGATCTGGTCAAGGCAAGCAGACCAGTCGGCTGCCCTTCTGACTCTTGCCCACTATAAATCTTCAAGAACATTCTTTTAATGACCTCTGCTGCCACACTAGTACGAAGAATCATCAATATTTCTTTACCTGCAGGAATCTTTCCAGAAGACCTAAAAATGGCATACATACACCCATTATTAAAGAAAACTAACTCAGACCTGCATGACCCTGACAGCTACAAACCAATTACTATGGCCCTTTCCTGGGCAAACTGATAGAAAGAACAGTTTTCACCCAGATGTCACTATTTATTGAAGATAACTCCATTCTTTCAGACTACCAAAGAGGATTCCACCCTGGAAGAGGCACAGAATCTACCCTCATTGCCATCTGGGATTAACTTAAAAACACAGTAGACCGGAACGGGGTTGCTGCACTACTTCTCTTGGACCTCTCAGCTACCTGTGACACAGTTGACCATGACACTCTAATACAAACACTTTATGAAGCCGGCATAAAGGGGACTGTTCTCGACTGGAACACATCCTACCTTCAAAACAGAAGAAATGCCATCCATTCTCCCCCTTTCTCATCCAAACCATACATCACAAGAGCTGGGGTCCCCAAGGTTCTATCATCTCACCCATGCTTTTCAACATCCACATGAAGTCATTAATGGCAATGATCAATGAATTTTACCGCACATGCGATAACTATGCAGATGACACACAAATACTCCTTAAACTGGAAAGCCCCCAAAGACAATGGAAATTCAAAAATCTTCAGTTGCCTCAGAGCCCTTGATCAGTGGATAACATGGAGCCATCTCAAACTGAATGCTTCCAAAATGGAAATGCTCACATGTGGCGATTGCAAAAATTATGATCCACTCTGCTCCTGGCCTGCTGATCTGGGAACACCTCCTAAAGTATCTAAAGAAGTAAGAAACCTTCGAATTACCATGGACTCCAAGTTATCAATAAATTCCCAAGTGGACAAATTAGCACGATCAAGCTTCATTACCATGAATCTCTGAGACACATCTTCCCCCACCTGGGATTTCCACACAAAGTCCAGGATACTATCTCTCTTGTACTGTTTAAACTTGATCGTGCCAATGGCCTCACCCACAGTTCATCTTTATCAATTATGAAAAGACTACAACGGATTCAGAACTCTGCTGCCAGACTACTCCTACATGTAAAGCCACAAGCCCATATCTCACCTGCCTTGCGGGTCCGACATTGGTTACCGGTTGCCAGAAGATCCACATTCAAGCTGCATTGTATCACCCACAAAGCAATACATGGAACAGTACCGCTTTTCATCAGGAATAAAATCACCAAATACATTCAACAAAGGAACCTCTGCTCTAGATTGGCACTTCGCCTCAAAACCCCACCATACAAGAAAAAAACATATTTCTCTGTTCAAGGAGTCAAACTATGGAATTCATTGCCCCCAAACATAAGATCCACAGACAACTATCTTACCTTCAGAAGACTACTCAAGGGTTGTCTCTTTCCTACATAACCACCATACTCATATGTAATGTACAGCATATCCCTCTGTTTGTAAACATTTATAACTTGATTATATGTATGTATCTAAGGATGCGTAATTCTTTGTAGAAATATGTAAAATAATATGGTTTTAAAATATATAGATATTTGTTAGGTCTGCTTAAGAAATGTGTGTACTGCTTAAAGTTAAATATATATACATGTATTCAATGCTTAACATGTTTATAGGTCACTGCATAGTTTTCATATGTTATTTGATTAGATGCTTATGGGTCCCTGTTTTATTCATCTATAACAATATGTAAATATTATCGTAACAATTTATCTACAAGTCCTTCACTGTTTAAATATTGAGGAAAAGATTGATTTAAAAAAACTATAACTGTAACTAAAAAAATAGATCAGAAATAAATGTCCTTTAAGTACAGCAATACTTGAAAGTCTGAGTTTATACAATACTTATAGGAAATGTACATACATTATTCTATGCGTGACATGTTTATAAGTCACTGCACAGTTTTCACATAAGTTATTTGATTAGATGCTTATGGGTCCCTGTTTTTATGAATCTATCACAATATGTAAATATGATTAGAACGATTTTAAGTGCT
Source organism: Calotriton arnoldi (assembly GCA_963921515.1). NCBI lineage: Eukaryota > Metazoa > Chordata > Amphibia > Caudata > Salamandridae > Calotriton > Calotriton arnoldi. The sequence continues at coordinate 790,163 of CAWUFW010007013.1, read as the reverse complement.
TTCCTATTGAAATATTGAAGAAAGGATAACATTAAAACTTAAATAATTAATTAATTAAGTTCAAATACAGCTACATTTGTGTTTGTACAATACAACTTTAAATCTCAATATATTCTCTTGCTCATGCATGTACACCCTTTTATGAAGTTATGTATCTATATATTTATTACTTCACTCCTACTGTAGAAGAACAAAAATATATAAATGTATACCCTTTCTATGTACTTATGTATCTATAACTGTATTACTTTACTCCTAGTTTAGAACAAGAGGAAAAAAAAAACCTTGACTTTCTCCAATGTACTACTGTCTCACCCTTTACCTATCTCAATGTATCCTCTGCCTCGATTCTCTGCCTCATGCCAAACCTCATTCTACAACTATGATCTCCAAAATAAACCTTTCCAGAGTCTAACTCTCTCTATTCCTTCTTGGCTCACCCGAAATCTTATTTTACTCATGTGATCTTTCAAGCAACCCTATCTAAATTCATCCTTCTTATATCCCAAACCTCATTTTACTACTATGATTTCCCTAATCTCTTTCTACAGACTCGTCCCTCCTCACTCTCTCCTTTTACTCCTCCCAAGCCTGATCTTACTACTATGATCTCCCAAATAACACTTTCGAGATTATTCCCTCTTCTATCCCTCCATTATCCTATTCAATCCAACTAACGGACTCACATGTCCACCACTCAAATGAGCAGATATTTCCCTATACTAACCCACCACTAATCCTCTTTGGGTTCCGGAGCAGCGTGCTACTCACCGAAAAGCGCTCTGACACCTCAAGTGGAGATAAGTATCGTAGACTGGAGCAGAGATTTGTACAGTGGAAGGGAGTGTTGAACTGTAGAGTAGGGTGTCCTAGACTGTCATAGAGTGAAATAGAGTGTTTTTCAGTAGAGTAGGGTGAAATAGAGTGTCATAGAGTAGAGTGTCGTCAAGTGGAGTTTCGGAGAGTACAGTGGAGGAGAGTGTCATAGAGTGGAATGCCTTGTCGCAGAGTGTCATACAGTGTCATACAGTGTAGTACAGTGGCGTAGAGTGGATGGGTATTGAGTGGCATAGAGTGGCATAGAGTATAGTACAGTTTTGTAGAGTGGACCTGCATACAGTGGAGTAGAGTGTTGGACAGTGGAACAGCGTAGAGAAGAGTATAGTGCAGTTGCGAAGAGTGGGATAAAGTGTCGTAAAGTGCACTAGAGTGTAGTGAAATACACTGGAGTGAGGTAGTGTAGAGTGGAGTAAAGTGTCATAGAGTGGTGTGACATGATGCAGACTATAGTGGCATGAAGTGCAGTAGAGTAGAGTGACATAGCATACAGTCAAGTAGGATGTCATAAATTGGAGTATTGTTTTGTATAGTAGAGTGTAGTGGGCTTTAGAACCATATTGAAAAGTGATGTGGACTACAATAGAGTAGCGTGGCATACAGTCTAGTTGATTTTTGTAGAGTGGAGTGTTGCACAGTTCAGCACAGTGTTGTAGAGTGTGGTAGAGTGGATTGCCATACACTGCTATAGAGTACAATGGCATTGAGTGGCGTAGAGTGGAGTGGTGTACAGTGTACTAGTGGACTAGAGGAATAGAAGAGTACTGTGTTAAAGTAGAGTGGAGTAAATTAGGGTGCAGTGGCATACAAAGATGGCATAGATGTACAGTGGACTAGAGTATCGCAGAGTAGAGTGTTTTTCAGTGGCATACAGTGTGGTCCAGTGGAGTGTAGGGTTTTTGACAGGAGAAAAGTTTCGGAGAGTGGCATACAGTGTAGTGGAGTGTTGTAGAGTGGAGTTGCATAGAGTACAGTAGCTGCATAGAGTGGATTGTTGTATAGTAGCATAGAGTGAGGTAAAGTCTCATACAGTGGAGTAGAGTCGAGTGGAGTGTAGTGGTGCAACATAGTGTGAAGTAAAGTACAATAGAGTGTTTTGGTGTGTCATAGAGTAGAGTAGCATGGAGTGGAGTGTACTGGCATAAAACAGGCAGAAACCTGTTATAAATTGGAGTGGGGTCTCGTATTGTAGACTGGGGTGCTGTGTTGTATAGAAAAGTGTTATGTTTCATATAGATGCCCTAATATAGGCATAGTTTGAGATGCCCTAATATAGGCATTATCTTTCACCTACATTAGTTCCCTATTCTCCACAATAACGGGCGCTGAGGGCTGAATCTTATCTAGACTGTGGTTTGGGTACAGAAGGAGGGTTTTTCCCGAACAATGGCCTCCTATACCATCTTCGATGTGCTCATCCAGTATGATTAAATATTCATAAGAGTTCTAGGAAACCAGGCAGGGGCTAGGATCCACCTGCATAAACATCTACGTAACCGGTTCATCCCATACGTCATCTTCATACCTAACAATGGCTAACACAAGACACAAGGGACAAAGGGACTCTATACTTTTCTGTATAAATACAGCACCTCTTGCTATCAGTAGTTAGAGGGAACCGAGACTTTCAGGCTGACACACTGACCAGAGACGCTGAGGCTCCTGCATGCAGTCGCTCCAGCTGACAGTGGTCTAATCATCCCTTGCGGGGTGTCCAATTCGAGACCAGGATGAGGTCCCACACTCTCATTATTCAGGTAATGGGGTTTGGCTAAATCCTAGAAGGATTCTTGGCTTCTTTCGCATCTACTCACATGCTAGGTACACTTAGGTACATCTAGACAGGCATCGTAGGAGTATGCGCTTTATTTTATAAATGCATTTTATATTCATGTATATGTTCATGACTATTGCAAAATGGTAGAACTGTACTTTCCTTTTTTATTCACTGTACTGCTGATCATAAATCTCTGCTACTGTTTAACAATTGTTTCAGCACATATATTTTATACTAGAAGAACAACTGTGCAATAAATTCTTATTGTAAACACGCTCAACAGTTTCTTCTGTGTAACTCTCTGAGACCAAATGAGCAAGCACGAGTGACTGAGCGAAAAGTAGTACATTGTTTCTACGAGTCTGAGGAATCAGGGTTGTCATATTCTGAGGTTGCCAAAAACTAATCTCTATGATAAAAAGGAGATTCTAGTGGCACTGTGAGCTAGCTAATGCAAACAGGCTAACATACGCGGTGGGGGTGCTCAGAATCAGTCTGCCACCAGGCCCACAGTGTATGTTATCCAAAAGCGCAGGTCCTGCAGGGGTACTATAGGAACTACACTACATGGCGCAACCAACGTTGGTTTGGTACTTATTTAACAGTAGAATCTGAGTAGTTCAGTTGTGCTTATTCTCAGAGACCCCTACTCACAAAAACTAGAGACGTCTGGAGTGGGTGGGCACAAACTCCGCCACAGCTGAGTAGGCGAGAAATCCTATTTATTGGCTGTTGGTTAATCAAGCTTGAGGGACATTTAGTTCCCAAAATTGTGCAAAACACCTTATCTTAATTTCCTTGGACAGTTATTTCGTGTTCTTAACACAATGACTACCGAAAACGGAGAATTAGACCCGCTGGCACAAGTAGGTCAGTCAGATTCTGAGGAAGATGCCAATGCAATACATATTGCACCCAATGTAAGACACACACTCACAGTTAAACTCCTCAAAAATGGTGTACCAGCCAGAGGAGGTGTAGTAATATTTGTGATAGAGCCACACGAAGATTTCCAAACAGAGGTGTTCTATTCATGGGTTACATTCCCAGCAGCAAATGCTATAGCAAAAACTTTTCATTATTATACATATGAAGAAGTCCCAGCGGTCTACACTCCGTTTGAGGAGACTGAAGTTCCGCTTACCTACCAGGAACATAATTTCTGGTTTAATGGCGCCCTACCCCACTCAAGAAGAAGAGCAAGACTTGGTCCATTAGCAAGACCAAGAGCAACATGGCCGATATTAGCGAACCTATGCACCACATCCTGACATTGACACAATGCCAAATGATGAATTGCTTTCCCAACACAAAGAGTTGATAAAACTTTACAGAAACATGACACAATTCATCATGAGGACACTTGCGGTCCAACCAACAGTAATTACACCAAATACAGCTCCTACACAGAGCACAGCTACTAAAATTACTCCACAAACATTACACGCGGTAATGGGTAAATTGCCCACAAAACGTGAACAAATTCCTTTCTGGGTAGCTCAGAAAATAACCCAGTTAGAAGCAGTATTCCCAAATACCACACCATTTGAAAAACACAGAATGTTAACAATCTGCTTGCCCATGGGGATTACACCCCAGTTAGAGGATTGTACCTCCTGGGGTACAGTCTTTGCTGCCATATATACCAGAACTCATTGAATTCCTTCATTAGCAGTGATACCAGATGTATTGAGACAAATACAAAATGAGTACGGAGCAGAGCCTGCTCTGAACTTGGGGATGAAGTTATTAAATAACTACGACCAGGTATCAGCCATAATACTAGCTAACATTAAAGGGGAAGCAGCATCAGTGGCAATCCGCCAACGCCTACGGGAGTTCTCTCCATTAGAACAGGAGAATGAACTACCCAAAATATTTGAAACTGCGTATGCAGAGTTAGGCAGGGATAGTTTGGGGGGAAAAGCTGTAAAACCTCAACTAATGGGCAGTCCCGAAAAGGACACCGACTTCTTCTAAAAAGAAGTGGGATAATAAAAAACAACAAAAGTTTAAAGACAACAGATCTCAGTCCCGAGGTAGGTCTCCTCCACAGGAGCCCTCTGAAAAGAGTTACTACCTTAGGAATAGGGATAATATTAGGAAACCTGACAGGTATCAGGATACTGATACACGTTCCTCTCGTTCCTTTCAGGGCTCGAAGAAAAACTCAGAGAGAGAAAGACGGTCAGAACACAGAGAGGAGCGCACACAGTCCAGAGACAAGCAGCGCGCTCCAGACTTTACTTCCAAAAAAGAAGATAAGCCAAAATTAAAACCTCAATTTAAGAAAAAGAAAGTTGCTGGTCTGAAAATCAGACATGCCCAGAATTCTGAGGATACAACTTCTGAACGGGGAATGAGCTCAGACGATGCTATACAGTGCAGCAGAAGTAACAATAGCTCGCCAGAACCTGAAGGAATTTCTGGTGACAGCGGACTTGACTGATTACATCACGTTGGAAACACCAGACAAAAGGGTGAGCGTCCCATATAAGTTACATGAAATAACACTCCGGATGGAGGGGGACAAGCCCAGGAAAGTAAAAGGTCTCTTTTGAAAGAACTTATCGTCTGGGTATGACACCCTGTTAGCCGAATAAGATTGGCCGCCAGCATTCGTAATGGAGTGCCCCAGGGGAGAAAGTATAATTTTTCCTGCATTTTCCGACCATATTCCCATTCACCTTAAACATACATATGCATGGGAGTGGGCGGTAGCCCAAGCTCCAGCATTGTACAAAAATCACGATAGGTGGGATGAGGATTCAACCTACCACGTGATCCCGTTAAAAGTTTCACCTAATGCTCAGAGGCAATACCCAATAAAGCAAGAAGATAAAAAACAGGTCAGGGAGATCTTAGATCAACTTGAATACCAGGAGGTCATTGAAAAATGTACCTCTCCAATGAACAATCCTTTGTTTCCCGTCTCTAAACCTGACAATACATATCGTCTAGTTTTAGATTACAGACATTTAAACTCATGCACAGAGACATTTGCTGTCCAAAATGCACATAGTGCCGCATTAATGAATAACATTGTGCGGAAAAAATACAAAACAACACTGGATATCTCAAATGGATTTTTCTGCCAAAATATAGCGCCTGAAAGCAGGTATTTGACCGCATTCTCAGCGTTAGGGTCCCAGCGACAATTTTGTCGACTCCCCCAAGGGTATAAGAATAGCCCCGGGGTATTTTCAGGAAGGGTAACAGAGTTACTTCAAAAATTTGATGAAGAAGCATTGTCCTATGTGGATGATATTTATCTAACGGACGATGACTTAGAGAGACACTTGACCAGGGTAAGCACCATTATTATGGGATTTGCCACTGAGGGCTACAAATTTAACTTTAAAAAATCAAAAATAGCCCACCTCAATGTCCTATTTTTGGGATATGAGCTGTCAAATGAAGGGAAAAGTCTAGCAGCAAACTTTTTAGAAAAATGTGCGCTGCTCCAGCCTCCAAAATCATTAAAAAATTTACAATCAATACTGGGATTCCTAAATTTTGGCAGAACATACATTTTAGATTATGCACAAAGGGTAAAACCCTTCTACGACCTAATAAAACCTGACTTTTCAGTCAGAAATTGGACACAAGAACATACTAATATTCTTCGTTCACTCCAGGAAGACATGATAGCTTACAAACATTTACAAACACGCGTAAACGTACGCCACTTGGTGATCCGTATAATTGCGGGTCAATGCAGGTACACTTACTTAACCTTCAATGAAGGAGAAACAGTACCAATCGCATACAAATCACACCTGTACATAAATGCAGAAATGCGTTTCACTTCAACAAAGAAAATACTGACAGCTGTTCAGACCGCTGTAGCAAGAGAAAGAGCACTGGGTCAGGGGAAACGCATTATTGTCGTAACTCCGTTACCGTCTTTAGAAGCTGTTACAAAGGCTAGCATTCCAAATGCGAAAGCCTTACATCCAAGATGGATACAATGGGCTAATTCTCTTACTGCAACGGACGTTGAATAAAGATTTGATCCAAGTTTAAAAACACAGGCATTCCTGCAATATGAACACGAATATCCTCTACCAAATGAATTCTTGCCTCATGATCAGTATGAATATATTATTTATACTGACGGATCTGCACAACCGGCCATAGGAAGTAAGCAGCAATACAGCTCAGCGTGTGCTATCGTTAAAGGGCACATGCAGGATGGAAAGTTCTATCCGAGTTGCACAAAAACGCAATCGCTAGGAGACTGCACGGCACAGTTGGCAGAGTTAAAAGCACTGATACTGGCACTGGTAAATACGGATCATGAATTCCCCGCACTAATAGTGTGTGATTCGTTTTACTGTGTTCAGTCATATAATGAATACCTAGATCATTGGGAGCAGAACTGGTTTAAAGATGCGAAAGGTGGCACAATTAAGCATAAAATGCTATGGGAACAGGCAGCAGAGTTGAAAAACGAGCTACCAAGGACTCACATGATCCATACACTGAGTCATCAACGTGATGGCGTTCACGTTGAAGGGAATTCATTGGCTGATGAAGCCACAAAGGGGGCTGTTCGCACGGCTTCCGTAGCTGCACTCACTCGTTCCAAAACGAGAATAGACGGTGAGATTATGGTAGCTGTCATTGCTTCACGCAAAGGCAGCACAGCAGTACCTAAAAAATTTCCAAATACTCCTACAAGTTAGATCTAAGTAACATTCCATAAGCTCAGATTCCTGGAGTGGGGGATAGGGTAATACCAAATATGGATTGTAGGCAAGGTTTAATACTAGCAGCACACAAGGGTTTGGGCTCTGCGCACACAGGCGTTACAGAGACTATTTCTTTATTGAAACAGCGCTATTGGTGGCCAGGGTTAACTAAGCAAACTAAAGACTCTGGGGCCGATTCCGATTCGGGCCGGAAATCTCTCCGACCGAGCCGGACCCGGAGAGATTTCCAACCAAATCGGACCCGTGCAGCCCGACCGAACGAGTACGATGCGCACGTATGCCATCGGACTCGAGTCGGTCGGACTCCCATTGAAGTCAATGGGAGCCTGTCGTACAACGTGTACGCGGGCTCCCATTGACTCAATGGGTGCGAGGCAGACAAGGGCGCCCCCTACAGCGTGTACGCGGCGAAGCGACTCGCGCCATACACGCACAGGTAGGGGGGACCCATGGGTCCCCCCTGTGTGCGACTCGCGCGGCTACGCGTACAGGGGGGTCTGACACGGACCCCCAAAGTACGGCTCCGACTGCTCTTTCGAGCCAGAGTGCGTGGCTCGGTCGGACTGCTCGCGGCGCGCATCGTACTTACCCGGCCGGGGAACGTCTCCATTGCGCGGTGCGAGTCGAGTCCGAGCGAGTCGGTCGGTGCGGTTAGACCCGGGAACGAGTCGGTCGGAGCTGTCGGGACGCCCAGACGAGTCGGTCGGCGATTTCGCATCGTACTCGCTCGCCCGGACGCGCGTACGAATCGGTCGGGCAATAGGGCTCCGAATCGGATCCGGTTAAGCCGAATCCGATTCGGAGCCCTACCGGCCAAGATCGGAATCGGCCCCTATGTCTTGAATTGCGACATCTGCCAGCAGATGAAAGGCTCCAAGGCAGCGAAACCCGTGCAGACGCCATTATTAAAATCAGACAAACCTCTCGCATGTGTGTACTTGGACCACTGCGGCCCCTTACAAATGGACGGGGCTTACAAATATATCATGGTTGCAGTGGATTCCTGCTTGTGATTCCTATGGGTATGGCCTCAGCGCTCGGCTGACGCTCGAACTGTTGCCAAAGATTTGAGAGTCTTTATCGGCTCATACGCAGTTAGCACGTTACATTCTGACCGCGGCCCTGCATTTAGCTCTCGGGCTTACAAAGAGGCCATGGAAGGAATGGGCATAGCATTGCGGTACTCCTCTCCGTACCATCCCAAGGGAAATTCGGTTGTGGAGAGGAAAAACCGGGACTTAAAGCAATCTTTAACAGTTAGGGTATTAGGCAAGGCCGGTAGTTGGGTCAAACACCTTTATGGGGTACATCGGGCGTTAAACAACCAGCCAAGAAACTCTCTAGGGGGTGTCACTCCATATGAAGTCCTCTTTGGGACACGAATGTGGGTACCTGATCTTGATTGTGAAGGTGCAGTGGCGGATGAAAAACCATTTGATATCCATGATCGTTTGGCTGTTTTACAGGATCTAAATGAATCCAGGACAAAACAAAGCAATGTCCGACTAAAGCAGACCACCACTGGGGAAGTCAAGGCAGACACGGCAAGACCTGTCTGGATCCCAAAAGTCGAGGATCTGGTCAGAGAGAAAATTACAGACAAAAAGGAATTTGGACCTTCATACAGAACACCTGTACCAGTCCTTGCAGTACAAGGAACAAGAACTGTACTTTTGCCGCCTCTTGCCGGGAAAAAGGAGAAAAGATTTGTCTCAATTGACTTAATCAAACCACACTATGTGGCCAATAATAAGCAGTAGGCCTCGTGGTCTCCACAGTAGCAGACGCCCTCCTCTAGCTACAATCCAAGAAGTTGAAACAGAAAGACTCATCACGTTTGAAGAGCCACCTGTAAGGAATGAAGGACTAAGCAACAATGCTATGGAACTTGTTCCACTTGAACCAAACATTCAAATTCAAAATGAACATCAGAATAATTCACAAGTTGCAATTAGACCTAATACAGAAGTCTACGTCAACATGCCTCGTCAAGAGCAAAATAACATTTCAACTAATCCCGATGCAATTCCTACAATTGATCGAACTGTTTCTTGCTATTTCATGAACTTTGATACATCTTCTCTGGATCCAAGCGAGCCGGAAACGACGCCAGCCAAAACACCATTCAAGCAACAAATAAAGAACTTTCTTCACTTTCTAAAAAAGACATACCTGGTATCGCCTTGGATTGAACTCTGGGTAATTTCTGGGATATTGTTTTTTCTTTTCTGGCTTGGCTAAGGGGCCGATTCCGATCTCGGCCGGTAGGGCACCGAATCAGATTCGGCTTAACCGGATCCGATTCGGAGGCCTAGTTTCCGACCGATTCGTACGGTCGTCCGCGCGAGCAAGTACGATGCGAGCGTACGCGAAATCGCCGACCGACTCGTTCCCGGGTCCGAACCGCTCCGACCGACTCGTACGGACACGACTCGCACAACGCAATGGAGACGTTACCCAACCGAGCAACTACGATGCGCACTTCGAACAGCCCGACCGACTCGTAGCGTCCGGCTCCAAAGAGCTGTCGGAGCCGGACTTCAGGGGTTCGTGTCGGACCCCCCTGCACGCGTAGCCGCACGAGTCGCACACAGGGGGACCCAAGGGTCCCCCCTAAACATGCAGCCCGTGTACGCGTTGTACGAACGGCTCCCATTGACTTCAATGGGAGTCCGACCGAATCGAGTCGGGCAGCAGACGGCCGCATCGTACTCGCTCAGTCAGACTGCGAGAGTCCGACTCGGTCGGAAATCTCTCCGGATCCGGCTCGGTCGGAGAGATTTCCGGCCCAAATCGGAATCGGCCCCTTAGTCTTAACTTTTAGTATGCTTATTAATGGACGCTATCTTCAACAAGGCTCCACAGCCCAAAAGGTCAACATACTACTGAAGCCACATCCATCATCACATCGTGAGCAAAGAGACTTGTCATCAGTGAACATTACAGCAGTTCCTATACCGGATGGTATAGTATGGGACAAGGTTGATTTTAACATATTCGGTCCGACAGAACTTTTAAAAATGTATCATATATTTAAAATTTCATTAAATGATATCATTACCTCAAGTACATTTTCTGATGATTGGGACTCTGAAACAGTTGATAATATGTTGTCTGATTTAGAGAAAACTGCTGCATTTTCTAATAATGAAATGTTAGAGGGTTCTTCAGATTATGACACATTGTACTGTTACCAACATTATGGTCATCATTTCCTGCACAAATCCATATCACCTAGGAATGTTTTTAAATACCATCAGTGGGAATATTGCCCAACACCACCAAAAAGTAGTTCGCAAAAGTTTGCACAGAAATTTTCATATTTTTCAGGTTTTAACACCACAGATCCAGCCTCATATTACTATAAGGTTGCACCAACATCAGCACTGAAAATGATGTTGACAAACACTAAACAGATTTACTCTGCTTCCTTTTTGGCCCAGAACAGGGTTTCGACCTATGGAAAGACGAAATTGACTTAAAATCAGTTTGGGGTTCAAGGGACTGGCAAGTCCAGGGTACTGAGGCACTATTTAGAGCATGCCTCATTCCACAGCAGATGATCTTTTTATATGATACTGTGCAACAGACATCCTTTCTTGGACTAGCCAAGAGCAAGGACCTGAACACCCCTAGGTTTCCAACACAGACATATAGGGGGTGGCAGAATTCAACTACAAAAGAAGGGGCAACAGTGGATGACATCTTAGAGTACAATAGAACAGACCCAAATTGAAAACAGTGGGTGGTTTGGCCCTTAGACACGAATAGCTGTCATAAGCGATTCCTGAACATCACTGAGGGACTCAGTATCCATAGGCCATACCCACGTTATGTACAGAGAGAACATCTGGGGGTAGTGACATCCTACAGTGTTGGGAAGTTGTGCCTCGGTTGGCTAGAAACCTCAACACTTGCAGAAGTGAAACAACACTTATCTTTACTCTCACTTGACATGGATCTTAGGGACTTTTTACTAGGACCCAGGGAAACACGTCAAAAACGTTTCATATATGCAAGCATATATGCTGCCTATAATGAAAACTTTAAGATTTCCCAACAAGAGGCCGCAGAGAGAATACGGGAAATAGACTGTATAAACTTAGAAAAAGCTTTAGCTGTGGTAGATAATGGGTTAACAACTTTGACCTCCAGGATATATTCATTGGGCAACATTGTATCTTCTGCTATGGACATAATGGAACAGGATTTAGCCATATTACAACACGGCCAATCTCAGTTACGTTCTATTATGTTATTAAGCTGGATGCTGTAATCTTTGCTTGCAGGCTTTTTGCCTTGGCGTTTTATAAACAGTACGTCTCTGTTTTCTGAATACAATCTAACAGATACACAGATAGAAATGGCACAAAGGGGAGCTAAATATACAATGCTGCGTATTGAAAAACTGGACAGGCTACCATGCACAGTGGTGGAATCACCATCAACAGAATGGCTACTCCACGGCCATATAACTCTCCCGGTCACGACCTTTCAGTTTCAGTATTGCCTTGAGCAAAGGCAGGCAGGCAGGCAGATATGAAAAATTGGGTAAAGAATACATTAAGGAATCCTGGGAATTACCATATAGATTTTGGTGCCGGAGTGGGGGTCGTGAAGTATTCCTGAGTGGTACAAACTGCAGGAACGCTTTAAGCGGCTCTCTCATGTGTCAGGACATTATTTTACACGGAGCCTGTAATGGTTCGGTGGCGAATCTGTCTTGCCACATGAAAGGAACTCCAGCTGCCGTGATCACACCAGTATTCAAGTTACTCTCTAATGGGAGCTACTTGATGCTGAATGATCAAGGTTGCTGTGGCATGCTTCCGGGCATCGCCTATCTGGTCACCGTGAACGCCAGGGTTACTTGCTGTATGCAAGTATTGTTTCCCCCAACAAGTACAGTCAGGGAGGCGCCTTTGTGGCCTTCGTTAGAGATATCTTTTATAAAATGTGACGCTTTGAGCAGAATGAAAGCCATGCTTTTACAGCGAACTGTACCCTTAACCTCCGCTCGAGAGACCTTTGATCTTCAAGTTGCAAGGACCTGACCGAGATACAGGCACTTATTCGTACAAACTGCCCCTTTCATTTCGTAGAAATGGTGGGTCATATCTTTAACATGTCTGATACGAGTGGTATTGTACACTTATTTAAGACCATAGGGTCAGGCTTCCTAAGCACCTTCCAAACAGTCCTCGGAGTTATCCCAAATTTTATACACTCCGTATTTGGAAGCATCTTTGGAGGTTTACCTCTGATATTGCTTTTAATAACTGGAATCCTGATCGTCATTTTCCTGATACGCAATGGACGGCCCAATCACGAACAAAATGGTGAAAGCTCTTCTGGAACGTAGATAACGTGAGTGCATGGTACATCTGGGCGCGCCTCGCCTACGAGAACTGAGTGCTTCTTGGTTCTTATCGTTTAGACCAGTCTGGATGGACTACATCTTACCTGTTCTTCGATGCCTGTTTTGCGGTGAAGAATGCATGTTGGACATCTGTCTGACACTCGAGTCAGAGACGCCTGCGGACTTAAACACGAGGCTGGAACCGCTGAGGTCCCACGCTCGGCTGTGTCCCCAGCGTATTCCTATCCTGACGACTGCATTCCTTGAAAACCCGCAGGTGCCTTTTACAACTGGGTTGAGCATCAGCTAAACCACCACTAGCGCTGACACCAGCACAAGCGCTACAACTAGCACTCCGGGCACTGAGGTATCGACTACAGCACCGGCTGCCGATATGCCACCTATGAGCAGTACTGAATATCATCTGTGCTCCATCGACATACTGTGTGAAATATTACAATTCCCGTCCCCTACAGCAAGTGACTGTGATGTTGCGTCTCCCAGCCAGGACACTTAATCTTCAATTGGCTCATCTTGTGCTGGGAAAGAATTCGGAGTTTCCTTTTTCATTTCGACTCTAATTAAATTTGGAACATTTCCTACTAAATTAACACCATCGCTAGAGAAAGCATGGCCTTCTAAAAAGCTTGTAAAGGTTTTGAATTCTATAAAGGGACTCAGCTTGAACTTTAGCTTCACTACAAATTCAAAACTGACTCTACACATTTTTCCCCTCTTGGAAATGTTTTTAACCTATGTTTTAAAAATTTTAAGAATGTTTTTATGTGGCTCACTGTCAATTATATGCGCTACCACCTAGTATGACTTAGTAGTTTGCTGTCATTGTTTATTATTGTTGACTATTAAGAGGAGTGGGTGTTATGTTTCATATAGATGCCCTAATATAGGCATAGTTTGAAATGACCTAATATAGGCATAATCTTTCACCTACATTAGTTCCCTATTCTCCACAATAACGGGCGCTGAGGGCTGAACCTTATCGAGACTGTAGTTTGGGTACAGAAGGAGGGTTTTTCCTGAACAATGGCCTCCTATACCATCTTCGATGTGCTCATCCAGTATGATTAAATATTCATAAGAGTTCTAGGAAACCAGGCAGGGGCTAGGATCCACCTGCATAAACATCTACGTAACCGGTTCATCCCATACGTCATCGTCATACCCAACAATGGCTAACACAAGACACAAGGGACAAAGGGACTCTATACTTTTCTGTATAAATACAGCACCTCTTGCTATCAGTAGTTAGGGGGAACCGAGACTTCCAGGCCGACACACTGACCAGAGACGCCGAGGCTCCTGCATGCAGTCGCTCCAGCTGACAGTGGTCTAATCATCCCTTGCGGGGTGTCCAACTCGAGACCAGGATGAGGTCCCACGCTCTCATTATTCAGGTAATGGGGTTTGACTAAATCCTAGCGGGATTCTTGGCTTCTTTCGCACCTACTCACATGCTAGGTACACTTAGGTACATCTAGATAGGCATCGTAGGAGTATGCGATTTATTTTATAAATGCATTTTATATTCATGTATATGTTCATGACTATTGCAAAATGGTAGAACTGTACTATCCTTTTTTATTCACTGTACTGCTGATCATATATCTCTGCTACTGTTTAACAGTTGTCGCAGCACATATATTTTATACTAGAAGAACAACTGTGCAATAAATTCTTATTGTAAACACGCTCGACCATTTCTTCTGTGTAACTCTCTGAGACCAAATGAGCAAGCATGAGTGACTGAGCGAAAAGTAGTACATTGTTTCCACGAGTCTGAGGAATCAGGGTTGTCGTGTTCTGAGGTTGCCAAAAACTAATCTCTCTGATAAAAAGGAGATTCTAGTGGCACTGTGAGCTAGCTAATGCAAACAGGCTAACATACGCGGTGGGGGTGCTCAGAATCAGTCTGCCACCAGGCCCACAGTGTATGTTATCCAAAAGCGCAGGTCCTGCAGGGGTACTACAGGAACTACACTACAATAGTGGAATACAGTGTTGTACATTAGAGTGTACAGGCATGGAGTGTAGTATAGAGTTGGAAAGTGGAGTGTAAGGGGGTAGAGTGGAGTAGAATGTTGTAGAGTGCCATGAAGTGTGGTAGACTTTTATAGAGTAGAGTTATATAGAGTGGAGGAGAGTGTCCTATAATGGAGCAACGTAGAGTGGAATGGAGTTCACTGTAGTGGCATAGAATGGATTACCATAAAGTGCAGTAACACACAGTGGAATAGCTTACAGTGGGGTAGCGTACAGTGGAGTGGCATAAAGTGGAATACTGTACAGTGGAGTAGCATTGACTGGAGTGGCATACAGTGGAGTGGCATAGGGTGTAATAGCGTATAGAGTAGTAGTCTAGAGTGGGGTGGCGTAAAGTGTAATAGCGTATAGTGTAGTAGTGTACAATGGAGTGGCACAGGGGCGTAACACAGGCCCCCGCAGCCCCCGCGGTGCAGGGGGGCACCCAAGCTCCAGGGGGCCCCCTCAGCACAGCACTTCGACCGGAGAGCTCCTGATAAAGTCCGGAGGGGGCCCCTCCACTTACCTTGCAGGGGGGCCCCCTGAAGTTTCGTTACCCCACTGGAGTGGCATACAGTGAAGTGGTTTAGACTGGAGTGGTGTATTGTGGGTGGGGTAGATTGTAATAGCATACAGCGGAGTAGCGTACAGTGAAGTGGAGTAGAGTAGAGTGAAATACCATACAGTAGAGGGGTAAAAATTAAAGTTGCATACAGTGTAATAGCATAGAATGAAGTGGCGTACCGTAGAATAGCATAGAGTGGAGTACAGTGGAGTGGTGTAGAGTAGAATAGCGTAGAGTGTAGTGGCATAGAGTGGAGTAGAGTAGACTGGAGTAGTGTACAGTGGATGGGGTAGAGTGAAATAGCATATTTATTTATTTGAAAAGTTTTATAAAGCGCGAACATGACCCACAGGGGTATTAGAGCGCTGTACAAAGTTGGCTCAACAAGGGTACAAACATAATGTAAGTAAGTGAAGTTAGAACCTGTGGGAAAACATTCAAGTTAAAGAGTAGGGGGTATCAACGGTGCCTTAGAACACGCAGAGTAAAACATCATAAAATAGAGAGTATCAAGGAAGTGCAATACGAATCAGGGAATTTTAACAAAAACAAGAGCGAGATCATCAGTTAATGCAGTTAAGGAGCCATCGAGGACTAGATCAAAATAAGGTAAAAACATACAGTAAGGCATCAGTGTAATACTACAAGAATTAGGTTATTAACAAACACAAGAGCATGATCACAGGAAGAAGGAGTTAAAGTTCGTTCAGTAGTAGTCGTTTGACCAATTTTTTAAAGGAAGGATTGGATCTGATCTCGGATGGCAAGGAGTTCCAGATTCTCGGAGCAAGACCGGCGAAAGCACAGTTGTAAGATCTTTTCTTTTTGAATCTTGGAGGTTTCAAGAGAAGGGTGGACGTACTTCTGAGGTTCCGGCTGGAGCCTGATAGCTCAAGCTTATTTGCTAGGTAGTATGGGGTATTGTAGTGTATGGCTTTATGAGTCAGGCAAGCTATTTTGAGTCGGATTCTAGCTTCAATGGATAGCCAATTTAGTTGCAGAAGGTCGGGGGAAATGTGATCATATTTTCTCGAGCCCGTTATAAGTAATCCTGGGCGTAGTTGCACTTCACGTAGCTACGTGAAGTACATTTTGAACTACACATAGCTATGCAAATTGCGTAGCTGTGTGTTTGACTGCACTGTACAATATTTGCCAAAGGCATCTTGCACAGTGCAAGTTAGGATAAAATAAGTATCTCTGTCTTTATATGCTAAAATGCATATAGCATTTCACAAAAGTGAAATCAATAAATTAACAAGCAGTGAGAGAGGTGATGATTTTGGTATCCTCCCTAACCTAGGGAGAGAACCAAGCAGATGCCTTGAAAACAAAAGGCACATCTTTTGAACGATTCAGTGGTGGTCCCATCCTCTTAGGACCACCCCAAGCACAGTTATTGGCAAAAATACAATCCCAACCAAAGGCCCTGCAAAGCATTATGGGACGAGATTAGCAGTGGGCAGTGAATATTATAGTATCCAATATCAAAATAATTCTACAAAGAGCTGCAGTTCCACTAGTCGTTACTAGATGTCCCTCACGAGTCAAATGCAAAAGCTTCATGAAAGGGTTTCAATGCTTTTGCATTTGACTCGTGAGGGACATCTAGTAACGACTAGTGGAACTGCAGCTTGATGTATTAATAATTTCAATGCTTTTGCATTTGACTCGTGAGGGACATCTAGTAACGACTAGTTGAACTGCAGCTCTTTGTAGAATTATTTTGATATTGGACACTATAATATTCACTGCCCACTGCTAATCTCGTCCCATAATGCTTTGCAGGGCCTTTGGTTGGGCTTGTATTTTTGCCCATAACTGTGCTTGGGGTGGTCCTAGGAGGAAGGGACCACCACTGAATCATTCACATGATATGCTTTTTGTGTTCAAGGCATCTGCTTGGTCATCCCCCTAGGTTAGGGGGGAACCCAAAATCATCACCTCTCTCATTGCTTGATATTTTCATTGTCAAAGTTCACTTTTGTGAATTTGTTATATTCTTTTTAGCATAGCAAATAGCTTTAACAAAGCATTTGTATGTGTTTAATATACTGCTGCTACGCTACGCTGATTAGCATAGTTTTTTACTCTGCTACGCGCAATTTGCGTAGTGCGTAGTGCGTAGTAACGCAAACTTTGCATGCTCCGTGAGCGTAGCTAAGTATTATGCCCAGGGTTAGTTATAAGTTTAGCCGATCCATTCACGGTAGCTCTGAGTTGGGCCAAGCTAGCTTTGAGAAGTCCAGCAAGGGTTACCAGTCCATATTCCAATCTATGGATAATCAGGGATTGAACCTCCGGCCTGAGATCTTCAGGCGGGAGGAAAGGTTTGATTTTCTTCAGTGTGTTGAGTTGGAAATTGGCTCCCCTACTAGTAGCACTGATATGCGCTTGCATGTTTAAGTGTTTATCCAAGGTGATACCTAAAGATTTGGCAGAGTCTACAACATGAGGTGTGCGTTATGGAATTCCAATAGAAGCCCAGGTTAGATGTCCTGCACATCTAACCTGGGCTTCTATTGGAATTCTATAACGCATATTAGCAAGCCCATTATCGCCGTTTTAGCGGCAGTTTCCTGCCGCTAAAACGGCGATAATTTTATCGCCGGTCTTGCTAATATGCCCCTCTGTTTTAAGATTATTTAGTAGGAGATGGTTCTGAGTTAACCATTGTTGGGTTTGTGCGAGTGCAGCGTTTAATGTTTTTATGTCCTCTTGTGAGGAGATCTTCAGGTCCAGTTGCATGTCATCTGCATACATGTGGTATTGAATGGTCGCTCGGTTCAGAATGACCGCAAGAGGTTCCATGAAGAGGTTAAAGAGAGTGGGCGAGAGCGCAGAACCTTGGGAGACTCCAATCATGACAAGGGTACTGGAAGCGAGGGCATGATTAACTTTGATCCTTTGCGTGCGGTTGTGCAGGAAGGAGGCAAACCAATTTAGGACCGGGCCCGAGAAACCCATCCTATGTTGAAGAAGATCAATCAGGTTTTCATGTTTGATGGTATCGAAGGCTGAGGACAGGTCCAGAAGGACCAGGAGACAAGGGACATTTTGGTCAAGGGCTCTCACGGCGTCATCAACAATGTGCGTTAGTGCAGTTTCAGTACTGTGACCTGATCTGAATCCTGACTGATGAGTGTCAAGGAGTTGATATTTCTCAATGTGGTTGCAGAGCTGCGAATGGACACATTTTTCAAGCAGTTTAGCTAGAGTCATACTGCTGGTTATAGGTCGAAAGTTGTTTGGATCTGATAAGTTCACGCTGGGCTTCTTAGGAATGGGAGTAACTTGCCCCACTTTTAGGCAGTCCGGAATCTTTCCCTGTAAGAGGGATTCATGAATGATCCTGGACCAAAGTGGTAGAATGGCTGAGTTTAAATCTTTGTAGAGTTTGGCGGGTAAAGGATCACCAGAATGGTTGTGGGAGTGGTAGTGGCATCCAATGGGCTAGCGTAGAATTGAGGGGCATAGAGTGGAGTGATGTACACTAGAGTGGCGGAGAGTGGACTATTGTATAGTGGAAGGGCATGCAGTGGAATAGTGTATAGTGGAGTAGCATACTGTACAGTGGCATATAGTGAAGTGGTGTATACTGGAGTGGCGTACACTGGAAAGGGGTAGAGTGTAATAGCACACAGTAGAGTGGCGTACAGTGGAGTGGTGTCCAATGGAATAGCGTAGAATGGAGTGGGGTGGAGTGGAGTGGCCTGTACTGGAGTGGCATAGAGTGGAGTAGCATACAGTGGAGTGGCATACAGTGGAATAGCATCTAGTGGAGTGGCATAGAGTGGAATAGCATATACTGGAGTAGCATATAGTGGAGAGGTATACAGTGAAGTGGCGCACACTGAAGAGGCGTAGAGTGGAGTTCCATACAGTGTAAAAGCGAGGAGTGGACTGGAAGTATTTACGCAACACTTCAAACAGTACTACAGTGAAAATGCACCACAAAAGGATCTGACAGCAGTTTGGAAAAATAGAATAATTTTCAATTAATGAAGCAAGACCAAAAAAACAACCATCAAATCAGTAGAACTGGAGTTATTCTGGTTTTAAGATTTCAGTAAAATAGCACAAAAAAGCACAAATCGTCAATTGTGGATATCTGGTCACACCGGACCAGGGCAAAGTCACAAGTTTAGGCAACCATCATGGAGTGTGGGCCGACTGCGGGGATACTTAGGTCCAGGTTGCCAAGCTTTGTGGGGTTCCGTGCAGAGGATGCGTAGTGCAGCAGAGGTGATGCGTCCGTTTTGAGGTGTTGTGGATCTGTGATGAAAGGCCCTGTGTCATTGAGGATTCCATCAAAGAGGACTTGCGAAGCAAAGTCTGGCATTAAAGATGCGTCGCGATGCAACAACCTGCGTCATCATCGAGGCTGCCATCAGCAAGAGATTTGCAATGCAAGGGCCTGCATCGGAAAAGCCTCCCACACAGGGGGCATTCTGATGTGGGGTCCTTTGCATCAGGTGAATCCCCGCAGCAGAGGTGATGTGTCAGTTCTGCTCAAGTTTGCACCTCACAGCAGAGGATATGCATCAGTTCTTCATGACCCACAGATGGGCTTGCTGAGCACCTTTAGGCCCACTTCCAAGGGTCCAGGACTGGGGTGGGGTCGCTTGGCAGGGTAGGACTCAGAGATGGCAGAATGCAGGTGTTGGGGTCAAGGTTGTTGGAGCCTTCTGTCCCTGAGCCACAAGTCGGGAAGCTGGCCAACTAGCCCTTGAAGTCACTCTGCTGGTCCTGGTCTCAACAGGTGCAGGTCCAGTCCTTCTCATCCAGGCAGGAGGGAAGCAAGCAGCAGATTAGCACAGCAGGGCAGCAATCATTCAGAGCAGCAGTCCAGCAGTTCAGCAAAGTGGCAGTCTTTGCAGCAGCACAACAGTCCTATTTCCTGGCAGAGTATCCACAGGTCCAGAAGTGTACTGAAGAGTTGGTGTCTGAGGTCCAAATGTTACACCCACTTGTGCATTTGAAGTGTGAGAAGCTTCTGAAGGTTCCCCTTAGCAATGCACAGGTGTCCTGCCTTCCTGGCACTGACTCTAGACTAACTACAGGGGTTTTTCAGCCCTTTGTGTGGAGGCAGGACACAGCCTATTCAAGAGTAAATAGGGCTGTGACCAGATATTCCCTCTCATCCTGACAGTGGTGGCCCATCCAGGCACACCTAAGTTCCCTATTTTGTGTGGCTGCCTAGGAGGAAGCCCAACTGTCAACTACACCCAGTCATGTGACCCAGAGACAGGCTGCAGGCACCAAATGGCCAAGGCAGGGAAATACCAACTTTCAAAAGTGACATTTTCAAAATTGTAACTAAAAATCTGACTTTACTTTAAGAGAAGATTTTTCATTACAATTCTAAAGACACCAAACATAAACTGATTGCCTGTTCCCATTTGGAAATTACAGCTTAATAATTGTAATAAGATAACTCCAGTGTTATACTATGGGAGAGGTAAGCCTTGCAGTACTAAAAAATTAATTTAAGAGTTTTTCACTACCAGGACATACAAAGCTATAGGTCCACATTTTGAATATACTGCAACCTGCCCTCTGGGCTGTCAAGGCCCTATCCTAGGGGTCACTTATATGTATTAAAAAGGAGGGTTTGGGCCTGGCAAAAGGTTTATTTTGCCAGGTCGAAATGGCAGTTTAAAACTGAACACACAGGCTGCAGTAACATGCCTGATACGTGTATAAAGGGCTACTTAAGAGGGTGGCACAATAAGTGCTGCAGGCCCACTTGTAAGATTTAATTTACAGGGTCTGTGTACATGTAGTACCACTTTGGTAGGGACATATAAGTAAATAAAATAAAAAGTTATAAATACCTGAGCTAACTATAACTTACGCCCTTGCAATGCACTGCTTATGATCTCACATATTACATCACTCATGACATGGTCAGTGAAATCACTGATGACATCACTCATGACATCTCAAATGACATCACTGCTGACACCATCCAGTGAGTGTAAGTATTGTGTAAGAGTTTATGATTGTTTAACATATATACTAAGGTACTACAAAACTTAAAGTAGTATACTAGTTGTACTACTAATGAGTGATACTACTTTCAATATATATCATGTGAACGGCTGTGTGACTGTATGCATCCTTGTGCGAATGGATGTGTGAGTGGCTGTATGGGTGTATAAGTGGTTGTGTAAGTAGCTGTGTATGTGAGTGAGATGCTGTGTGAGTGGCTGTATTGGTGAGTGAGTGGGTGTGTCAGTGGATGTTTGGGTGGGTGAGTGATGGTGTAAGTGGCTCTATCAGTGGATAAGTGGGTGTGTAGTGACTGCATGGGTGAGTGAGTGTCAGAATGGCTGTATTAGTAAGTGGTTATGTAAGTGGCTGTATGAGTGAGTGGCTGTTTGAGTAGGCATTTCGTTATATGACTTTGTGTGTGTGTGACTGTATTGGACAGTTAGTGTCTGTGTGAATGGCTGCATGGGTAAGAACAGGAATGTGTGAGTTGTTAGATGGATATGTGAATGGGTATGTAAATGCTTGTGTGAGTGAGTGTATGAGGGCTTCAATGGGTGAGTGAGTGGCTGTGTTGAGAGGCTGATTGGGTGATTGAGTAGGTGTGTGACTTTGCAAGTAAAAAGTGGGTGTGTGAGTAGCTGTATGTGTGAGTGTGTGGTTATGTGGCTGGCTATATGGGTGAGTAACTGGTTGTATGAGTGGTTGTATAGGTGAGTGAATGGTTGTGTGAATAGGTGTATGAGTGAGAGAGTGAGTGGGTGTGTGAGTGGCTCTATGGAGGAGTGAGTGGGTGCGTGAGTACTGGCACAGGTCTGTGAATGGCTATGTCAGTGGTTGCACTGGTGTGAGAGTGGGCATACAAGAGGTTGTATGGGGTGTGAGTGGTTCTGTGTTATCAGTGTTGTCGTTTGAGATGTCATGAGTGATGTCACGGACCATGTTATGAGTGATGTAATATGTGAGGCCATAAGCAGTGCATTCATGGGGCGTAAGTTATAGTTAGCTCAGAAAACTATAACTCCTGAATTTCACTGGTTTTGTATGAGTGAAATCTGACCCTAACTATAACTTCCATGTAACCTTTCTTCTAAGGTTTTTTAAATTTTATTTGCTAACTATAATGTCTCTGTAACGTTTGTTTTTTCCATTGAATTTCTAAGGTTGTTTAAAAGCTGATTCCTAACTATAACGTCCCTGTAACCTTTGTTTTTTTGGTGAATTTCTATGGTTTTTAACTAGTAATCGCATTTGCAGAGTGGTGGAGAAAGGGTATTCTCAGGAATCCCGCTGTGTAGGACTTACAGGAGGTACCAGAAGGGCTTCTTGGCCCCCAAGGTCCCTTAGAAGTAAAATGGACTTCATACCCCAAACAGTAGTGCACCACGAGCCGTGTTTGCAGAGTGGAGCAGAAAGGGGGCATGGTCTTCAAAGACCTCTTAGAACTCCCGCTGTGTGGGACTTACTGGAGGTACCAGGTGGGGTAGTTGGCCCCCATGGACGTCCTTGGGGGCCAACTACCCCTCCTCCTACCTCCAGTAAGTCCCACACAGCTGGTTTGCTGAGAGGTTGTCAGAGGCCACGCCCCCTTTCTTCACCACTCTGCAAACGCACCTCCTGGCACACTACTGGTTGGGGGAAGTAGTCTCCTTTAGTACTGAGATCCTCAGGAGTAAAGTGGAATTCATTCCCCAAACAGAAGCATGCCAGGAGGCACGTTTGCAGAGTGGTGGAGAAAGGCGGCATGGCCTTAAAGTCCTCTCATCAATCCTGCTGTCAGGGACTTACTGGAGGTAACAAGAGGGCTTGTTGGCCCCCAAAGACCCTCAGCAGTGAAGGGGACGTCATTAACCCCAGGCTGAGTACTCTGCTCCGCCAGCAGAGTTTGCGGAGTTTTACCAACTCTACGCTCCGCTGGGACTGTGAAGTTGCGGCATAACTCCGACTGCGTGGCGGAGTGGAGTACGCCCCTCAGCTGAGGCCAGCCCCTTCAAAACAATGAAAAAACCACTTACCTTCTCTTCTGCCGTCCACCCTCCTCCTCGCCGCGGTGTCTCCTTCTTTCCGTCGTCCTTCTCCTCGCGTCCCCCTACGTATTATACCTTGCATGACTGCGCAGTTCACGCAAGACGTAATATGTAGGGGGACGCGAGGAGGAGGACGACGGAAGGAAGGAGACACCGCGGCGAGGAGGAGGGTGGCCAGCAGACGGCAGAAGAGAAGGTCAGTGTCTTTTTTATTGTTTTAAAACTTTTGTGGGCCTGGAGCAGAGCGTAGTTCCACTGAGTTTTTTTAAAACTCCGTGGAACTACACGGAGCACCACTACGCATACTCTGCCCAGGCTTAGACCTCATTCACCAACCAGCAGCGCACCAGGAGGAGCATTTGCAGAGTGGTGGAGAAAGGTGGCAGAGCCTCTGGCTAGTTGCCGCCATTTTTGCATTTTGTTTTCTATTTTTAGGAAGGGGGCTGCGTGGCCTCCCTTCCCTGGACCATTTTGGGCCCTGGGGAAACCATCCCCCAGGGTCTGCGTCTTTTTAAAAAACATATTTTTATTAAAAAAAAGGAGGGGGGCCACGTGGCCCCTCCTCCCAGGCCAATTTTGTGCCAGGAGCCCTTTTGTTTAACATTTGTTTGTTTTTTTAAAAAGGGAGGGAGCTGCCCACCTCCCTCCTGGGCCATTTTTGGCCCCAGAGACCCCATCCTCTGGGGCCCAGCTTGTAGTATGGATGCCCCGGTCCCACCCAGAGCACCCACATTTAAAGCATTGGGGACCATGGGGGGAGCCTCAAGGCCCCCGTGGTCTCGCTGGCTCCCCACCTCCTGCGGGAGCCAGCATTGCTTTGAGATCCAGGGAGCTGCTAACATGCAGCTCCCTAGATCCAAAAGCAATGTGTCTGTCTCACTGCTCACTTCACAGTGGGCAGGGAAACAGACACATGCTCTGCTTTCAGCAAGCAAGAGCATTTTGTGCTCTTGCTTGCTGAAAGCAGAGCACTTGTTTGCTATGGCTTGGCGGGAGTGGTGCTCCCGCCAAGCCATACCAAACTGCAATGTCCCGGGTGTGGGCACCCCGGCCCATTGCTGTAGCCAGTCCCCAGGGCCATGTAGGGCTCCACGAGGGGGTCCACATGGCCATCTGCCTTTGTTAAGTAAGCCCGGGGTAGGCGGTGGTCCCCTGGGCCGGGGGTCAGCAACGGACCCACTTCATTATTGTATTTGTGGAGAGCTGGCAGTCCCCGGGGCTGCATGGAGGGCCGGAGCCCCCCCCCATGCATTACTATTTCATTGTAGCCCTGGGGAAGTTGTGGTTCCTGTGGCATTTGGGGGGTGCGTGGCTACTACGCATTTCTTATATTTAGCTCTGGGGAAGTGGCGGTCCCCAGGGCAGCAAGGGAGGCCATAGGGCCTTCTTAGCATTGTTTTTTATGCATTTCTGTGCCCCGGGGAGGTGGGTGTCCCCGGGGCAGCAGGGGAGCCACGATGCTCCCCCACAAATAATTATATTACTGCCCCGGGGAGGTAGCGGTCCCCATGGCTTTGAATAGCCTGAGGAGGGGGGCCCGTGCGCCCCACTCCTACATTTCCATAATGCCCCCGGGACCTGGCCCACCAGCGGGCCGATTTCAAATGAAGCACGGGAGGCCACGCTTAGTTTTTTTTTTTTAATTCAGCAGGAGTCGCGGATCTAGCAAGACCCCTGTTGAAATTCTTTTTAAAAAAATGCTTTTATAGCCCTGGGGGCCCCTGTGGGACACCCCTAGTAGACCTAGGGGGTCAGGATGTTTCTACCCTGCCCCCTTTTACTTTTTTTAATGTTTTTTCTTGTGACTAGGTTCAACCGAGTCACAAGATGTCTGCCAACGCTTCCTGATTTGAAGTGTTGGCAGTCAATCAGATCACAACTCAAAATTGGGAGGGGTCGCAGATATACTGCTTCCCTATATATACTCCTGGGAATTTCTTTAAATTTCTCAGCAACTACTGAATGGATTTACACCAAATCACATAAAGGCACTTCCCTGAACCAACATCTACCTTCCTGACAAATTTGTTGTAATTCCGTTCAGCAGTTCGGGCTGTAGCCATGTATAAAGGACCTATGGGAATTAACATGAGGAAAATACGCTTTTAAGCACCCCCTGGTTCTCGGCCCCCACTTGACAGATCACCCCAAAATGTTCAAGATAGCAGCTGAAGTGAGCGTCATATTAGTTTTAAAAATTTCATGAGGATTCGTCAAATGGCGCCAAAGTTATTGGTAAAGCAAAAAACGCTTTTCCTATGGAAACTAGGTCCTAACTATAACTATCTACTGGCGACCACTATATATATATACATATGCAAAGTTTTAAAATGCTCGGCAAAATGTGATGGCAGCTAAAAATGTTGTTGGTATTACTACTTTACTTCGTGGGGATAGCCCAAGTACTGAAAACTAATGGACTATTGGATGACATCAATTGAAGCAACACTGCTATGCGCCAACAAAAGAGAGCATGCATTAGGATCAGAAAAAAACAGTGGTCTATTTGAAATAAAACTAAATTTTAAAAAGCTCCACATTTCCCATTAAAATTTTAATTTTTCCATTTTTTCTGTTTGTGAATTTCAATATTCCATCATTTGTTTCATCTATGCTTTTTTCTGTATTTTTGTGTATTGATTTGAGGTTCAAATCAAAGAAAATGCTTAGGTGGTGATCCCCGGCATCCAGTAGTGATTTACTCCGTGTCCAAGGAAGTCAGGGGCATATTCACAAGCCCCTATCGCCACGGGAACATCACTTTTTTTGACGTTCCCGTGGCGATAGGGCCAGCGCCCTATTCTCAAGGCAGCGTTAACCCACTTAACGTGGCTTAAAGCCACGTTAAGTGGCTTAACGCTGCTTTGAGAATAGGGCCCCTTTCACGCTAAACTTAGCGTGAAAGGGGGCGTGCAGTGGGTGTTGCGGTGGGCATACCACCGCAACACCCATTGAGTTTGACGCTACCGCCTATTATCAAGGGCGGCGATAATGGGCGGCAGCACCAAACTTAAGACCTAGAAAAATCAGGTCTTAAGGGGGCTAAACGAGGAGAAAAGCTTTATTTCTCCTCGTTTTTGCTTTTTCTATGTGTGCTGCATGTAGCAGCACACATGGAAAAAGCAAACTGGCATTTTCGGTTTGTTAATGTACAGGAAGGGACACCTTCCTGTTCATTAACAAACCTCCCTGCTCGCAGACACCCTTGCGCTTTGGTGCAAGGGTGCCTGTTTTGGCGTTAAGTCGTGAGACTTAGCGCCGTCGCAGGGGGAAACGCCAGGCTGCACCACATTCTTGTGAATAGGATGCAGCCTGGCGTTTCCGAAGTGGCGGTGAGAGGCGTTAAGCCAAGGAGGCTAAAGCCTCTCACCGCCACTTCTTTGTGAATATCCCCCTCAAAATGTTAAGAACCGCTGCTTTATTGCCTTATGAATGAGCTCCAGTTCCACCATAAACTACTCATAATACCTGAACGTGTTAATAGTACAAGTTGCACTAGTTTCATTCAGTAAGCATCCAGAGCCATTAAACTATGAGGAAATATAAAATTCTGGGGCATATTAGCAAGACCGGCGATAAAATTATCGCCGTTTTAGCGGCAGGAAACTGCCGCTAAAACTGCGATAATGGGCTTGCTAATATGCGTTATAGAATTCCAATAGAAGCCCAGGTTAGATGTGCAGGACATCTAACCTGGGCTTCTATTGGAATTCTATAACGCTTATTAGCAAGCCCATTATCGCCGTTTTAGCTGCAGTTTCCTGCCGCTAAAACGGCGATAATTTTATCGCCGGTCTTGCTAATATGCCCCTCTATTTATAAAGGAGACATTGAACAAACCTATATAATATCATGTAAAACAGTGTTACAGACAAATCCAGGGGCATATTAGCAAGACCGGCGATAAAATTATCGCCGTTTTAGCGGCAGGAAACTGCCGCTAAAACGGCGATAATGGGCTTGCTAATATGCGTTATAGAATTCAATAGAAGCCCAGGTTAGATGTCCTGCACATCTAACCTGGGCTCTATTGGAATTCTATAACGCATATTAGCAAGCCCATTATCGCCGTTTTAGCGGCAGTTTCCTGCCGCTAAAACGGCAATAATTTTATCGCCGGTCTTGCTAATTAATATGCCCCCTAGTTCCATTAAAACAAAATAGGGAAAAAGCACTAATCGGCCAACAGAAGGACATTTTGAGGTAAGTTCCTCAGAGTTTAAAGTTTCAGATTTATTGAAAAAACATTCCCTGAAATTACAATGCCACATTTAAATCATCTTACCTTCGCCATTCTTCCGAGACGGGAACCACTCATAGCCTCAAAAAATAAAACAAGAGACGTCTGAGGGTATTAGCATAATACCCGCGCAGATTAGTTACACTCTATTTTTGGAAAGATAGGGGCATATTAGCAAGGGCACTATCGCCGCTTTAGCGGCACTTTTTGCCGCTAAAGCGGCGATATTTTTATCGCCCTATCAGCAAACTGTCTCTAACAGCAGTTAGCGACAGTTTGCGGGCATTAGCGCCCGTTTTTTACCGCTTTGCATGTCAGCGATATTTATCGCTAATGACATGCAAAGTGGGCGTTCCTCACTAAAAATACACGCAGACAGTCGCAAACACAACTTCACACTATTAGCAAGGCCCGCGAAGCGATAAAAAATGTTCGTTAACCCCGATTAGCGCTGGATTTTAACACCTGCTAGAAACCTGACTTAGCCATTATAGTCTATGGGAGGTGGATTCTACGGTTAAGTCCCCACCTGCCTATTAGCGAGTTTTTCCTTAGTGATAGGAATTTATCGCAAGGAATTCTCGTGCTAATGCTGGGAATCGCCGCCATCGCTGGATTTGTTTCGCATTGGAGATAAAACGTTGCTAATAACGCGTTATCTCCGCAAACGAATCCAGCGATAAAAAAACGACGCTAACTGTGGTTTGCGTTAATTAACGCACGCTGTTGGTAATAGGCCCCGATATGTTTTAGTACTGTTGTAAAATATAATGTAGGGAGCACGCAACAGTTCTACCCGAAAGTTATTTATAAAGCACTGATGCCGTAGGTAAAAACTGTCTGGCCCTCGTGATCCCGCATTAACGCCTTGGAAGATGCAGAGTAGTATTATTTTTTTCTTTGAGCTTGGAAGGTTCTGCCAGCAGTGGAGAACGCGTGCAACGGACCTGACCTGAAAGGCAGGAAATGTATCCCTTGCACTCCAGTTGGCTAGTAAAAGCACTCACAATTCTCTGGCAGCTTCCTCTTGCACTCCTGGACCGGGTGACACGACATCTATTGCACCAGTTATAGAGCCAAACCTGATGCAAGCTAAGAGAATTTACATCTGGTCAAGTTTAATAAAGTAGTCAGGTGTGCAGCTCAATCAACAATGCAGATGGCTTTGGAGAGTATGAGTGACTAGTGAAGGTGAGCTCAAAGGTCGGTGATTTAGTATAATTTACCGTTAAAGACTACCTACCACTTTTTGTAGGGATTAAACGTTATCTCTCTGAAAGTCCTGGGGGTGTAATTTCCGCAGTTTAAACGAGATAGAAGCAGCACTTGCAAAATTTCTAAAATTCTTGCTATAAAATGCTTTTCTTTCTTTGGCATAGATCGTAGTCAGTGTATTTAGTACTTACATCACTAGACATTATTTGTTAGGGTTTACCGTTTGCATAACTTGGTGAGCAGAGACTTTACAAAAACGTGTGCAAACAATACCTTGGCAATATTTGTTTTCTGTAATGTGACAACTTCAGATTTCCATTTAGAGCTGACACAATTGGGAATATGGGGAAGAATGTGCCCTCCGGGTACTATGACACATTTGTGCAAAATATTGACATGACAACATGCGTATTTTTTGTTGTTGTTGCTTATAGAGTGTCTTATGACAGGGACCTGTCAGGGGTCTGCAACAAAGGAGAAAAAGAAAATGGCTTTGCAAATAGAGCTGACCAAGATAGCACACTGGACACGGAGTTGAAGATGCAACCCAAAAAACAAGCTCTATTCAACATAACAAACGAAGTCAATGCTCATAAAGATCAAGCACCTAAGATGTAACTGATGTTCTGAATAGCTAACATCCAGGTTGCGGTAGATAAACCTATCAAACATTTAATAATACATGGGATGTGGGTAATGCACTTGGGCGCTCCACAGGTAGAGTTGAACTCGATCAATTTCCTCATCCAGTATTGCTTCTACAGATGCTGTGTGCAAAATAATTACAAATAGGACATGCAAAAAGGACAGGCTCTTTGGAGCGGATACCTTTGTTATTGAAAGTAAAACCTAAGTAGCACTCAGAGGAAAGCAAAGAAACACAGCACTCTTGGATCCCGAGGATTAAGAGAGCATGAATACAAAGGCAGCCCAATAGGAAACTCCGAACTAATAGAGCCTGATAGGAAGGCAACATGCATGAAAACTGTGAATTAAGAAATAGGGATAGGTCAATGATGAAAGAGAAAAGGGAATCTGTTGGAAAATGAGTCATTAGTTGTGCGGCCTGTTCAAGTAATGGGTCTACATTTGTCCCCCACTGGGTACCAAACACCCCATTGTAGAGCTAGACTCTCATAGGGTATCGTTGCAGAGCAGTCCAAGGTCTACTCAAGGGAGGTGGTGTGGGCTAGTAAACACCATTCACAGATACACCAAAATAATACTCAATAAATGATTGTCCAGTTTGTGATTTTTCTTTTGAAAAAGAAAAAGTAAGTTTATTACACACACTTCTCAATACTATGCAGTAATTTGCAAATATACATAAGCTGATGGAAATACTTCTTGATGACATTGTGTAATCATTCTTACCCATCCCACAGGAGGGGGTTTAGTACCACCACTCACATTTAAACATTAGCTTGCCCCTAAATGCCAAGGGTTGAACATACTTTGGAGTGAGAGCACTTAATACTGACACCAAAGCGAGTGGCGGCCCACCTTCTTATTTCAACAAGTATGTCATTATAGTAATAAATGCAATCATTACTTATAACTATGGCTGAGAGCCCTGAATACTGGCAATAAAGTATGCAAACTTTGATACAAGTGGCTGTCAGTCTCATTCTGGAAATGAAGCATTAGCAAGAATAAATGTCCAAACATGACTGGAAGTTCAGTGTACTCATCATAACTGGCACCATGAATAACACCAATTACCCTACTGTAGAATTATAATCATTCACCTAGAAGGCGCTTGCAGCATACTCTTTGAAAAGCTCCAACATATAATACTGCATTTCTAAACGTAGTCCCTAAAGGACATTCTTTCTGTAAATACATGCCTGTGCAGTTACCAGCTGTCACCCCTAGTGGGTGTTTACCACCCTGAAAATCCACATTGAACACGTTCAGGCCACAATGATTGCAACCATAACCTTCAACCCAGGAGAGCACGTCATTCCGATGCTGAAGAACAAAGGTCCCACCAGAAGAAGGGCTTTGAACCAAGGTAAAACCCTAGAGGGGTTATCTTTGTAATGTCCCTCTAAACTTAGGGTAGGGACTGGTGAATTCCTTTTGGGGGGAGTTTGTATTACTCCTGCAGCTCCCCCAACAATTTGCCAACATTTTGGTGGTGACCCGCTCTTCTGGGGTCACCCCAAGCCACAAGCAAGTGGTTTCCAGGTGTAAATGTGGGTGAAATTGACGGGCCATGCAGGGCATTATGGGTCACCCCTCGTGAAGTGAATTTGTAAACCGCGGCTCTCCCGCTTTGCTGGGAGAGCTGTGATGCTGGCTTCGTAGGTAGCCTTGTGCTGCTCCTTCTCGGGGTACACTGTCCCACTGGGCACCCCGCGTGCAGTCACCACCTTGGAGAACAGCTCTGGAAACCCACCCCCAGCTGCTCCCGCTGGCTCCCCTCACAGCCAGCACACTCACATGCTGCTGCCAGAGATGGCACTTCCCTCTGATCTGCATGCTCCTGTGGGCAGACAAGTGCATTGCAGCCCGGTGAGTGGACCACATGGGTAAGCGCGGTGGAGCTCCCCCTCCTCTTCAGGTGCCACCAGGGCCAAGGGATGGGGTCCTGGGCCCCCTTGCAGTTTCACAGAGAGCGCGGCGGCGACCCCGTGTTTGTTTCTTCTGCCCCAGGGTCCAGGGATGGGTTCTTGTACCCCCAGGCAGTTTCACAGGAAGCGCAATGGCACTTTCCATCTTCATTTCTTCGCCAATGCCCAGGGATGGGGTCCTGAGCCCGTGGCAGTTTCGTGGGGGCACACCTGTGCTCCCCGTCTTTGTCTTCTTTGCCTGGGGATGCACAATGGCACTCCCTGGCAGGGTTACTTCTTGGGGCAGCCCCCAAACCTGGCCCACCCCGGGGGGCAAGGCTGAAATGGGCAGCAGAGCCCTACGCGCTGACTCACTGGTCCTCCCCAGGGTCAATGATTGTAATACTTTACACAGGGATATATTGGGCCCCGTTGGGCTGATTTGGATGGTGTTTGGCTCACTTTGCTCCTGGTGGCAAGGCCTAGCCGCCTGGAGCACTTTCATTAGGCCTCCTGGCTAAAAAGGGTGGCAAACCTTGCAAGGGGTTGGTTTCCCTGGCTCTCTGTGCCAGCCTTTCACTTTGCTGTCCTTCTGGGCCACTCTCCTTCTTGTGCAGAAGCCCAATCTTTCCCCACTGGTCCTGGGGTCAATCAGAGACAGAGTCCTTAGTCATGGGGACAGGCGGGGCTCCTCTTTCCAATTGTCCATGGCATCAGCCTCCAGTCAACTGTTCCTCAGACAAAGCACATCCAAGAGAGAGTTTTCCCCCCTTGCGCAAGACCTTTTAAGGGGGGGCTGGTGGTCCCAGCAGGAATGCACCTCTGGCCTATCATCAGGTGTCACATCCCCTCTCTGCCCCTGTTTCAACCTTCCTGCATAGGCTTCTGGGATACTTCAAGATGGCGTCACCCAGGAGCCACTTGCCACATGGGCTTTGGGGGTCTCAGGTCCACCCCTTTCTGACATCACTGCCAGGGCCTTCTCCCAGTAAATCTTCGAAGGAGCACCCCCTCTGGTCTGGTTCCAGAGGCCTGGAAACCCTCCTTTGTGGAGTGGTCTGCGCCGTCCCTCTCCCTGGCACAGGATGACAGCGGACTGATTGATGCAGAGCAATTTCACCCATTCCCTTCCTCCTTGAGAGTTGACCTAAGCACTGTCAATTGCTTTCTTAGAGGGGGAGGCCTTTGTTCCTGCAGCTGGAGAGATAAAAGTGATTAACCCAGCCCAGCAGGGTCACAAAAGGCCTGGACTCTGATCCTGAGCTGAGCCAGAGAAACATATTATTTCAGGATGACCCATAAGCTGTACAGATTTGCTATTGGACTTTACAGAATTGTTCTTTTCACACAGCTTACAGGTATGTAATATGTTATGTTTAGGCTGTCCTGTTTTAGGGTTATACCTATAATTACTGATAAAACCCCACCAAAAGGGAAATAGCCCTCACCAGTGTAAACATAAAAACACTGAAAAAACACCTGCACAACCACAAACTAAATGCCATTCAAAGAAAGGAAAAGGAGAGTAAAAGAGTCCTTTTTATTTTTTCCTGAAGGGACCAATACAATGTAACTTTGTTATACAAGGTAGCAGCAAGAAAGACTGGGCTAATATAGTCTGATTGAGTTTTGTTGTTTAGGGATGTCACTAAAATATTGTTTCTTCTTCCTTTTGCTTTTTTTGGTTCTGTGGTCTGTCGTCTAAAGATGCAGGGTTTAGAAGCATGTTTTAGGTCTTGTTTAATTATTTTATAAACTGCAGAGAATCAGGAAATATCAAAATCATATTTGATTTTTTAGCTACATTTGATTCTATCACTGATAGGTAAAATGTCTGGTTTCATAGGAATATTTCCTAATATGTACCATCACATTTACCCACAGAGAATGGGTAAAAACCCTTGCTACATCAGCCCCCATTTATAGTGAGTCAGTATTGATAGTAGGCCAATTGCTAAACACCCAAGGCTTTAAACATTCAACGCAAGGTGCAGTCATAGGTATATGTGAAAACAGTGCTGTCACTAAGCATCTGGGATAGTGGTGAAAAGATGACACCAGACTTTTGGAAAACATGGAATGCAGTGTCACTTGGAATGCTGCCGCAAAAAGTTCTTACCAAGTTCAACAAAGATTGGAGTGATATTGTTTGTACTTGCAGTGATTCAGATATATATATGAAAAAGTTGTGTGATGACCTTTCAAAATCGATGCCTGAGCTGAAGTGCTTCCCTGTAAGAGATCCTTGCTACCTGTTAGATGGTATGCTGAAAGCATCTTTACAATATTCTGGGTTAATAAAGAATGCAATTGACTTTTTAGTCTATTCTGGTTCATTGTTTTGTTACGCGCGGGAACTAAAACGCAAATATTTCTCATTTTGTGCTTTGTGTGGGATCAAAGAAAAAGTCATCCCAACTGTGTCACTTAGCTGGTGGTTCTCAGTCCGAGAGGCCGTGAATGCTATGTTATCCCTGTGACAACCGTTTACAGAATTATTGGTGAGTGATGATGTCAGAGGCAAGAAATGTGAGGATCTTTGGTTGCATATTGATAGTGATGTGAAATAAGTACACTCTACTGCATTCTGATTTTTATAGGAAAACATGTCTGCTGTAGTGGACGTAATAAAAAAACTAGAGTCTGAAAACACCTTTGTCTACCAAGTGTTCAGCATAATTGGTGCAGATGTGAAACATCTCCTTGAGAGTAGACTGGGCGACACTTTTAGTGACTTTGGCACTGCACCATGTTCCATGTTAGAGTGCTTGCCATTTGGTAAGCAAAGAAATTTTGAGGAGCAATTCAGGAACTTTTATTGTACAATGTATGGGAAATGGCTTGCAATGATGCATAGAAATGTCCCTTCACCAATCATGGCATTTGAAGTCAATGAAGCATCATTGTGGTACTCTACACAAGTTATAGATCCCTTCCATAAAGGGGAATTTTCTCTGGAGTTTCAAAAGTGCTGCTACATTTTTGACTGCTTCAATAACTCTGAGGGCATATGCGCTCATTTCAACATATATGTTGCAGAACCTGTCCCAGAGAATCGCAATCTTCAGGTGCTCCAGTATTGGCATGGAAAGCTATGTCAGTGGCCAGCGTTAGCAAATTGTGTACTGGCTGTTTTGGCGTAGGCCGTCTCAAGTGCCAATGTTGAGAGGGCTCGTTCACAGATAAAAGTTCACATGACCAAAGACTCACTGAAGAAGTATTGTATGGTGTACTACAATAAGTTTGATTTGTAAAAATGTATTTGGACATCATATGCACTGTACATACACTGTCTATATACCATGCACTATCAGTGCAGAAAGCAAGCAATAATAAAAGCAAAACGTTCCATAAACACCGGAAAAACACTGTTTCTGTTGTTTTTAATGGCGAAAAAATGTGTAACCACTGATAACCACTGTTTTTTAAGGTATTGAAATCACTTGAAAAGACTAAAAAACCCACACCAGAATTAACCAAAAATAGAAACTGAAAACGGAAAAGCCTAGTTATGTTATACAAATTTATATAGCGCACGTCTACCCTTGGGTGTCTTGGCGCTTGCTGAACATAAGCATACTGAGACGGGATATTGCTAGCTGTTGAATAGCCATGCCTTAAGTTCTTTTCTGAAAGCAAGGAGGGTGGATGTGGCCCTAATATAAAGTGGACGAGAGTTCCACAGCCTGGCTGTGCTACAGGAGAAACTCCTCCCTCCCCAGTTCACATTTCTGACCCTTGTAGTGGTGATCAGTCTACCATTAGCTGACCGAAGATGCCTATTTGGGATATACTAGTTAAAAACGTTCCATAAAAATATCAGACATTCTCTATGCACGGCCTTATGGCTGCACAGAGCACCTTAAATTTGATTCTCTGTCGGACCCGGAGCCAATGTAGATCCCGGATGCCTGAAGATATTGATTGATATTTGGGAATGTCCAGAACCAATCTGGCTGCTGCATTTTGCAACGCCTGGAGTTTCCAAAGTAGTTTTTCTTGGAGGTTCATATACAAACCGTTACAGTAGTCTAGCTTTGACAAGACCTTCTTCCTGGTCTTTCTGGGGATATAAGGAAAGATCTTCCTTAAGGCTTTGATGGTATAGAATGAAGATGACACTACCTTGGACACTTGGGCCTCATATCTGAGCTTGTCATCCATGATAAAGCCTAGATTTTTAGCTTTGGTCACTGGCATGGGGGGTGAACCTAGACTATCGGGCCACCAGGCAGGGGACCATGCTGGAGAGAGATTGCCAAATAGTATTACCTCAGTTTTACTTGAGTTCAACTTTAGGCAGTGTCTGCTCATCCAGCTGCTCAGGGCAATCATACAGTCATGTAATCTTGAATAATAGTTGACATCTTTGTCCACAGCTGATACAACCAATTGGATGTCATTAGCATAGGATGTTGGATATAGAGTAAAACTTTTGATTAAGGATGCAAGCTCAAGTTAAATATTGAATAGCGTTAGCCTTAATGAGGAGCCTTGGGGTACCCTGCATGGTAGCATGAAGGGTGATGATTTAAACTGACCAAGGTTCAGAATTTGGGATCTTTCCGATAAGAAAGATGTTAATAAGGCAAGAGCTTTACCTTTAACTCCTATGGCGTTCAGACAGTGGGCCAATAACCTATGGTCCAAAGTGTTGAACGCTGTGGACAGGTCCAATAATATAAGAGCTGCTGACCCTCCACTGTCTAGTGCCATTCTTATTTCCTCGGTGGTTTTTATCAGTGCAGTCTCCATACTATGGTTAGCTTTAAACTCAAATTGACTGGGGTCTAAAAGCTGATTCTCAAAAATAAAGTTGGGTAATTCTGCATTGATTATATTTTCAACTATTTTTGCTGGCAGGGGAAGTCTCGAGATGGGAGGATAGTTGCCAGGATCGCTAGTATCAAGAGTTGATTTCTTGATAAGAGGGAGAATGCAGGCTTGTTTCCAAAGGGTAGGAAATGTCCCTTGCAGAAACATTTTATTAAACACAGAGGAAAGATGAGTATAGGCTGAATTACGAGCTTTAAGGTCTTAGGGGGACACGGATCGTCCAGAGAGCCAGATTTGGCAGCTGAAAGAAGAGAGGCTACATGGTCGGAAGAGGTCGGGGTAAAGTCTGAGAGTGGAGAGTAAACCATCGCTTCCTGGTCATTTATATCCCTGATGTTATTATATTTGTCGAATAGGTCAAAGATTTGGTCGACCTTCTTTCTAAAAGTCTGGGCAAGAGTATCGCAGAACCCCTGGCTATGCGTATTAGGGTTGTTATTAGTAACTGAAGTAAGCTTAGTTGTAACCTGAAACTGTTATTTATTTGAGTTGCTGGCATTTTCAATTTGTTGGGTGTAATACAGACTTTATTTGTTGATGACCATCTTTTTATATTTAGCGAGGGCAACTTTATATCTTTGTTTTTCAGAGTCCCCATAATGTTTACGCCAGATCCTCTCTTGTCTCCTACATGCTTGTTTTTCAAGCATTAATACCTCGGAGAACCAAGGGGCCGGGGGTTCTCCTCTATTCTTGGTGACAGAAGTAGTGGGAGCTAGTTTTGCGAAACTGGATTCAAGCCATGAGGTATAACTCATAGCTGAGGACTCTGTGCTAAATGGTGTGTTAAGGCTGAAGAATCTATTTTATGCCATGGTCTGATAAAGACCTTATTTGCCGACTTAGTAGTAGTCTGACTAGATAGAGGTAAATTATAGTCAAAAAATATCGCTCGGTGGTCAGACCATGCTAGAGGGAGAGTTTAAAGGTTGGTTATGGCAGGATGTTTGGAAAACAGTCCATCCAACGTGTGACCCGCTATATGCGTAGGGTCATTCACCCGTTTTTAAGATCTATTTCAGTTGGTATCCCTAAGAGGGTGAACGTGTCTTTATCAGTGGAGGATTCTTGAAAATTGAAAATTGACATCTCCAAGTAATGTAAAATTGTTAGATTGGAGACCTAGGGGTCTATTACGATGGCGGTCGGATGTCCACCGCCGGGCCGGCGGTGGCGCCCGCCGTACCGGCGGTGGACATCCGCCCACCATCGCAACCAGGAAAACCGCCGGTCATATTAGGATGGCGGTGGTGACCGTGGCGGTGGGAAATTCTGACCGCCGCTTTACCTCCGGTTGCCATCCGCACTCCTGCCTGGTGGATGGAGCAGGACCGGGATAATGGTGGTGGTGCAGAGCAGGCTCCGCCGGCAGGAATATGATGCCGGCGGTAGCCAGCCTTTCCTCAGCGGTCAGACCGCCATGGAAAGGCATGCGGAGATTGTCTTCCGGGGGCCCGTTGCGGGCCCCCAATGTTTTGGGGGTGTGTGGGTGCACTGGGGGGGTACCCATGGTCCCCCCTAAATTTTCCTGTACCAGGTGGCAGGCACTGTGCAGTGCCTGCCACGCAGTGCAGGCAAATGGAGGACATGCTCCTTTTGACATCGCAGCGGTGCTGCGTGCATCAGCAACCGCCGCAATGTTAAAGCCCGCGATCCGACCGCAGCGGTCGGATTTCGAGCAAGTAACATCGTAATACGACCGGCGGTTATGTCGCGGGCCTTGCGGGCGGTCTTTTCCCGTTACCATGGCGGTCGGGGAGGTTTTCCGACCGCCATCGTAATAGGCCCCCTAGTTCTACCAGTAAATGAAAATTAGCCAAGAAATTGTTTTTAGGGCCAGGTGGTCGATAGATTAGCATTCTGTGAAGGTATCTTGTTTAAGAATTGTCAATTTGAAAAGAAAAGTCTCACAGTCTGTGGCGGAGATCTCCGAGCAGTGAGTATTTATCTCACTGCGGTGAATTAAATTAAAGCAAGGCCTCCCACTCTTTTCAACGGCCTGTCCAACCTAAAGAGATCAAAGCCCAAAGGGACTGCTACTGCAAAGTCTGGATCAGTTGCCTCCCCACCCCAAGTTTCTGTTATAAAGAGTACATCAAATTTAGCATCAGTAATAAGGTCCGCTATTTCATATTTGTGTTTAACTAATGACCTGGCGTTAATAAGGGCAGACTGTAGAGTAGTAGGTGTCCTAGAGGACTCAGGGGGGTCAGTATTACAGAGGTCTATCTTTGGGGGTAAGATTAAAATAGTTTTCTTACAATGCAGACTTTGGGGTCGATTCCGATCTCGGCCGGAAGCGCACCTAACAGTATTCGTCCGGAAAAAATCCAAGCCGAACGCGTGTTTCCCGACCGATTTGAACAGTCGTCCGAACGAGCAAGTACGATGTGCATAACAGCACAGATTCCGAGCGAGCCGTACTTACCCATTTCAGCTCCTGTTCCCCGCCCGAGCCGGATCCGTAAACGCCGAATCGAGTCGCACGGAACCAAATACACAGCACCTTCCGGCCGGACTAGTACGATGCGCCTTCCGTACGCGCCGAACCCGTCGCAACGTCCGGCACGTCAGAGCATCTGGGAGAGCTGTATATAAGCTCCGATTCGCGCCACAAGACGATCCATGGCGACGAGACGAACAAGCCAGCGACGAGTACGAGTCGAAGCCACGAGAAACTCGAACGAGACGAACCAACCATGAATCCCATCGCGCAGGTCCTACCAATACTCTACATCTATTACCGGGACCGGTACGGACGCGTACTGCGTAGACGGTAAGTCAAACACCCACAACACAAACAAACGACACGTACCCGAAATATGTCACACACACATAGGGATGCAGAAATGACGTACACTAGCAACAGCAGAACCATAGGGGCGGAATGACTATCACCAATGCCATACACACCCATAGGGGGATGGATGCCTACCACTAACACCACCCCTACTCATGGGGGCCTGGATGCCTACCACTACCACCACCCCTACTCAGGGGGGCCTGGATGCCTGTCACTACTACCATCCCCACTCATAGGGGGATAGATGCCTACCACTACCACCACCCCTACTCAGGGGGGCCTGGATGCCTGTCACTACTACCATCCCCACCCATAGGGGGATGGATGCCTACCACTACCACCACCCCTACTCAGGGGGGCCTGGATGCCTGTCACTACTACCATCCCCACCCATAGGGGGATGGATGCCTACCACTACCACCATACCACCACCCCTACTCATGGGGGGCTGGATGCCTGCCACTACTACCATCCCCACTCATAGGGGGATGGATGCCTACCACTACCACCACCCCTACTCATGGGGGCCTGGATGCCTGTCACTACTACCATCCCCACTCATAGGGGGATGGATGCCTGCCACTACTACCATCCCCACTCATAGGGGGATGGATGCCTACCACTAACACCATCCCTACTCATGGGGGCCTGGATGCCTGCCACTACCACCACCCCTACTCATGGGGGCCTGGATGCCTGTCACCACTACCATCCCCACTCATAGGGGGATGGATGCCCACCACTACCACCACCCCTACTCATGGGGGGCTGGATGCCTGCCACTACTATCATCCCCACTCGTAGGGGGATGGATGCCTACCACTACCACCACCCCTACTCATGGGGGCCTGGATGCCTGTCACTACTACCATGCCTACCACTACCACCACCCCTACTCATGGGGGGCTGGATGCCTGCCACTACCACCACCCCTACTCATGGGGGCCTGGATGCCTGTCACCACTACCATCCCCACTCATAGGGGGATGGATGCCCACCACTACCACCACCCCAACTCATGGGGGCCTGGATGCCTGTCACTACTACCATCCCCACTCATAGGGGGATGGATGCCTACCACTACTACCATCCCCACTCATAGGGGGATGGATGCCTACCACTAACACCACCCCTACTCATGGGGGCCTGGATGCCTGCCACTACCACCACCCCTACTCATGGGGGCCTGGATGCCTGTCACCACTACCATCCCCACTCATAGGGGGATGGATGCCCACCACTACCATCACCCCTACTCATGGAGGGCTGGATGCCTGCCACTACTACCATCCCCACTCATAGGGGGATGGATGCCTACCACTACCACCACCCCTACTCATGGGGGCCTGGATGCCTGTCACTACTACCATCCACACTCATAGGGGGATGGATGCCTACCACTAACACCACCCCTACTCATGGGGGCTGGATGCCTGCCACTACCACCACCCCTACTCATGGGGGCCTGGATGCCTGTCACCACTACCATCCCCACTCATAGGGGGATGGATGCCCACCACTACCACCACCCCTACTCATGGGGGCCTGGATGCCTGTCACTACTACCATCCCCACTCATAGGGGGATGGATGCCTACCACTACCACCACCCCTACTCATGGGGGCCTGGATGCCTGTCACTACTACCATCCCCACTCATAGGGGGATGGATGCCTACCATTACCACCACCCCTACTCATGGGGGGCTGGATGCCTGCCACTACCACCACCCCTACTCATGGGGGGATGGATGCCTACCACTACCACCACCCCTACTCATGGGGGCCTGGATGCCTGTCACTACTACCATCCCCACTCATAGGGGGATGGATGCCTACCACTACCACCACCCCTACTCATGGGGGCCTGGATGCCTGTCACTACTACCATCCCCACTCATAGGGGGATGGATGCCTACCACTACCACCACCCCTACTCATGGGGGCTGGATGCCTGCCACTACCACCACCCCTACTCATGGGGGATGGATGCCTACCACTACCACCACCCCTACTCATGGGGGCCTGGATGCCTGTCACTACTACCATCCCCACTCATAGGGGGATGGATGCCTACCACTACCACCACCCCTACTCATGGGGGCTGGATGCCTGCCACTACTACCATCCCCACTCATAGGGGGATGGATGCCTACCACTACCACCACCCCTACTCATGGTGGCCTGGATGCCTGTCACTACTACCATCCCCACTCATAGGGGGATGGATGCCTACCACTAACACCACCCCTACTCATGGGGGGCTGGATGCCTGCCACTACTACCATCCCCACTCATAGGGGGATGGATGCCTACCACTAACACCACCCCTACTCATGGGGGGCTGGATGCCTACCACTATCACCACCCCTACTCATGGGGGCCTGGATGCCTGTCACTACTACCATCCCCACTCATAGGGGGATGGATGCCTACCACTAACACCACCCCTACTCATGGGGGCCTGGATGCCTGTCACTACTACCATCCCCACTCATAGGGGGCTGGATGCCTGTCACCACTACCATCCCCACTCATAGGAGGATGGATGCCCACCACTACCACCACCCCTACTCATGGGGGGATGGATGCCTGCCACTCCCACCACCCCTACTCATGGGGGCCTGGATGCCTGTCACCACTACCATGCCCACTCTTAGGGGGATGGATGCCCACCACTACCACCACCCCTACTCATGGGTGCTGGATGCCTACCACCCACACCACCCCTACTCATAGGACGGGTAATGCATGACACAACCAGCATACTCCAACATAAGGAATGTCTGAAAAATACATCCCCCAACACCATGACAAGAGTGTGTAGTCTGTGTCAAATGCCTACAACACTGAACATGACATTGAACATACAATGTGACCCCCTATCAAATGTGTCACACATAAATGTGTGTGGCCTCCACAATGCAAGCAGACCATGACCACTGTGGCAATGGGGTCTAACACCCCATCATCACAGTGACCAAAAGGTAAGTGTGGGGTCCATAGCTGAAGCACATTTTGAACATTGTGGCAATGGGGTTTAAATCCCCATCATCACAGTGACCAAAATGTAAGTGTGGGGTCCATACCTGAAGCACATTTTGAGCATTGTGGCAATGGGGTCTAAACCCCCATCACCACAGTGACCAAAATGTAAGTGTGGGGTCCATACCTGAAGCACATTTTGAACATTGTGGCAATGGGGTCTAAAACCCCATCATCACAGTGACCAAAATGTAAGTGTGGGGTCCATACCTGAAGCACATTTTGAACATTGTGGCAATGGGGTCTAAACCCCCATCACCACAGTGACCAAAATGTAAGTATGGGGTCCATACCTGAAGCACATTTTGAACATTGTGGCAATGGGGTCTAAAACCCCATCACCACAGTGACCAAAAGGTAAGTGTGGGGTCCACAGCTGAAGCACATTTTGAACATTGTGGCAATGTGGTCTAAACCCCCATCATCACAGTGAGCAAAATGTAAGTGTTGTCATGGGAAAAGCTGCAAATGCCAAACAGCATGGATGATTCCTGTTCACAGAACAACAAACACATCTGTGGCATAGTAGTGCTTGTGTCCCATAGCAACATAGATTGGGTGAGGCAAACAGTGCAGTGCCAATGAAACATCGCTTTGGCCATGTGCAGACAAACATCACCCATGGGGGCTCACATTGTCAACATTCATCAATAACACAATGACAGAAGTGACCATCATAATGCAGCCCCACATATCTGCACCAATGGACACACAAATGTAGATATCCTGTGGAGACTGTATATGTGAGGTGAACAAATACCATACCATGGCAGCAATGGGACATACAAACCATGATCATTGTGCTGACTGATGACCTAGGAGTCCCAGGGACAGCAGGGGAAAGCCACCAAACAACATACAGCCAATGGCACACTAAAGATATGACAATGCAGTGGTGCAGATGCACAAACACAAACAGGCAGCCTCACACTGCATATCAAACACAACAGGTGATGGGGGGTGTGCCAGTGTCCCCAGGCAACCACACAACACATGAGGAGGCCTGAATCCCAATTACACAGATGTGTATACAGTGCCACACAAAAGTAACTCATGGATCGGATTCCCCTATGTGGGCAATCAGGCATTGTTAGATGAGAGGGAGTCCAAATTACACATGTCACACAAGCTTGTAGGAACAGCAACTAACACAGCAAGAGACAGACCCACCACAGCACTACCCCCAGGGACCCCACATTGTGGTGACCCTGGCCTGCATGATAATCCCACTGTGATGACAAAGCTAGATGTCGTTCACACTGTGAACCACAGTCATGTGTCCTGAGCAACAAACTACCATCACACCTACACAAGCACAAATCAATCAGCACGGCCTGTCAGCCAAGGCCAACATGGAGGTAGGGGTCTAGCCCTGCAACAACTCTCATTTGCACACACTCAACACCACACACCTTGATCTCCACCAATGTGCAGCAGTGAAGCTCACATGGACTGGTGACATTGCACATGCACCCATGACAATCCCAGGGGTGGTGGTGGGAACTAAGGTGCAGAAACCCATCACACATGGCCAGTCAACAAGACTCGTGAATGTCTGACACACTGCACAATACGCTGTACATGGGCATGATGTCAAATCCACACCAACCAATGGGATCCCGGCCACAGTCACACACCAATGAAGAAGCCAAGGTCACCCACAAAGAACACACATAGACAACTTCCAACATTGCAGCTCTGACCCTGAGGAGTGGCAGCAGTCACACACACAACGTGTCACAATCACTGAAAGCTAACACAAACTGTAAATTACATGACTTGTGTAACCAACAAGTGCCAAGGGGAATCCTGACTGTGTCTCATCTGCGTTTGCCCACAAACTCAGCCCTGACAGCAAACACACCTATGGATGACACCCTGATGACCAGTAATGTGCCATGCACCCACATCCCAGAGAACCCAGGGCGAAGATTTGGGGGGAACATAGGTCAACTCAGCAAGCATCACAAACAGGAACATCACTAGGGATCCCAGCCTGCGTAGCAAAATGGAAGTGAACACACACAGACATGCTCACACAACACACACCTTGGGCTCAGGCAATGTCACGGAATTACACACTGCCATGAGGGGACTCCACTCCTGTGTAAGGAAAGCTGTGCCATACGTTGTCTCTGCAGGGCTCTATCATGTCAGCAGAACACTTGGTCACTCAGTCAACAATTAGCACAAAATGAAGGCTCTCGTCACATCAGCCTGGTCATGGGAGTGTCACCGAAATCATCTGCACAGATCCAACACAAATGTATAGCAAGTTGCACTGATAACACAGATGAGTCCTTCCCCATTGATGCCCAAACTTGCATGTCCAGTGGAGATGGTCACACGGTCAGGGAAATAGACAAATTGAACAATGGCAAGCACAACTGATGTGCAGGGGTGTAAGCCACAGATGTGATATTGCAAATAAATGTAGGAAATCCCATTGGCAAATATTGAAAACATG
Organism: Calotriton arnoldi; assembly: GCA_963921515.1. NCBI lineage: Eukaryota > Metazoa > Chordata > Amphibia > Caudata > Salamandridae > Calotriton > Calotriton arnoldi. The sequence continues at coordinate 745,690 of CAWUFW010007013.1, read as the reverse complement.
ACACCCTCATATTGCTGCAAAGGATGACATGGCTACACACCAGGATAGGACACATTCCCCCTTGACCACATGGGGTCCTGCACAGTAACACTTCATTTTCCTGATATCAAAAATCACCATCACTGCAGCAAGGGCATGGTTAGCATCATCAACATCATGTACATCTGAAGCAAAACCACTAGAGAACAGAAAGTAGCTTTATTCAGCATATGTGTGTGTAAAATAGAAAGTCCTGAAAAAAGACAAAGGCCAATGGCCAGTCCATCAGTAAAGTCCGAACAGGGTGACAGTGGCAGATGTCACCCTTTGCTTGCCTGCACTGCTACGGACCAGGGACATTCCCCTCGGAGGGGCATACGGGGGGCAGGCCAGGCACCGCAGGGACAGGATCAGGGCTCACCAGAAGGAGGCAGGGAAGGGGTGGCTGGTGCTGGAGAGTCACTGACAACTGCAGTGGAGGTGTCTGACATGGTGTGTGCCGGCACAACTGGGGGGCATGAGTCAGATGGTGTGGGTGCCGGCACGACTGCAGTGGGCTGGCCAGATGGAGTGGACAGGTTCCCCACTGCAGTGCCCAAGTAAGACGGGGTGGTAGTGGACTCCACTGCAGTGCCTATCTCCAGGGAGTAGAATGGGGTTCAGGTAAGGTGGGCAGGACAGAGGGGAGGACACGGTCTCCACACCAGTGGCACAAACATGTGCAATGGGGGGTGTGGGGCTGGAAGAGCAAGTGGTAGGGGGAGAAGGCCGGATCATTTTGGGGATGGTGTATCTGTGGGTGGGGGAACCTGGGGCAGGGTGTGGTGGGGGAACCTGTGTTGTGGGGGCCTGAGGGATGGAGGAAGGAGACTGTGTGGTTGAGCTGCAGGGAGGTGGCGGGGTCTTGCTCTTCCGGGACCGGGGGACTTGCGGGTGGGGGCCTCAGTTTGTCTGTGCCTGGGGAGGGTGTCCGGGGGTGAGGGGCACTCCCTCTGTGTGGGTGGACTTCCTATTCCCCCTGTATGCTGGATCAGCTGGATCAGGAGGGGAAGAGGCCGAGGTCACAGAGGAAGAGCTGCTTTTTAGGTGGGGTTGCAGGTGAGGCAAGGGAAGGGGTCTTGGAGGGAGAGGATTTGGAGGACTGCGGAGTGACTGTGGATGCCTGTGTGTGTGTCTGTTCCCCATCCCCTGTGGGTGTGGTATCAGTCCCCTGAGGATGCTTGCGTGCACGTTTTGACTTTGTTTCGGGTGTTTCTGTGCTGCTCGTGTCTGTGTGTTTGGGTGATTGTGCAGGTGCGCATGTGTTTGGGACAGGTAGGGTGCCAGGAAGTGTGGATGGGGCAGAGGTAGGAGGGGTGAGGGACTGTTGGAGGAGGGAAACTGCTGCCATCAGGGAGGAGTCCATGGACTTATTGCTCCTCTGTAGGGAAGACATGCCCGATGAGATGCCCTCCATGAACGACACCAGCTGTGTCAACAGAGTGGTGTGTGCATGGAGGACACTCAGCATTGCTGTCTGCCCTACATGGAGCTGGCGAAGTAAGTACACAGACTCCTCACTCAGGGCAGCAGGGGACACAGGGGCAGGGGGTGTGGTGCCTGGCACGAAGGAGACACGCTCCCGAACACGGGAGCCTCCATGGACCTCTGGAATGGAGCCAATGGGAGGGCGGTGGTGGTGGCGGGGCCAGCCATACTATCTGGGGTGTGGTGGCTGCTGACACCCACCTCCACAAGGGAGTCATCCTCCGAGCTGCTGTGGTCCTCAGCTGAGGTGGATGGTGCTGAGGACTCCTCGGTGTGGCTCCCCTCGCCCTCCGTGCCACTGGGTCCCTCCAACCACTCATCGGCTGCTGACCCAGTCTGGCTCTGCAGCTCCTCCTGGTCCGTGGAGCTGTCCCCTCCTGTGGCCGTGGATGTATCTGCAAACAATTAGGGAAACAGACAAACATCAGTCACCTGCACTGACCGCACATACCACAGTAAGTACAGCACATTACAGAGCAAGCCCTGGCATCCTTAGTTGAACATTGCCAAAAGTGCTCACACAGATTAGGAGAAGCCAATTGTCAGTCTGATGGTCAACCATGGCACTCACACCCCTCCTGGCCTTGCACCCATCTGTCTGGTGCCTGTCGGATGGTAATACCCCAGTGTGGACACATGCACCACCTACACAGTTGTTGGACATTGCAGAGAACACGGCGAAGTATGTGAACATGCACACATCACATCTCTTGCCACTGAGTCAGTACAGGTGTCCGGATAAAGGGATGGCCAGAGTCTAATTTGAAATGCATGTGATGCATACCAGCACCAGACACCATGATGCACCCATGTCCTGATAGTCAATGCCACAATGGGGTGCATGTTGCACATGTCACTCCCCTGCAGGATCACTCTTAGGAAGTTTAATGCTATGGCACAGGCATGCCTGCAAAGTCATACATCACTGTCTCCAGTCACATGGGCAGGGCAGACAGCCAACAACAGTCTGCACTGTGTCACAATCCTAGGTCATGGGGAATGCAAGTTCTGTAGCTGACAAGTGCACATGTCCATCCCCCACAAAAACATCATCTGAACTCTTATTTGTCCACGTCATACCAATTGGACATATGGGAGACATGAAACACAACTCTCTGAACCTGAGCACCTCACAGTCTGCTGTGAATGAAAAACAGCTGCCTGAAATTCACAGTCGCATACACCAGTCTGCACAGTCAAGTGATCAAACACCTATATGTCACACAAGTATCGTCTCTCATGGTCACATCTCAGATGGCATGCTGAGCCCTAACCGATAAACACCCCAGCAGTCCTGACAACGAAGCCACAGCACAATGACACAGAGGCAGACACCTGAGGGAACATTTCACTGAGCACAACGTGTCAGCTGATACACGGGAGTGGGAGTACAGAGTGTATTGTATGCCCTGGAGTAGGCATGACTGTCCTGCTCCACGTGAAAGAGGGATGAGCCCTGGACAGTAGGCAGGTGGCTAAGCATGTGTGACACACTTGATATACATACTCCTGAGGCCCAAACATTGTTCCCACCCGCAGCATGGGGGTGTGCCAAATACCCCAGGCACATGTGGTGAGTCAGATCAGCAATTGGACCACATATCAAAGTTACACGCAGATTACATGTCAGAACTCAGGCATTGTGTAAGCAATTGACCCACCCATGAAGCCCACCACAAAGTTACGGGAACAAATGCTGACCCCCACCTTGAGCTAAGCAAAATGCAAGGACACAGTACCCAAGTGACACAATTTCCTGACTGTAAGGGCCACACCTGGGTACCAGATGAGGAGTGGGCATGTCACAATTGAGGGACATGGGTCCTGGACCACAAGACTGATGTACTGTGGAAGTTTAACCAGGCCAGAGGAGGGCACATAGCATGTCAGACAAAGTTCACAGTGCAGTCATGAACTCACCCCTCCTTGCTGCTGTCTGGCCTTCAGCTGCCCATCCAGGTCAGGGAAGACCACCGCCAGGATCCTGAGCATGTGGGGGGTCAGGGTCCGGTGTCTGCCCCTCCTGCGAGGAGGCGACAGCTTCAGCTGGACCCTTGTGATCCTCCGGGTCCAGCCCCGAAGGTCCTGCCACCTCTTCTGGCAGTTGCGGATCCGGCGCTTGTAGTCCCCCACGGACCTTACTACCCGGGCGATGGTCATCCAGATTTTCTGCTTCTGGTGGGCATCAACCTGCGAGGATTAAGCCTGGGCGTAGTTTGCGTAGTAGCACTTCACGTAGCTACGTGAAGTACATTTTTAACTACACGTAGCTATGCACATTGCATAGTGCGTAGCTGTGTGCTTGACTGCACTGCACAATAATTGCCAAAAGCACCTTGTACAGTGCAAGTTAAGATAAAATAAATATCTCTGTCTTTATATGCTAAAAATGCATATAGTTACTACAGAAAAGTGAAAACGATAAATTAACAAGCAGTGAGAGAGGTGATGATTTTAGGATCCTCCCTAACCTAGGGGAAAACCAAGCAGATGCCTTGAAAACAAAAAACACATCTTTTGAACCATTCAGTGGTGGTCCCATCCTCTTAGGACCACCCCAAGCACAGTTATTGGCAAAAATACAATCCCAACCAAAGGCCCTGCAAAGCATTATGGGACGAGATTAGCAGTGGGCAGTGAATATTATAGTATCCAATATCAAAATAATTCTACAAAGAGCTGCAGTTCCACTAAGTCGTTACTAGATGTCCCTCACGAGTCAAATGCAAAAGCCTCATGAAAGATTTTCAATACTTTTGCATTTGACTCGTGAGGGACATCTTGTAACGACTAAGTGGAACTGCAGCTTGATGTATTAATAATTTCAATGCTTTTGCATTTGACTCGTGAGGACACCTAGTAACGACTAGTTGAACTGCAGCTTTTTGTAGAATTATTTTGATATTGGAAACTATAATATTCACTGCCCACTGCTAATCTCGTCCCATAATGCTTTGCAGGGCCTTTGGTTGGGATTGTATTTTTGCCCATAACAGTGCTTGGGGTGGTCCTAGGAGGAAGGACCACCATTGAATCGTTCACATGATATGCTTTTTGTGTTCAAGGCATCTGCTTGATCCTCCCCTAGGTTAGGGGACTCCAAAATCATCACCTCTCTCATTGCTTGATATTTAATTGTCAAAATTCTTTTTTGTGAATTGGTTATATGCTTTTTTAGCATAGAAAATTGCTTTATCAAAGCATTTGAAGGTGTTTATTTTACTGCTGCTATGCTATGTCAATTAGCACAGTTATTCACTCTGCTACGTGCAATGTGCGTAGTAGCACAAACTTTGCATGCTCCGTGAGCGTAACGAAGTATTATGCCCAGGGTTAGTGAGAATGACAAAGTGAAAATGCCATTACTACACATGCAACATATCCGTGCATCACACAGTTGGATATACGTGTCTCAATCACAGGGGCATATGATGTACACAGGCAGTGCAACTATGGCTATGAACAGTTTGCCAGCAGTTACTTAATGGTATCATTGCCTGGGAAGTAAAACCTTGTTGGAATGCACTGTTACTGCACTATACCTGTTCAGTGCATGTAACTACACACTTTGGGGGGGTGAGAACTACTCAGTGAGCATGCTAGCCAGTGGTGTGCACACTGTAAGTCTTGCTAGTCAGACAACATGCACATTTAGTAAGGCAGTGGACAGCACACTCACCTGCTCCCCTCGTTTCCCATACAGCTTGCTGTACTGTGGAAGGAGGCTGTCCAGCAGCGCCTGGTTCTCCTCAGTGGTGAAGGCTGGGGCTCTCTCCACAGTACGTGCCATTGCAGTAGCCAGAGAATGCAGAGATAGCAGCAGTGTTGGTGGCAGATGTCGTCCTGGAGCACGTAGTGCAGGCAAGTGAGCTCTCAGGGGAACAGCCAGCATTATATGTGTGCTGCAGAGGCAGATACTGTCCCATGTGTCCAAAGTGATAGGTCCAAGTCATTTGCATCTTCTGAATCTGGCCAATCCATGGAATTGCACCACTTATACAAGCCCACAGCATCCTTCAAAAGTTAAACTTCATGACACCCATGAATTTGCAACATTGTTGTGGCTGGCCAACTGAATTCACTGCATCAGACTCGTTAAAGCTTCGAAAACGCGTCCGTTGCCATGCCAGGCCCTAGCCAATGCGTGCGCACCGATCGGTCCATTGCTGTACAACGCGTACCCGCTCACATCATATGCAATGGCCAATGCGTGCGCACCGATCGGTCCATTGCTGTACAACTCGTACCCGCTCACATCATATGCAATGGCCAATGCGTGCGCACCGATCGGTCCATTGCTGTACAACGCGTACCCGCTCACATCTTATGCAATGGCCAATGCGTGCGCACCGATCGGTCCATTGCTGTACAACGCGTACCCGCTCACATCATATGCAATGGCCAATGCGTGCGCACCGATCGGTCCATTGCTGTACAACGAGTACCCGCTCACATCATATGCAATGGCCAATGCGTGCGCACCGATCTGTCCATTGATGTACAACGCGTAACCGCTCACATCATATGCAATGGCCAATGCGTGCGCACAAATCGGTCCATTGCTGTACAACGCGTACCCGCTCACATCATATGCAATGGCCAATGCGTGCACACGGATCGCTCCATTGCTGTACGACGCGTCCCTGTACAAGTCACTCGCATATGTCACCATGCTTGTCACTGGTGAACGTATGCCAGCCACATTTACTTGCCAGGGACTCAGGGGCACACCTACAACACCACAGCCTGTCCACACTGTATCCTAAGGCATGTAAGGCTGCATTACCTTTTCTGTGTATGGGGGTCAACATGTGGTTTTTTGGGTGGCACTTGAGGGCAGCCACTCCCAGGCTGTGCACGTGTTCATGGGGACAGAATCCTTTGTGTGTTGTGTACATGACCACTGTGATGTGCAACTGTTCATTTCAGAGCATGTGGCATGGTCACATTTCCAGGTTGTGTATGTGTATGTCATCTCACATACCCCCTGAGTCCCATGTGGGAAGGTATGTACATCACAGGGTGACCCATTGCCACAATAGTGATGGCCCTCCACAGTCTGTGTGCATGTTGTGTTTACAATGTCTCTGATTCCATGTGCACAATGGGAGACAGTCTCCACATCCACGTTGTTTGTGCATGGACTTTGATGTTGTGCGTGTATGTGTCACAGACGTCCATGTCTGTCCTGCAGAGGCCACAGGGACCACTACCTGTGGGGGTCATGGTTGTTTTGCTGTGGTGTATTCATGATACGCCATGTCATGCCAGTGTCCATGTGGCAATACAGGGTCCCTGGGAATCTACCTGTCAATGAGCTGTGATGCCTGGGGCACATCTGTTCTCACATGTCACTGTGGTGTTTGTTTGGAACGTGACAGCAGTACATGGGTACTGTGACACAGCCTAATGATATCCCACAGCACAACATGGAACTTGTTGTCAACACATGTTGAACTGTGATGGTAGATGTTGGCCATGTAGGTGCCATACATGTCCTTACAGAACGGCACTAAGGATGGGCAAAGCACTACGCTACGCTCGCGTAGTTTGCGAAGTTTGCGCTACTTCGCACTATGCAAATTGCACGTAGCACAGTGCAAACACGCGTAGCGTAGCGTAGTGCAGCGGTCATTTTTTGGTTGCTCGCGGTCCTCAACGTCAAGTTGGCTACCGCGAGGAAGCAAAATGACATCCCGGCGAGACTTTTTCCTCGTTCGCGATCAGCAACATCAAGTTGCCGATCGCGAGCATGGAAAATAAACCTCCCGGCGAGATTCTCAACGCGGGGAGGTCAGGTTTCTCATTGCAAGTGGTCGCGTATGCTCGCGACCGCTCGCGATGAGAAACTACCAGTCCGCGTTGAAAGCTGCCGCTCGAGTAAAAATCTACTCGAGCGGCAGTAAATGACAGCTCGCACTGTGCAAGATGCCGTTTTCAATGATTGCACAGTGCGGACAAGCATCCGGCAATGTGCAATCATCGCGAACAGCGCACTACGCAGTTCGCGTAGTGCTACGCGTAGCTCGCGTAGTGCAAAGTGCACTTCGCGTAGCTTTGCGTAGCGCTACTTCGCGAACTACGCCCAGGGTTAAACGGCACACACATCAGGTACTTGTGTCTCGTAATGATGTATCATGTAATATTGAGTATGGTCTATGCCACATATGTGGGGTGACTGACAATCTTTCTTTCTTCACCTATGCACTGCAGGGCACCAGCTGTCCATAGACCATTCCCTGACCTTGCAACGATGGTTGAACGTGACTGCATCTGACGGTACCGCTTCAACAGGCCGCTGATTGAGGAATTGGCGGTGCGGTTGGCCCCACATTTGGAACCTGGCTGGCCATACCCTACAGCGCTGACCCCCAAGGTGAAGGTGATGTCAGCCCTACACTTCTTTGCCACCGGTACCTTTCAACACACTGTAGGCGTCTGCTGGTGGGATGTCACAGACCATGTTCAGCCGTGTGCTACGCGATGTTTTGGAGGCAATGTTGAGATACCTGAACCAGTACATCTATTTCCCTAAACATCAACAACTCACTGACGTCAAGAGTGACTTCTATGCCCAGGGGAGGATGCTGCATATCATTGGCTCCATTGATGGGACACATGTGGCTTTGGTACCACCGCAGGCACATGAGCAGGCATACAGGAACAGGAAACATTACCATTCGGTCAATGCTCTGGTGGTATATCTTGCAGATATGAGCATCTCACACGTGTGTGCCCGTTTCCCCGGTTCTGCACACGATGCCTACGTGATGAGGAGTAGTCGCATCCCGAGGATGATGTCACAGATGCAGAACCAGCGTGCCTGGCTTGTCGGTGTGTACTGACTTTGTACCATTGTGTGTGTTCTGCAATGTTGTATTCCACCCTCTTTTCCAACTCAGCTAATGTGCAATTGTCTGTCTGTAGGTGACTCGGGATACCCCAACATGCCGTGGTTGCTGACACTCCTCAGGAACCCTGTGACACCAGACCAGATGCGCTACAATGAGGCACATGGTCGGACCAGGAGAGTGATCGAGCGGACATTTGGTCTCCTGAAGAGCCGCTTTCGCTGCCTAGACAAAACAGGAGGGGCCCTCCCATATGCCCCAGCAAAGGTGTGCAAGATTGTCATCGTCTGCTGCATGCTACACAACCTGGCAGTGCGGAAGGAGTTGCCTCTCATCCTGGATGACGATGACCAACATCCGCCACCTGTGGAGGATCCTGGCCTGGGCCACGATGCCAGTGATGATGATGATGTTGAGGGTGATGTCCGCACACAGCTCAATACCAACTTCTTCAGCTGAATGTGAGTATCCAGAGATGTCATGTCAATGATGTGAGTTTGCGTGATATGTGTTGGCTGTTTGAGTGTGGCCATGTGCTACTTGACTGGAAGCGTGCAGCGATGTGTCCTTACAGGTAGTCTGTACTCCCCAACAGTGTTGACATGCTAACTTAGTTTTCTGTAAGTATCTTGTGACATGTATTGGGCATGAGTATTGCAGTTCTGTCCTGTTCTTCCGTGCTTTTGACTGTGTGTCATGTCTGTCCTTCACAGGGTACTTTCAGAGTTGTTTGGTCAACTGTGATACCCCGACACCATGATTCAACTTCCAGGGTGGAAGCAGTCGTTTCCCTACACGTGATGTGCCACTCACCCCTGGACTTTATTTCTTCTACACTTGTTGACTGTGTGGCCACTGACACGTAGGATTACCTTGCATCTGTAGTGGAAACAACATGTTGCAAATGTGTAATAAACCTGTGCTTCACTTTGGGATGTGCGTTGTCTGTGGTCACACATCTGACTGACATGTGCTTACTGCACCTAGTTAACACAGACTCTGAATAGGTGTGGTGTCTGTGCATTCCACTGTTTTCCTGGCAACATCAGTGTGGGCGATGAGTCAGATGGCCCTGGTGTGTATGTGTTGTGTAGCCCTAGTGGTGTGTCTCCCTCATATGTGTCACGTCGCCATGACTCACATGACGGTGTTGAACTTGCTGTAGCAGTTAGCATGCACAGTGTCATTTAGCAGATCATCATCTCCATGACAGAAACCACGTTGGAATCACAACAGAGGCAAGTATGGTGTATTAGTGAGTTTATTTACATACATGTGTGAGGATAGTGCACAGGATGGTGGGTGCTGTACATTGGGATTGGAATCCAAAGTTCCCAGATGAGTTGGAAGTCTTGGTAGCAGAAATGTCCTGAGTAAAGTCCACAGTCATCTGATACATTGGGCCAACTTAAACTCCCCATGTCATGTGGGAGAGTTGGGTTGCATTCGACAGGGTGAACAGTTTGCACACAAAGGAGAATTTCCACAACAGGTGTTGGGTTCCTGGGGGATGTACATGGCCACCGGCCTCTCAGTTTTCCTTCCTCGGACGACCCCTCTTCTTTCGGGGGGGACCCTCACGTGCAGGCTGCTGCGGTGCAGAGGACTCTCCGCCAGAGTCATCCTCCCTCCCTGTGGCAGTTGCAGTTGTTGCAGCACCAGATGTTGTGGGCACACAGGGAGGTGTGGCCATGGTGGTGCTAATCTGGTGGAGGCATGTCAATATGTCCCTATGCACCGCTGTCAGTTCTTGCAATGTGTCCCACTTGGACTCCATGCGAGACATGTGTGTCTCCACACGGGACATGTGTGAGTCCAAGCGGGCATGATGGGCAGCCTGCTGCTGTTGAATGTCCTTGAGGATCCCCACTACCTGGCTGACCTCTCCGGTGCTATTCTGGTATGCATCAGCAATGCATACCAGTTGTGGGTCATCATGCAGTCCAGACCCCTCTGCAAACAGCGACCTATGTCTACCACCCCTCCCACCACCCCTGGCGACACGTGTGGGACCTGCGGTGGCACACACAGGTGACCCTAGGCCCCCTTGGGGGTTGTTACTGGGGTTGTTGTCCGTTGCTCCACGGTGGGCCGGGGTCCCTGTGCTGTTGTCATTGGTGGTCCTTGGTCTGTCCGTGTCGGCGGGGTGGTCTGTGTGTTGGCAGTTGTTGGAGGAGTGGTGCAGGGGGTGCAGATGTTGGTCCTGCTGGTGCTGCATGATGACTCACACTGGAGGGGCCAGGTAGGTCTTCGCCATCCGAGGAGGGCAGAGGCTGTTCCACACCAGTGAGCTCAGTGTCCCCCGGAGCCTGGGACAGGGACTCCTCATCGTCTGCTGCTGTGTCCCCATCATCACCTGTTTTTGGAAGAGACACACAATGTATGTTATGTTTCTACAGGCATCAATGGTTCACACACCTGACAGTTGTGACTGTACCTCGGGATGCGGGCCTATACATTGCATTGTCCTAAGCTGTCACAGTCAGAGGTTGATATTGGTGTAGCACATTGTCCTGCCAACCTGAAGCTTTTCAATGTGAATGTTGAGGTGTGTGCATGGCCAGCATTGGTGGTATTTTGTTTAGTTTAGTTTATTTTATTTTATTTTAGCATAGTTAATTAAAACCATTGCAATAGTAACACTACAAAATTCTTTAAAAAAAAAAAAAAATCGTTATTAAAACCAATTAAAATTCGAAAATGAGAAATTCATTGAAGTTTAAAATCGCATTTAGGTTATGCTAGATTAAGGAAAGACAATAGGTCGGTGGATGCTGTCATGTGCTTGTCTCACATTGTCTTTATTCCAGCACCGCTTGCCCATTTTTCCGATCTCATTGTCTCTATTTGTTGCAGGATTTGTCTCTCTGCTGCTAGTAAGCATCTTTGATGAGGTTCCGCTAAGACCTTTTTTTTTTTTTTTTTTTTCGTCTGCTTGTCAGCTTTGCGGCGAAGAATTTTGTAGAGCATTTTTTGGTATTTTTAGCATTTTTTGTTCAGCCATCGACAGAAATTTTGCCAATCTGCAGTTTAATTGAATGTTTTCTGGGTTGAAGCAGGCCAGCACTGCTTGCCTTCTAGTGCGTATCCCTTTCTGTTTAAGAGGTTCTTTTAGAAGCTGTTGCCGTGCTTCGTCCAGTTCTTCGCATAGGCAAATTAAGTGAAGAATATCGCCATTCTTGGTGTTACACAGCCTGCAAGTATTTTGTCCTTTTGTCCTCAGCCATGGTGGTAGATGCTGGGTACATGGAAGGATCCCCATTCTGTACCTTAGGAAATTCATTTTTATGGCCCTCGGATAGCCCTGATTGAAGTATGGTTGTGGGGCGAGTGATTTGTAAGAGTTAAGGGTCATCCAGGCGTGAGATCTTTTCGCGAAGCTTGCCTTGTCCTACACTACGGAGATTAGTTTTATGTTTTTCCAGACTAATTTTTTTTAATTGAGGTAGCCGAGTTGCGCATCCCAAAGTCCAGAGAGTTTGGTAGAACCCAAGGCTAACTGAAGAAAGTTTCTTGCCTGGGAGAACTCCCTGTATTGTATATCGTACCACAGCAAATAGTTAAGCGTGTTTGTAGTGGCGCTTCTTATCTTATGCCAACAGATGATGTATGCACCATACCTGGCTAAAACTTGTTGTTGAAGGCCAAACTCCAGCCTTATTTGAGCGGGTGATGTATAGAGCGGAAGGCAGAACATGGTTCTGTAAGCTTTGACCAGCGTACTGTCCAACTCCTTAACGTCTCTTCCCCGCATCGCCTCGCTACCATAGGTGATCGAGGGGAGAAGTTTGGCCTGAACTACCTTCAGTAGCGGGGTCAAAGTCGGTCCCATCAATTGGTTAGCCAAATTTTTCAATGTTAGGGCAATCAACAAACCTTTCCTTCTTATTTCCTCTTTTTGGCGCCAGAACGACCCTTCCTTATCGAATATAACTCCTAGGTACTTATACTCAGAAGCAGAGTCAATTTTAGTGCCACCAAGGAACCAGCTCTTCTGTGTGTTCTTTTTGTTATTTATTGACATTGTCCTTGTCTTACTCAAGTTTATTTTAAAGTTGTTTTCTGTTGCGTATTTCTGCATTTCCGTCAGTAAATGTTGAAGACCGACGTAAGTGTGGCTAAGCAGAACTACGTCGTCTGCATACATGAGATTGGTCAAAGTTCTCCCTCCCACCCTCGGAGAGTGGGAGTTACAGGCGTCAAGCACCTTTGGTAGGTCAGCCATGAATAAGTTGAACAGGGTTGGTGCAAGCACACAACCCTGTTTTAGTCCTTTTGTTGTTGGTACTTTTGAGGAGAGATGGGTGCCACCACCTAGTTTCACCTGCACCCAAGTGTCTGTGTGTAGAAGAATCAGCATGTTTAAGATGGACTGTGGAATGCCCCATCGCGCCAGTTTCCCCCACAGTCTGCCTCTCTCGACGTTGTCAAAGGCAGCACTGAAGTCAATGTAACATAGGTGCAAAGGGGACTTGGAAGCTTTTGCTGCGTCAATTATTAGTGAGATTGCAAGGATATTTGTAGATGTGCTAGTCATTTATGCGGAAACCGGTTAATTCAGCGGTATTATCTGCTTCATCTCAGCCCAGAGTGTGAGCTCCTCTAGTATGGTGCCTGCAAAATATTTTGCTTCATTATCAATCAAAGCTACTAGGCGGTAGTTGTTGGGCTCGGCCTTGTCCCCTTTTTTATGAATTGGGACTATTGTAGAGCCCCTCCAGGATTCTGGTATTCTATTTAGCTGCCTAATTTCCAGAAAGAGGGGTTGTAGGATATCTGCCCAATCTTTTCTCTTCGCTTTGAACAGGGCAGGTGGCATGCCATTTGGTCCCGGGGCTCCTTCTTTCCTCCCTTTAGCGATCTGCTTTTGAATTAAGAGTGACAATGGGCAGCTCACTTCGCCTGATGGTTTGATTCCTGTGGTTCGAATCTCTTGTTCCCCTATCTCAGATATGCTTGGTTTGGCTTGTCCCTCTGGAATCCAGCTGCTAACCATTTGTGCTCCTGCAATTTCTGTGTGATTGTTAAAGTGACTGGTAAGGTATTTTATCCAATTTGCTTCCGAGATATGAGACCCTATGCCATTAAATTGTGGGCGCATAATCCCGTTCACAGTTTTCCAAAAGCGGGCACTGTTGTTACCATTCGTATCGTATAGGAGTTTTGCCCAGGTTTCGTTCTCGCAATCTCTCTTGATGTTCCATTTCAATCTTTTTAACGTTGCCCTTTGATGATTGAGGAAAGCTCGTGCATTGATATTTCCGGGAGATCTTCTCAGTTTACGCAAAGTCGAGTTTATTGATCTTTTGAGTGACTTGAGCTGGGCTCTCTGCTCTTTCTGAATTTTATTTTTTCCACATTCTTTCTTATAGTTATCATTTGTAATGAATGTATCTGCAAGCTTATCTAGCAGTATGACTGTGAAATGTCCCCAGTGAGTAATTTGATCATCTGTGCTGGAAGCTTGCGAATTGAATAATTGTATTGCAGCTTCAGCTTTCAAGTTTGAGTTGTATGTTGTGCATTTAATCCTTTTTAGATTTAAGGAGTGAATAGGCCCCAGGGATGTGTCTGGCCTAATTAAACTTGGTGCAGTAGCTGTTAGTTGAATTTCCTGGGGGCGATGGTCGCTATCACCCTTGTCCCCCATTCTGAACCCGAAGATGTATGGGAACAGCGCGAGACTTGCGAATGTGTAATCCAGTATAGAGCTTGTTGTCGTGGAGTAAAAGGATTCAACTGGGGGGGAGTCTTCCGGAAATCTTCCGTTCAGTGCGCGAAGATTTTGATGTTCTAAATCTTCAAGAAAGCGACTGTTACAGCTTTTCTTCTTCCCCTGCAATGAAGCGCATTGTGTAGGAATATTGGAAGTTCTAGTTAGATCCGATACCTCCTCCCCTGCTGCCGAACCAATGAGATAATGGTTTAGATCCCCTGTCAGAATGAACATCGGGTTTTCCCTCCTCAGCATATTCAGACAATTGGTAGATAATTTTGATCGAGTCCTTTGCTTTGCGTTTCGGATGCACGTACGAATTAATTATGCAAACCTCCATTTCTATTTCGTCAAGAGCGATTGTAATTGTGGCTGCTAGTATTGCGCTTGATGTCGAGTCCATGAGGGTTGCTGAGGCTATTTTTGTTATAGAAACATAGGTGGTCAGCCCTCCTGAGCAATGGCCATACCTACCGGTCCTGGTTGCTGGTGTGGCGAAACATGTATAACCCTCAATATGCTGTGGGACCGTGAGCCAGGTTTCTTGCAGCATAATTATGTCAAAGGTAGTAAGATAGTTCAAAAATTCAGGATCCTCTATTTTTGTTGCTAGGCCATTAATATTCCACGAGCATAGACTAAGGGAAGGATTCTTTGCCCTGCTCTAGACTCTATCTCGTGGGTTGCGTCAATCCTCCTCTGTGCGTGTTATTATTGTGCGGGTTAGTGTTTCTCTGGTGAGACCTTGATTTGAGTAGGCGACTGCCCTCGACCCTACATCTGGTCGGTCCCGCTGGCTGCTGGTACTCCGTTGACGTGATCTCCCCAGCGCGCCTCTAAGTACGCTGTTTGAGTATGCTTGATGTTTTTTTGTTACAGGGCTTGCAATGCTCAATAATGGAAATGGATAGGCTGGTTTTTGAAAAGGGGTGATATCAATGCCCCAGTTTTGGAATATCCCCAGTTCAGCTAGGATTGTGTCTGCAATTTTGCTTGTGGACCACGTTGTCTTTGTTACCTCTGAGCTTTGAGCATTAATAATAGGTATGAACTCTACAGAGAGTAGATTCTTTGAACTTATATCGGCCAGTTTTGGAATGGACTTCATTAGTCTTAAAATGTTTCCTCGGTTTAATGAATCATGGTGTCCCTTTGAGGTATATAGAGGATGAAAGACCAAGACCTCTGTTTCTTGCTGTCTGGTTCTTGGTATTTGTGATGTCGGTAGCTGTGAGTTTGATGTGACCATTATTTCAATTGGAGGTGTAAAGCTGGATGTTTTTTCGGATTGTATTTCCAGTTGATTGCTTGGTCCTTCTGCCAAAAAATTCACTTTGGTTGGTTTGGGTGTTGTAAACATGAGGGTTGTTTGCTT
Organism: Calotriton arnoldi; assembly: GCA_963921515.1. NCBI lineage: Eukaryota > Metazoa > Chordata > Amphibia > Caudata > Salamandridae > Calotriton > Calotriton arnoldi. The sequence continues at coordinate 730,242 of CAWUFW010007013.1, read as the reverse complement.
TGGGACTTGGCCCCGGTTCTGTGTCTTTGTTTCTAGTGACTTCCTGCTGGGGCTGGCTTTGGTTGGTGTAATAAGCCTTTTAGTCTCTCTGAGTGGTAAGACCTGATTTGGCCTGTCTATCGATCCGCAAGCATTTCTTCTGGGCCCTGTGATTGAACTCGTAATTGCGGCTTTTTGCTTTGTTTCGCTCAGCCTTGAGGCCCCTGAGTTGCATGCCTCTCCATGTATCTGCTGTGGTGATGCAGGTTCCCTGGATGGGTCCCTTTTTTCTCCCCTCAGTTTAACTCTATGGGGTCGATTCCGATTCGGGCCGGAAATCTCTCCGACCGAGCCGGACCCGGAGAGATTTCCGACCGAATCGGACCCGTGCAGTCCGACCGAACGAGTACGATGCGTCCGTATGTTATCGGACACGAGTCGGTCGGACTCCCATTGAACTCAATGGGAGCCGGTCGTACAACGCGTACGCGGGCTCCCATTGCCTCAATGGGTGCGAGGCGGACAAGGGCGCCTCCTACAGCGAGTACGCCGCGAAGCGCCCGCGGCGTACACGCACAGGTAGGGGGACCCATGGGTCCCCCCTGTGTGCGCCTCGCACGGGTACGCAGTACAGGGGTCCGACACGGACCCCCAAAGTACGGCTCCGACAGCGAGTTCGAGTCGGACGGCGCGAGTCGGTCGGAGCGGTCGAGGTGCGCATCGTACTTACCCGGCCGGAAAACGTCTCCATTGCGCGGTGCGACTCGGGTCCGAGCGAGTCGGTCGGAGCGGTACGATCCGGGTACGAGTCGGTCGGAGCGGTCGGGTCGCCCGGACGAGTCGGTCGGCGACTCGCATCGTACTCGCTCGGCCGGACTCGCGACGGTTCGGTCGGAAACAGGCTTTCGCATGGCTTTTTTCCCGACCGAATGGTATTGGGTGCGCCTCCGACCGAGATCGGAATCGGCCCCTATGTGTAGGTTGTTGGTTGTGACCTCTGTCGGATTTTATTGTTGGCATAGTGGTTATGGTTTCTTGTTTTTTTACTTCTTTTTGTTCTATGTTATCCCTTGGTGGGATTCCTTGTCCAAATTCTTCTTCGGTTTCCGTATTTGCCTTAGTTTCAATTGGCTGTTTTATAACTGTTCCTTGTACCAGAAGATGTTTGGGAGTGACTGGCGGCGATTGTGCCTGGTTTGTTGAACTTGCGTCTCTGTTGTTGGTGGCATGTTTATTCTGTGAACCTAAGACGATCGGGAAGTATTTCATCACATTTACTTGAAACTTTTGATTACGCCCTTTCCTTTTCTGTTTGCGGCGTTGTTTGGCATTGAGTTTTGGAAACCCTCCGTCGTCGAGCCTTTCCGTCTTCTCGATGACCGCCTCTGGAGTGACTTTATGCGTGTTACCAGTTGTTTTGCCGTTGATTGTTCCCTCCGTGCTATTGGAGATACCCTGGTCTTTTATTGAGTTTTCTACTGTCGCACCTTTGATATCCTCTATCAGACCACTTAGCATTGTTGGCAAGGTGGATAATTTATCAACAACCTGGTCGCAGTTGCAGCTGAGGTAAGTGTTTGATTGAGCTCTTGTTATCAGGCCATTTAGGTTTCCCAGTTTTTCATCAATGCCGGCGGTGAAGACTGCCAGTGTGTTCAGTAGTGTTAATTGGATCTCCATCTTTTCGGACTGATATTGCAGTGCTTCGACGGCTAGTTGTATTGTATTTAGAAGTGAGGTCCAAATACCAGTGTTTTGATCCTTTCTGTGCTCGTTCTCCTTTGCGCTTTTATTGTTTGGTTCTGCTGAGAAAGAGTCCCGAGGAGAGTCTCGAGGAGAGTGCGCTCTTTGTTCCTGGTCTGAAGTGTAAGTGGCGAGCATATCCTCCCATTCTTGTGTGTTTAAGTAGGATATGGTCGCCCTTCCCTCCTCTTACTGGTTTAGGTCCGATATCCCTGCGCCTAATCCTCCGTGTTGGGTAGGCATGCTTCCTTGAGCAAGGGGTTTTGGGGATTGTGGAATTGGTGATAATTTTTTGTTTACTCGATCTATTGCTTTGATAGGAGTGCTATAACTTCTTATTGTCATGTTAGTTGAGGGACTGGAGTTAATATCACTTGATTGTGCCCCATCTTCTCTCCTTGGGTCTGTACTAACTTTACTCTTGCCCTTGGTTTCCTCAATAGCACAGACTTCGACTCTGGCAAAATCAGCTGTTTTTTGGGCCTTATATTCTATAGTCGGACTCTTCTGAGTGTTGCTCTGACGGCTGGGTTTTGCTGGGGAATGTCCTGAGCTGCCAGACGTTCCTGTAAAAACCGCCGGGGATGTGCTGCCTGCCTCTTTCACCCCCACCGGGTGTGTTGGCGATTGATGTTTGAGCCCGGATTGCTGGCCTTGTTGCTGTAATGCTCCGCTTTTATCGAGTGGCTGCAGGCTTAGGTCGGGCGCTTGCGGTTGTACAAGCAGGGGTAGCAGTGGCAATTGGAGGCCTTTAAGGGCTGCATTGCTAGAAAAGAGAACTGACCATGCATCCCTTAGAAAATTGAACTTTGTATAAATCTTGGGTTGGTAGGAACATGTGACGCTGGTAGATTGCAGCCTTGCTATTGTCTCATTCTGGTCCTGGTCCTGGTCCTGCTCAGTTGTAATGAGTTTTTGATCTGCGTTATCCTGAGTGCTGGGGTTTTGTTTCTTTCCTTTTTTTCCCTTTGATTTAGGCGGCATGACCTCTCTCGATCTTCCCGACCTCATTGGGTCACCTGGGTCACATGGGACCGTCCGGAGAAAATTCAGCCTTTCCAGCTAAAGCTCAGCAGGGCCTTGACAGCAGGGCCTCGACAGCTGGTCTTCGATACTCCAGACGCTCCTGTTCCTCGGAATTCTGAGCAGACTCTATAAACGATTACTTGCAGCAATTCTGTGTTTCCGATGTGGGAATCGCTGATGTTGAAATGTCTCTTCCTGCCTCACCTTGCCTCACCTCGCCGAGAAGGATCCCTTCTTCCTGACCAGGACGGTGGCCTTGCATAGAGGACACCTCCTCAGCCAGCCTGCAGCATCCCTATCGCACGTGCAACCTGGGTGCCGAGTGGGATATTCAAAGTCCTCCGCAGCGCTGTCACAGCACAGCAGCCTCCCACCACCGGCGACCTCTCCACTTGCCACCGGTTTCCCCTGCGCCGCTGCACCGATGATCAGACCAGCCTGGTGCAATGCTGGTGCCTCCCCCGCAATGTTCTGTAGAACCTACACTTAATTAAATATGTGAAACTTCCTTCCAGAAAAGTATTACCAGTCCCGCCTGATCATCCGTTCCACAGATGTACCACTGTAATACCTCAATACAGGCTTTCAATAAAGCTTTTCAGGCAGTCTAACAGTCTAGACTTACAGCTGTTTCATCAAACCTGAAAACTCGACAACTGTGTTTGGCTCACTTCTGTCTCATTGCAGACGGCAGCTATCGACTGCACTTACCACTGTTACAGCGCGGGTTTTCCAGCAAGTTACCAGCTGATTCACAGCAGATTCACGTGGAGCAGGCTGCTGCTGCTCGAAAGCCCAGCACGGCACTCGCTGTCCACGGCTCCATGGACCGAAGGAGCCGGTAATCCTACGGAGTCCGTCGGGGTCAGGCTCAGGCTCAGGCTCAGCTCCCCATATGACCCCCTTGCCGATATCTTTATACCGGCTGAGCGGCTCACTTCTGCTAGCCGCCACCGCTCTGCTCCGCTCTCACTGCTTGTCCACCAGCTCCAAAAGCCGGCAGCGACCCGCAAGCAGCAGCGGCGAGGACCGCGGATACCGTAGGAGCCGCGGGAGCCGCAGGAGCCGCAGGAGCCGCGAGAAGCCTTAGCAGAATTCAAGCGGCGCTCAGCAGCTCCTTGATGGATAAAGGCTGAGCGGTAAAGGCTGAGCGAAGCAAATGGGAGCGGTGCGGCGTCCTCCACCTCCTGGCGCTTTGTTCACACTCGCTCACTTGCACAGCATCTGGCAAACCACAAAACCTGGCTCTGGAACCGAAACAGGGAAGGAAGAAACCAATTCAGGTATTTGGTGGACATCCGGCCCTCCTTCTCCCCCCAGCCCAGTTATCCCACCATGAAGCATGCCACCCTTGCAGTGTGTGCAGGTTGACTCTCAGGATGTCAGTCAGTGGTGTCCTGCTGTTGGTTGGTGCACAGTTCCCAGCAGGGGCTTGTGCTCCACACAGCAATACCCAGTGTCAGCCATCTTGTCAGTTCTTTTCCACTCCCTGTGATGTGAGCATGGTTCAGAGTGGTGTTGATGGGCCAATTGTGAGGGTGACCAATATCTGTGACTACAACTCCCATCATGCTATTGCCTACACCCCCTTCCCAGCATGCCCATACTTCCTTCCTTTTGAGTGGACTTCACTGTGTGTGAGTGTGACAGCATTGGCAAGATGGCTGACAATGTGGTCCTGTTGTTTGTTGGTGCACAGTTCCCAGCAGGGCCTTGTGCTCCACACAGCAGTACCCAGTTTCAGCCATCTTGTCAGTTCTTTTCCACTCCCTGTGATGTGAGCATGGTTCAGAGTGGTGTTGATGGGCCAATTGTGAGGGTGACCAATATCTGTGACTAACACTCCTATCATGCTATTGCCTACACCCCCCTTCCCAGCATGCCCATACTTCCTTCCTTTTGAGTCGACTTCACTGTGTGTGAGTGTGACAGCAATGGCAAGATGGCTGACAGTGTGGTCCTGTTGTTTGTTGGTGCCCAGTTCCCAGCAGGGCCTTGTGCTCCCCACAGCTGAGGCCAGTGTCAGACATCTTTGAAGTGGCTTTTCACTCCCTGTGAGGTGTGCATGCTTCAGTGTGAGCTTGCTGGGCCATGTGGGTGGGGGATGTTGAGCTGTGACTACCACTCCCATCATGCTATTGCCTACACCCCCCTTCCCAGCATGCCCATACTTCCTTCCTTTTGAGTGGACTTCACTGTGTGTGAGTGTGACAGCAATGGCAAGATGGCTGACAGTGTGGTCCTGTTGTTTGTTGATGCCCAGTTCCCAGCAGGGCCTTGTGCTCCCCACAGCTGAGGCCAGTGTCAGACATCTTTTAAGTGGCTTTTCACTCCCTGTGAGGTGTGCATGCTTCAGTGTGAGCTTGCTGGGCCATGTGGGTGGGGATGTTGAGCTGTGACTACCACTCCCATCATGCTATTGCCTACACCCCCTTCCCAGCATGCCCATACTTCCTTCCTTTTGAGTCGACTTCACTGTGTGTGAGTGTGACAGCAATGGCAAGATGGCTGACAGTGTGGTCCTGTTGTTTGTTGGTGCCCAGTTGCCAGCAGGGCCTTGTGCTCCCCACAGCTGTGGCCAGTGTCAGACATCTTTGAAGTGGCTTTTCACTCCCTGTGAGGTGTGCATGCTTCAGTGTGAGCTTGCTGGGCAATGCGGGTGGGGGATGTTGAGCTGTGACTACCACTCCCCTCATGCTATTGCCTACACCCCAACTTCCCAACATGCCCATACTTCCTTCCTTTTGACTCTGCTTCCCTGTGGGGTAGTGTGCCTGTGCAGACAGGATGGCTGACAGTGTTGTCCTGGCGTTTGTTTGGCTACAAGTCCCAAACGTGTCCCTGTGCTTCACACGGCATAACCCAGTGTGGTTGTTCTTTGTGGGATATTTAATTAGAGTGTGAGGCATTGCATTCTCCCAGGTGAGTTGTGTGGAGTTTGTGTTAAGGGGGTGTGTGAGAAAAGCTGCTGGTGACTATGGTCAGAGCTGTCAGTCCTCCTTCCCACCCAGCCAGATATCCCACCATGGAACGTACTTCCATTGCAGGGAGTGCAAGTTGGCTTTCAGGATGGCAGTCAGTGGTGTCCTGCTGTTGGTTGGTGCACAGTTCCCACCAGGGCCTTGTGCTCCCCACAGCAGTACCCAGTGTCAGCCAACTTGTCAGTTATTTTCCACTCCCTGTGATGTGAGCATGGTTCAGAGTGGTGTTGATGGGCCAATTGTGAGGGTGACCAATATCTGTGACTACAACTCCCATTATGTTATTGGCTACACTGACTTCACCAGCATACACAGAATTTCTTCCTTTCAGTGAGCTTCCCTGTGAGGTGGTGTTCTAGTGGTGGCAAAATATCTGACTGTGTTTGTTGGTTAGATTTGTGCCACTGCCTTGCTGTATTTGTTGTTAGGTTTGTACATGTCATGACACAGTTACATATCACTATGAGATGGCATGTATTGTGTTTATCTAACTAACAGACACATCTTGGGGTGATTATCTTTTGGTTGCTGTGGATTTTCTAAGGGTGCATGGTTTGACTATCCCCTTGACAGTGATGTGTGTGTATTGTCACACAATATTGTGTATATTTGTTGTGTACTCACCAGGCTCTGGGATGTTTGATAGTCCATATACGCTCACTGGTGGTAGGATGGCCCGCACCTTCTCCTCCCAGGGCCTGAGGTATAGTGGTTTGGCAGGAGGGCCACTGCCGGTGCGCTGACTCAAGACATAATCCTTCTTTAGTAGGTCCTTGACCCTCCTGCGCACATCATACCACCTGTTCTGGATGTCTTCCTTTGTGCGCAAACATGGTGATTGTGCGTTCACCCTATCGACGATCCTCTCCCACATCTTGGTTTTCTGCGACATCGGGGTCTGTTGGACCAATGTACCAAACAACTGTGGCTCTATCCTGAGGATCTCATCTACCAGGACTTCCAATTCCCTGTCTAGGAACTTTGGATTCTTCTTTGGGGTCATGGTGATGGGTGGTGGTGGTGATTGATGTGTGTGTGTGTGCAAGTCAGGGTGTGTGAGTGTAGGTTTTGCTGGGTGTATGTGAGGGTGCTATTTGTTGAGGTGCTAATGGTGTGTGGCTTGTGTGATGGATGAGCTGTGAGTGTGTCTGTGGTTGCTGTCTGATGGTGTTCTGTGCTGGCAGGTCAGTTGAATTTGCAAAGGATCATGGTAGGGATTTGTGGCCTTTATATGGGTGGAGTTGTGGGTGTGTCTTTGTTCCATGTTTCCCCCCCCCCAGTATTTATTGGCTTTGTAATTGCTTGTTTGGCCCTTTTTTGAGGCAATCATCTTTAAGTTACCTCGAAGGGAGTGGGGCCTGTCCAGCCTCGGCGCGGGAGTGCAAATAGTAAAAAAGATGTGGCCAAAGTAACGTGCTTTCTAACAAGGGCCCAGCAACCCTTGTAGTGCGAACAGGCTCCCCTGTGTAGTGCTACTACTGGTAACAGAAAAACAAACAAAGTAAAAGTGGGAACATAAATCAGAAAATAAGTAAAATCACTGTTGGTGGTCCCAGCCTATGATGGCGACCACCCTAATGGGAGCCAGACACCTCCCGGAACTCAGAGATACAAGGAAACTAAAAACGGACTAGCGTCCGCGCTCAGGCATGCTCAGGAGGAGCTGCGCGGACGCGAGGCACTCATCTGTAAGTACCCTCGAAGGGAGAGGGGCGTGTCCAGCCTTGGCACCGGAGTGCAAATAGTAAAAAAGATGTGGCCAAAGTAACAGGCTCTCTAACAAGGGCCGAGCAACCCCTGGAGTGCGCACATGCTCCCCTGTGTCGCGCTACTACTGGTAACAGAAAAACAAACAAAGTAAAAGTGAGAACATAAATCAGAAAATAAGTAAAATCAATGTTGGTGGTCCCAGCCTATGATGGCAATCGCCCTAATGGGAGCCAGGCACCTCCCGGAACTCAGAGATACAAGGAAATTAAAAACAGACTAGCGTCCGTGCCCATGCATGCTCAGGAGGAACTGCGCGGATGCGAGGCAATCATCTTTAAGTACCCTCAAAGGGAGGTGTGGCGTGTCCGGCCTCGGTGCCGGAGTGCAAATTTAAAAAAAAGATGTGGCCAAAGTAACAGGCTTTCTAACAAGGGCCCAGCAACCCCTGCAGTCTGAATAGGCTCCCCTGTGTCATGCTACTACTGGGAACAGAAAAACAAACAAAGTAAAAGTGAGAACATGAATCAGAAAATAAGTAAAATCAATGTTGGTGGTCCCAGCCTATGATGGCGGCCACCTTAACGGGAGCCAGGCGGTAAGTAGTCTAAATATCGATTTTAATATATCGATATGCAGAAATATCGAGTTTTATATATCGATGGGATTAAATCTCGATGTTCTGTATATCGATGTAAAAAATATCGTTTTTAAGTGCTATCAAAAATATCGAAGTATGTAATATCGAATGACATAATATCGTTATGTAAAAATATCGTTAAAGCATGATATTTGTTTTTTTTAGGTGTTTGTAGTACTATAATATTTAAATTATGTCACAAAAAAATTATATGTATAATATTTTTTAGGAGCGAGATGTTGGGTTTCTAGGGGATAAGGGTGGGGAGTGTTTTAAAAATATTTATAAAAATATTTTAATAATTTAAAATTTATAAATTCAATTTTTAATATAAAATTTAGAATTTAGAAATATCATTTTAGGAGCGGGATGTTGGGTTTATAGGGGATAAGGGTGGGTAGTGTTTTAAAAATATTGTTAAGAATATATTAATAATTTTAAATTTATAAATATTATTTTGAAATTAAAATTTAGAAATTAGAAATATAATTTTAGGAGTGGGATGTTGGTTTTATAGGGGATAAGGGTGGGGAGTGTTTTAAAAAATGTATAAAAATATATTTAAAATTTATAATTTTAAATGTGAAATTAAAATTGAGAGTTTAGAAATATAATTTTAGGAGCGGGATGTTGGGTTTATAGGGGATAAGGGTGAGGAGTGTTTTAAAACAAAAATTTTAAATATTTTAATAATAATTAAAAATTTTAAATTTGTATTTAAAAGTTAAAAATTAGAGTTTAGAAATATAAGTTTAGGAGTGGGATGTTGTGTTTATAGGGGATGAGGGTGGGGATTGTTTTACAAATTAAATTTAACAAATATATTAGAAATTGATATAGTATAAATTTAAAAATAAAAAAATTATTCAATTTTAAAAATAATATTTTATGAGTGGTATGTTATGTTTATAGGGGATAAGTGTGGTGAGTGCTGTTAAATAATGTTTAAAAATTTTATAAAAAGTGATACATTTATTAAAAGATGATACATATTTTTAAAATTAAAGTTTCATTTTAATGAGAGTGAATTTGTGTATATAGGGGAGAAGGGTGTTTTGTGTTAAAATAAAATTTAATATATATATAAAAAGATTTTAGAAATTTTAAAATTTAATTGGAAAATATATTTCTGAAATGTAATATATATGTTTTAGCATTGGGATGTTGGTTTTATAGTGGATCAGGGTGGGGAGTGTTTAAAAAAATATTTGTAATATTAATATTTTGCTCAATTAAAAAAAAATTGGTACTTAATTAAACATTTTCATTAAATTTTAATAACATTTTTTTAAATCAAATAATTTTTGAGAGCAGTTTCGTATTTATAGGGAATAATGGTGAGGACTGATAAAAAAAATGTGATTTAAAAAAAATACATTATCATTTTTAAAAATAAATGTAATTAATATATATAAAAAGTTTTATTAAATATATGGGGCCTATTACGATGGCGGTCGGAAAACCTCCCCGACTGCCATGGTAGCGGAAAACAACCGCCCGCCGGTCCCGCTGCAAAACCGGCGGCCAGATTAGGATGTCCTGCCAAAAAAAAACGACCGCGGCGGTAAGAGCCACCGAAAAAACACTAGTAGCGGGCGGAGAAGGCGAAAACCCGTCCGCGGCGGTCGGATTCTCGGAGGAAAAAATCAAACCGCCGCCACAACAGTGGAGACACCGCACGGAACATTAGGATATCCCTGATGTGACCGCGGTACGTTCCGCTGAATCCGACCGCCGAAAATGCCAACAGTGATGAATGGGATGCCGCCGGAAGAACTGCAGCATAGCCACCGCTGCGGACGCTCCGTGACAAATATGGCGGTTGACAGAAAAAAATCACAACAAGGTCACAAAGTGCACACAGCAAACTAGCCATGCACCCAAAAACACATAACACACCCCAATGACACAACCACATGGCAAAAATCCAAATCCCAGGACAACCCACACAACACACCTGACAGCAATACCCCATTTGGACACACCCACATAGCTGGGTATAAAACCAGCCCCTTCCCTGACCACAATCCTTTGCAATACTCCACAACTGAAGGGTCCAACACCAGAGCACAAAGGAGAGGCACATCTGCACACCATCACTACTCACACCACACACAGCACCACCACCACTTACACACCTGCACCTCTAACCCCTCTGCACATCACACACCATACACATCACCCCCACCCGCACCACTTACACACCTGCACCTCAAACCCCTCAGCACATCACACACCATGGCACCACAGAAAATGCCAAAATTCACAGATAGTGAGTTGACAGTCATGGTAGATGAGATAGTCAGAGTTGAACCACAACTGTTTGGTAACCTGGTCCAACAGACACCATTAGCCAGAAGAAATCAAATGTGGGCAAGGATAGTCGATAAGGTCAATGCAGTAGGGATCATCCCACGCAACAGACTGGAAATCATGAGGTGGTGGCATGACCTGAAGAGTGTTGTCAAAAAGAAGAGGAGCAAGAACCATGAGCTGGCTCAGAGGACTGGCGGTGGCCCTCCCATTCCACCAAGAACATTCACTGCATGGGAGGAGAAAGTGCTTGCTATACTGCATCCAGAGAGTCTCACAGGAATACCCGGGGGAGTGGAGGCTGGTAAGTACAAACAAATGTAGACCATTACACAGCAATGTACTGTCAAGCACAACTACAAAGCTACATCTCAGAGGCACAAGTATATCCATATGCACCACAATATCCAACACATGTCCCACAGATGTAACATCCACTACATCTGAATCACCCCAAAAGGTAGCCAACATTTACAGGGTTGTATGTGCCCAGGCAAATAGCACTACAACTCCCACCAGGCCCCCTGTCTCCCCCTGAGCAGGATGGAGCACTCCACACCCAGAAGCATTGGGAAGCCATTGTCTCACTACAAACAAACTAACAGCTAGGTAGCCATCTTCCCTGGGAGGGCTGTTTGGGGGTGGGAGGCCTGCAGTACTACTCCCACCAGGCCCCCTGTCCCACCCTGAGCAGGATGGAGCACTCCACACCCAGAAGCATTGGGAAGCCATTGTCTCACTACAAACAAACTAACAGCTAGGTAGCCATCTTCCCTGGGAGGCTGTTTGGGGGTGGGAGGCCTGCAGTACTACTCCCACCAGGCCCCCTGTCCTACCCCTGAGCAGGATGGAGCACTCCACATCCAGAAGCATTGGGAAGCTATTGTCTCACTACAAACAAGCTAACAGGTAGGTAGCCATCTTCCCTGGGAGGGCTGTGTGGGGGTGGGAGGCCTGCATACTACTCCCACCAGGCCCCATATCCCACCCCTGAGCAGGATGGAGCACTCCACATCCAGAAGCATTGGGAAGCCATTGTCTCACTACAAACAAACTAACAGCTAGGTAGCCATCTTCCCTGGGAGGGCTGTGTGGGGGTGGGAGGCCTGCAGTACTACTCCCACCAGGCCCCCTGTCCCACCCCTGAGCAGGATGGAGCACTCCACACCCAGCAGCATTGGGAAGCCATTGTCTCACTACAAACAAACTAATAGCCAGGTAGCCATCTTCCCTGGGAGGGCTGTTTGGGGGTGGGAGGCCTGCAGTACTACTTCCACCAGGCCCCCTGTCCCACCCCTGAGCAGGATGGAGCACTCCACACCCAGAAGCATTGGGAAGCCATTATCTCACTACAAACAAACTAACAGCTAGGTACCCATCTTCCCTGGGCGGGCTGTTTGGGGGTGGGAGGCCTGCACAACAACTCCCACCATGCCCCCTTGTTCACCAGCACATCAAGATGGAGCACTCCCTCCCACCCAGATGCATGTATCAGTCATTGCACTGTCCACTTCAAACTACCTAGGTAGGTAGCCATCTTCCCTGGGAGGGCTGTTTGGGGGTGGGAGGCCTGCAGTACTACTCCCACCAGGCCCCCGTCCCACCGGTGAGCAGGATGGAGCACTCCACACCCAGAAGCATTGGGAAGCCATTGTCTCACTACAAACAAACTAACAGCTAGGTAGCCATCTTCCCTGGGAGGGCTGTTTGGGGGTGGGAGGCCTGCACAACAACTCCCACCATGCCCCCTTGTTACCCAGCACATCAAGATGGAGCACTCCCTCCCACCCAGATGCATGTGTCAGTCATTGCACTGTCCACTTCAAACTAACAGGTAGGTAGCCATCTTCCCTGGGAGGGCTGTTTGGGGGTGGGAGGCCTGCAGTACTACTCCCACCATGCCCCCTTGTTCCCCAGCACATCAAGATGGAGCACTCCCTCTCACCCAGATGCATGTGTCAGTCATTGCACTGTCCACTTCAAACTAACAGGTAGGTAGCCATCTTCCCTGGGAGGGCTGTTTGGGGGTGGAAGGCCTGCAGTGCTAGTCCCACCAGGCCCCCTGTCCCACCCCTGAGCAGGATGGAGCACTCCACACCCAGAAGCATCGGGAAGCCATTGTCTCACTACAAACAAACTAACAGCTAGGTAGCCATCTTCCCTGGGAGGGCTGTTTGGGGGTGGGAGGCCTGCAGTACCACTCCCACCAGGCCCTCTGTCCCACCCCTGAGCAGGATGGAGCACTCCACATCCAGAAGCATTGGGAAGCCATTGTCTCACTACAAACAAACAGCTAGTTAGCCATCTTCCCTGGGAGGGCTGTTTGGGGATGGGAGGCCTGCACAACAACTCCCACCATGCCCCCTTGTTCCCCAGCACATCAAGATGGAGCACTCCCTCCCACCCAGATGCATGTGTCAGTCATTGCACTGTCCACTTCAAACTAACAGGTAGGTAGACATATTATGCCCTCTTGTCCCATCCCTGAGCAGGATGGAAGCCTCCACCACACACACACATATATGTGACACAAATCCAACCCAAATGTGAAAACAGAACAGGTAAGTAGCCGGTACATGCACCCAGCCATTCCTCCCAAAAAGCATGGTGCCATATGACAACACCAGCCCTTTCATCACACAAAAATACACACAGATCCAATTGCCACTCACAGTGTGCAGACAGCTAAGCAAATGTAACTGCCACAGCAACCAAAGTGTGACAAATCAATTCACATGTAGAAGAAAGTCTGTGCAAAATCATGCACAGCACTGAATGCCATGTGTAAGTGCCATGTGGCCAGACCATATGTAAACAAAGAAAGCCTGGTTGTTGGTACAAATTCATATTTGCACATGACACTACAAAGGTATGCATGAGATGACAATGGCCAGGACATGCTCAGATGTAACGTCTGCCAGGGCAGAGTGACCAACAAAGAGGCGCCACAGAAATGCTTTGTGCAACATGTCCCTGTAATCACAAAACATGCACGTGGCACATGGTATATTGTGACACCTCACACCATGGACAACTAATGCATGTACCTCAACATCATCTCAGGAGGCACAGTAGTGCGCATACAAACAATGTGATGACGAGTCAACTGTGTGGTGTACAAACAGTGAATAATACACAGCCAACACAAAGCTTGCGGGGTGCACTACAATGACCATTTCTCATCTGTCCCACAGGTGACCAAGAACTGACTGCAGAGGACAACACCAGCAACCTGCAGAGCCAGTCTCCCCCCGGAACATGGACTCTCGGAAGTTGACTACAGGTATTCAGAGGACGATGACCCCGGAGCCGGCCCATCTGGTGTGCCAGGGCGCAACCGGTCCCAGGAACCCATCGTCCACCCCACCACATCTGCAGCAACAGCTACGCAGACCCCTGCTGTTATGGCCTGTGTGTCCTATACCACCACCACCACCACCAGTGCTGCCTGCAACACCCTCCCTGTCCCTGAGGATGACCACCCCACACCACCAACCGAGGTGGGCAGGGAGAGGATGCGGGTGCCTACAGTGGTGATGCAACAGGTTCGTGGCAGCAGGGCAGGTGGGAGTGGCAGGGTCACTCACAGACAACCAGAGCCTGGGACCAAAGCCCTGGACAGCATAAACAGAGTCTTTGGGGCATATGAACGGGCCCAGGGACGAACGGCCCGGGCAGAAGAAGATTCCCGCGAGCTCCTCCTGCTGAAGAGGTCCATGGACACCCGTATGGGACAAATTGTGGACCTCTTGGGCCAGATAGTGGCGGCACTGAGGGACAGGCCTGCGCCACAAACAACACCTCCACCTCCCCCTGCTGAGCTGCAGGATGACAGTTCAACATCCTCCCCTGAGGCCACAGAGAGGGGTGAGTCCTCAGACCCCACAGGCCCCACAGCAGAGGCCCCCTGCCAAGCGACGAAGGGGCTGTCCCAAGAAATCCCTGGGAGTATCCCGTGGCAAAGCACCTGCCAAACGTCAGTCACGGAGCCAGCCATGATGGCAACACTCTTCACTACTGCATTGACTCATTGGACTGTCCTTCCCCACACTGCCTTGTGAATGGCATCTGTCTGTTGGACTGGGTCACCACATCAATGTGGTGACTACTCGATTCTCTCACTTACCATAACTGTCAACTCACTGCTTCACTAATCACCTCAATGTAAATGTTCACCCCCTCATATGTCACCATTGTAAATAAAACTCCTTACACACATGTTGTTGTTTCTGCTCCGTCTTTATTCCAGGATGTGCAGTCATCACCATGATTAAAATGTACCAGGAGTATGGAATGTATGTAGGCAAGGAGAGGCTGAAGGGACCTAGGAAAACACAACAGAAAAAGATTCACTAGTCTGGGTGTGGCATCACAGGCATCACACAACACATACCATAAAGCTAATACAACATGCACACATCACAATGAGCAACAAGTGCCAACATACACATCCTGTAGATGTTCAAAATTACCCTGTCCCATAATCATTGTCAGCCACCACTGAGTCAACAACCGGCTGCAGTAACAAAGCTCACATACACCTTCACAACAACAGCAACATCATCAGACAATGGGTCCATTGTACATTGAAACTCACCTTCAAGTGAAGTAGCGGCTGATGAGCTGTTGACGCAGGTCAACACCATCCTCCTCTCCACTGTCCTCATCACTGGACACGGGTTGGTTTGCAGGTGGGGGCCGTGGCTGCTCATCAACATCCAGGAGCAGGGGGATATCCTTGCGAATGGCTAGGTTGTGGAGCATGCAGCATGCCACAGCAATCTGACACACCTTCCTGGGCGAGTACATGAGTGCACCTCCCGTCTTGTCAAGGCAGCGAAATCGTGACTTCAGGAGACCAAAGGTCCGCTCCATCACACGACGTGTCCTCCCATGGGCATCATTGTAGCGTACATCAGCTGGTGTCCTGGGATTCCACAGTGGGCTCAGCAACCACGGACGGTTGGGATATGCAGAGTCACCTAGGTGTGAGAGACACAGATAAACCTTGTAATTATACTGTGGCAGAGGACAGCATGTCACACACACAGCACGCTACTGGACTCTTCGTACTCACCCACAATCCATGCACGCTCAGAAAGCAGATTAGCCATGAGCTGTGGTACAATGCTGTTCCGCATGATGTGTGAGTCATGGGCGGAGCCTGGATATTTGGCACACACGTGCGTGATGATCATGTCCGCCTGGCACACCACTTGCACATTTATGGAGTGGAAATGTTTTCGATTCCTATAAATGTGCTCCCGTGCCTGTGGTGGAACAAGCCCAACATGGGTGCAATCAATGGCCCCAACAACATGGGGGATGTGTCCAAGGGCATAAAAGTCTCCCTTTACAGCTGCCAATTCCGGCACCCTGGGGAAATGGATATACCTGTCCTTGTATATCATCATGGCGGACAGGACATCACGCAGCACCATGCTGAACATGGGTTGCGACATCCCACCTGCGCTGGACACCGTGTGCTGGAATGATCCAGAGGAAAAAAATGCAGAGCCGCCATCACCTTAGATGTTGGGGTGAAAGCTGTTGGATATGTTCTGCGAGGCTGCAGGTGGGGCTCCAACATAGCACAGAGGTTTTGTAGGGTGGCTCTGTCCAGACGGAACTTCCGGATGACCTCCTCATCCTCCATGTCTGCCAGCACGGTGTAGGGACGATGCAGATTTGGTCTCCTCCTAGTTGAGATGAAAGTGGACACATGTCAATTCAATACACCCTGAGACGTGTACAACAGCTTACGTTTTGACTGACACAACGCCAACGATGACTGTCATCACAATTGAGTTACAGAGCAGCTTACACGTAGGGACACCTTCAGCCACACTACTCGCACACTTGTCCCCTTTCACACAGCAAGTACATCCAAAACAACATCTGACTATGCGAATGCACGTAGGGATATGGCCACATCTAGCATGAGCAGGCCTGAGGGTATTTCATACAGCATATGTGTAAAACTGCAACACCACTGTCTCATACCTACCTGCTGTACCTGACACACCTTCAGGCATGAGTTGAACATGGCACACATCAACAACACAATGACCACAGGCTGAGCGTGAACAACAAGTGTGTGCATGATCAAAGAAAACAAGACAGTCAAATCTGCACATTCTACATTAAGACATACATCACTGTGATTTTCACAGCACTTTCACACATTGACATGTGTACACATTTGAGAGTCCATAACAACACTGTTCGGTGTACACGCCCATCAATTTCACTAGTGACATGTGAGTGAGTACATGGCAATGTACTACATGACATACACAAACATGGCATGTGTAGTCAGCAGTGTGTTAAATGTTACACTGGCATTGTGTGCACAATGATGTGCCATTAATCATGTGGCCACTGTGCACTGTTGATGACTGCCCATTGGCCATTGACACAGCATGATGTGTCCATAGGTGCTGACAAAGTGTCCCGCCACCCAAATAACGATCACTCACGTCAATGTATGGCACCCAAATCGCGGAAGCTGTCTCCTGCCACCAGCGGTGTGTCACCACCAATCCCTAGAACACAATCGCGGTAGTGAGAGATATATATGTATTGACAAATGGCGGTTGGAATGCTCCGCCACCCAAATCACGGTCACAGGCACCAATGTATGGCACCCAAATCCCGGAAGCTCCCTCCTGCCACCAGCGGTGTGTCACCACCAATCCCTAGAACACAATCGCGGTAGTGAGAGATATATATGTATTGACAAATGGCGGTTGGCATGCTCCGCCACCCAAATCATGGTCACAGGCACCAATGTATGGCACCCAAATCGCGGAAGCTCCCTCCTGCCACCAGCGGTGTGTCACCACCAATCCCTAGAACATAATCGCGGTAGTGAGAGATATATATGTGTATTGACAAATGGCGGTTGGCATGCTCCGCCACCCAAATCACAGTCACAGGCACCAATGTATGGCACCCAAATCGTGGAAGCTACCGCCTGGCACCAGCGGTGTGTCACCACCAATCCCTAGAACACAATCGCGGTAGTGAGAGATATATATGTGTATTGACAAATGGCGGTTGGCATGCTCCGCCACCCAAATCACGGTCACAGGCACCAATGTATGGCACCCAAATCGTGGAAGCTACCGCCTGGCACCAGCGGTGTGTCACCGCCATGGCCCAAGACACCATCGCAGGGGCGATAGGCATTTACACATGGCTAATGGCGGTTGGCATGCTCCACCACCCAGATCCCGGTCACTCATAGCAATGTATGGCCCCGGAATCGCGGTAGCGCCCGCCTGTCCCCTGCGGTGTGTCACCGCCATGAACCATGCCCTTACAGCCAATGGGAACTGCAATCGCGGTAGCCTGATGCAATTTTGAAAATCGCGGTAAGCGTGCTCCGCCACTGCGGAGCCGGTCATTGGATGCACTTGAAAGATGCACCACCGCTGTAGCGCCCGCCTGTCACCTGCGGTGTGTCACCGCCATGAACCATGCCCTTACAGCCAATGAGAACCGCAATCGCGGTAACCTGATGCAATTTTGAAAATCGCGATAGGCGGGCTACGCCACCGCAGAGCTGGTCATTGAATGTATTTGAATAAGGCAGACCTGGAACACCAATTGCAGCAGCTTAGAACCACTGAAACGAGCCCAGGGGGCTATATATGTGTGTGAGAGCCACACATTTACACAGCTCACAGAGCCTGCTGCCTGCCACCCCTCACCACCAACTGCTTCTGCTGCTGCTGTCTCCAGGGCCTGCTGCCTGCCACCCCTCACCACCAACTGCTTCTGCTGCTGCTGTCTCCAGGGCCTGCTGCCTGCCACCCCTCACCACCAATTGCTTCTGCTGCTGCTGTCTCCAGGGCCTGCTGCCTGCCACCCCTCACCACCAACTGCTTCTGCTGCTGCTGACTCCTGCACACAGTGATGGCGAGGACTGAGAAGATCCATGCCACTCCCTTCACCACCGAGGAGCTGGAGGTCCTGGTGGACGAGGTTCTCACCCAGTATCGGAGGCTATATGGTGCGCCAAATGTCGTGGTAAGTCTCTCAGAGTGGGAGTGAGAGTGCAGGGGGGGCACACATGAAGTTGATCTGCTACAGTATGTGCATGAGAGTGTGGGGTTGTGTCATGCACTGCCTAGCATGCTGTCCCCAGGGGGAAGGGGTGTTTAGCCTATTCCACACGTTTCCCTGCCTGCACATCCAGATTTGAGCGACATGTTTTGTCTTGTCAGTCATACAGTGACGCAGCAAGTTTGGAATGCAGGAGTCAGGACAATGATTGCTAGTGTGAATGTCTGTGTGGGTCCCTGATGTCCTTCACAGGCCAATCTGTGGCATTATCTAGGGTTGTTGCCCAGAGGGTAGTGATGGAATTGTATATGACTCAATATGTGCCTCATCTCTAGTTCTGCACTATGCTCAGCACCTCAATCCCCGAGGGTGACACTCTTGTTGCTCATTCACCTATGACACTGTAGAATTCCACATTATTGTGCACAGACCCTTCCATCACCACCAGCATGTGTACATACTCGCATGTGTTGGCACTGTTTGTGCTTCCAAATTGTCCCTTCATGTAACAGTTCAGATGCCCCACGTTGGACCTCTGTGTGACCCCACCTGGCCTGCACATTCACCGCACAAACTGACAGGGATACATCACTGAATGTACAGAGTGTCAAATTTGTGCTTTTAATCTTGACTCTCCATCAATGATCCATTTCAGCCATGTAGTTCAAGCACGACAGGCCTTGTGATGAGGGGTGCGTTTGTGAGATCATGTACCTCAATGTGACCTCCATGACACAGTGAGCCAGTTAAAGGGCAAGTGCATTGAGGGCTGTGCAGTGTTGGACCCAGTGAGTCTACCCCCATACATATGTTGATATGTGATGTATGTCTTGCTCTGCATGAATATGGATAGTAGATGTGGACAGACTACACATGGCTTAATGTGCTGGCATCCTGCATGTGTATGAGATGGGCAGGTACTGTGTCCACCCTCACACCTGCATGCATTTACATGTGGTTCTCCCATGCTGATGTTCCATCTGAGATGCATTCTTGACTCTGTTAGACATATCTGTGGATTTGGGATGATTTAGTATCATGCTCATGTACTGAGAGATATTGGTACATAACACTGTGTCACTGATGTTTTCCCCCTCTTGTCTCCCATGCCTGCAGCTCAAAGTACACCAGCGTAAGGCCGTGTGGAGGGCCATTGCATGCAAGGTGCGGGCTCTGGGTGTCTGCAACCGCCGGCGCACCCACTGTCACAAGAGGTGGGATGACATCTGTCGGCTGAGCAAGAACGTGGCCGAGATGACACTGGGGCTGATCCCTCGGGCCGGAAGGTTGGCGCGGCGCAGCATGACACCACTCCTGGCACGCATCTTAGCTGTGATGCAGCCAGGACTGGATGCACGTCTGAAGGAGCATCAGCAGCAAGCTGGGGGTGAGTATTCTGGGAGTGTGACTTTGGGTGGTGAGTGGCTGCATGTGTTCCAAGCCTGGGCCAGTGCAGGGCTCTGATGTTGCTAGTGTGATGCAATGGCTTGTAAGTGGCCTCGGTGTTGGGTGCAGCTGTCATGCATTCTCCCTACATGTACTTTCCCATGTCATTGGTGTAATGGCCCTTGGATTCGCATTTGTAGTTGTGGCCTTCTGGTACCATCTTCATTGGTGCTAGTCAGGGATATCCCATGGCAGTGAACGGCAGAGTGATTCATCTGAGTGTGCCATCATCAATGTGTGCATTTCCTGACGTCAGATTTGTGAGGACTACACATCTGGCACCAATGTGCAACTGTAGTTGTGCCCCAAGGTACGACATGGTGGATGGCATGTGCTCATGGCCATTGTGGACTGATATTTTGGAGGCTGTCCCTGTGTTTGCCACTTCTGCTGGGTCAAGATGTGACAGTGGCAACATGTTGGGAGGAACATCTTTTCCCCCCTCAGGGCCCTAGGTGTGCACAGAGCGATCTGTGTGTCTGGTTACTAGGGGTGGGCGGAATTTGCGTAGTCGCGCTACGCAAAGCTCTGCGAAACGGTAAAAAATCTCCACGAGCACGCAAAAGTTCCGCGAACACGCGGAATTGCTTGTTCCGCCCGTTCGCGATGCTTTTTTCCTGTTCACGAATGCTGTTTGCGTGCTCGGGGAGAAATATCTTGCGAACACGCATTTTGAAAGCGCGAACAAGCAAAAAACTCTGCAAAGCCGCAGATCGTGGGATTTTTGGCAATTCCGCGTTCTTCGTGGAACGCGGAATTACCCAAATTCCGCAAATTCCGCGAGCGGAACGTAATTTACCGCCCAGGCCTACTGGTTACACAGAGCCACCAACAGGCTATTTGTCTGTGTGTTCATCACATGGGTGACTTATGCCAAGTATGCATGATGCCACGAAAGATTCAACTTTTGGATTAAGGTTGCACAATGTTACTGCCCATGGTGTTGTGCAACATGGAGAATTCATCATCTTTTGTGATGCTTTGCTTGCATATATTTTTAATGTTGATGCCAATGTACTGATCCTACATCTCTCTCTCTATCATGCAGCATCTCCCGTGGGCACGGAAGGACAGGGGACGGACACCAGTGGTGAGGGATCCAGCACAACTGCTGCACACGAGCATAGTGACACAGATGTCACCAGCGCATCAGAGGGGGACAGGAGTCTTCTAGAGGAGTCGCAGCCAGAGACACAGACCTCAACGTCATCTGACGATGGTGGAGACGCAACTATGTTGTCTGGCACAGGGAACGGGGACTCTGCCTCCTCGTCGATCACACAGCGTCCAGTGCCCACCCTCCCAGCTACACCCACTGTTGCAGCCCATGTCCGCACCACCAAAAAGGGAAGGGTGTCCTTCACCCCAGGTACTGCTGACCCTGCCCCTGTCCCCCCTGCTGCCATCGGTGCTGAGTCTGAGTATGAGTCTGTGGAGCTTTTGCACCAGCTGTGTGTGGGGCAGACAGCTCTCCTCAATGCCTTCATAGACCATGCCAAAAAATTGGCACAGCTGGTTGCTTACGTGGAGGGCGTTCATTCAGACGTGGGTGGGCTACACCGTACTGTACAGTCTCTGTCCTCTGCGGTGACGGCAGACATTCAACTGGCCCAATCTCATGGTCCGCCTCTAGTCCCTAGGTCCACCACCCTGCCAGTGGCCACGTCTGATGATAGTGACCACAGACACCACAGATCAAGGGAAAGATACAGCACACGCAGCACACGACAGCAGCAGCCCAAGCAGTCCAGGGCGCAGACACCATCCCCACAGAAAGCTAAAGCCACCCCAGACCGCAGAGGCAAAAGCCCTTCAGGTAACACCCAGGGCAAGGAAGCCAAGAAGCATGCCTCAGTATCACATGCCTCAGAGGCATCCCCAGCCAAGGACTCACCTGTCCCAAAAGTGTCTCGCAAAGACAAGCAGACAGTTTCCGTGCCCAGTGAGAAACAGGTGCTTGTTAAGAGTACATGTAAAAAGAGCTCCAAGGCAGGTTCACCCACAACATCAACTCCCATTCAGAGCCCTGTGAAGCAGGGAAAGGAGCCCACTGTAGGGGGTACACCTGGTGAACAGGGGATGCAGGGGCAGAAGCAATACCGGGCCAAGCGCACCGCTGAATCCACCACATCCCCAGAGGGAGGGCCACCGTCTGTACATGATCCTGCTTTTGTGGTGAGTGTGCCTGTTGTGTACACACCACTTGGCATTAATCCCAAGACAGGGGAGCCATTTCGAATCCCAAAGAAGTAGAAGGGCACCCCTCCAGTATCTCCCACACACATTGTGTCTCAGGGCAGCTTGAGTCCACCTCCACGTGCCACCACCCCACCTGGTCCTAGCAGCCCTCAGGCTTCCCAAACCACTGATGGCTCAACCCCAGCTGGGCCTCTCTCTCCCCGGTCCAGTCCCCCAACTGTCCCCGACACACAGCCACCTCAAAGTCAGACTGTCAGCCAAGTCTGAGTGTTAGTCCCCCTCACACACATGTCTCTCCCACAGTGGTGCCATGGACTTCCCATTGTTGACGCCCTGAGTGTGTTGCTGACCATGGCAGGGTACAGTACCACCCATTCCCAGTGCTGGATCTCATGTACTTACTCTGCACTTTGTACTGGCCACTAACCTTGTTGCTCCTGGCTGTGTTCATTATTCCCTGTGCAGCTTCTCATGTACCTCACCTGCACTTTCTCCTGGCCACTGGCCTTGTTGTTCACTGATGTTTGAGCCTTGCCTGTGCACCTTCTCATGTGCCTCACCTGCACTTTCTCCTGGCCACTGGCCTTGTTGTTCACTGATGTTTGAGCCTTGCCTGTGCAGCTGCTCATGTGCCTCACCTGCACTTTCTCCTGGCCACTGGCCTTGTTGTTCACTGATGTTTGAGCCTTGCCTGTGCAGCTTCTCATGTGCCTCACCTGCACTTTCTCCTGGCCACTGGCCTTGCTGTTTACCCCTTCCCTGTGCAGGATCTCATGGACACAGTCTGCACCTTGGACTGGCCACTGGCCTTGCTGTTTACCCCTTCCCTGTGCAGGATCTCATGGACACAGTCTGCACCTTGGACTGGCTACTGGCCTTGCTGTTTACCCCTTCCCTGTGTAGGATCTCATGGACACAGTCTGCACCTTGGACTGGCCACTGGCCTTGCTGTTTACCCCTTCCCTGTGCATGATCTCATGGACACAGTCTGAACTTTGTCGTGGCCACTGGACTTGCTCTTGTCCACTTCTGGTGCCTATCACTGTGATATGTGAATAAAACCAGTTACTCCTGTTGTCTGCATTGTCAGTGTCCTTCATGAATAAAGCGTTATTCTGTGTGGGTATGGTTTACTGTGACACATGCTCTATATGCCACTTCAACATTGCCAATGGTTTGGGTCACTTCATTCTGGGTTTTACAGAGGTGACGTGCACTTCAGTTCTTCTTGACTCTGAGGCTTGGGGGTGCAATGATGTTGGTTTATGATGGACTACTGTTGTAATGGTCACTCTTTGGTCAGCTTAGCTATATTGGACACATGTCATGTGTGTATGCAGTGCCAGCACAAAGTGGGATTCTATTCACAGTATTGCAGGCTGGCAGGCCAGGGTAATCATGTCTGTGTGTGCTTTCTTGATGTGTGCACAGCAGTGTTGGTGTATGCTCATCTAGTGATGTCCAGGCGTCATAGTCACATGTGTTAATTTCAATCTGTGCACTTGGGTGTTCATGAAGTGTGCAGTGTGAAGGGGTGACTTTGTCAGTGGTGTTGGTGTGTGTGTGCCCCTGCATTGTCAACTGCACACATGTGTCACCCTGGAGTTGGGTGCCTGTTGTTTGTATTGGTCAGCCCTGTGCTTGTGACTGTGTGCACATGTGTGAGTTGTAGGTTGTGCACTATGCAGTGTGTTGGTGTGTCCTTGCACTTGTGGGGGACAACTACTTGTTGTTGGTCGAAATTGCGAGTATGCAGAGTGTGTGTCTGGCAAGTCAGTGCTGTGTTTTGTTGATCAGCCATGTGTCTTGTAACTGTTTGTGCTCGCTGTGCAGCCCTGCTCAGCCACACTGACATTGTGGGTGTGTTTTCTCATGCACTGCTGTCACTTAAGTCTGATTTGGAGCCATTATGGCATGTGGGGTGTGGAGTAAGACCATTGCCTATCTGTGCTTCTGATGCCTACCCATTGTGTGTGTGCCCTGCATCTATATTTGTATGGGGCACTCCTCACCTGTCCACTACTGGCGTACACACCACTTCACTCTCATGCCAGCTGTACCCTTGGTTTGCCTGTGTGTGTGCCTCCCCATCAGTTCATTTGCTTCACTATGCTTTGTGGTGCGGATCTGTGCACAGGACCAATGTGCCACTGAGAACAGTTGACCAATTGGTTATATGTGATTTTCTTGTTTTGTTTTGCAGACCCGTTTGCTCATTTGCAGTTCTCCTGTTTGTGCTGCACAGTCCTCTAGTCATGGTGTTGTCACCTGGGAGTCCCACACTTCTGCATGTGTGGGTGTTGTATTGGCTGTATGTGTGTTTGCTGTGGTACTGCTTCACTTTCTGAGTGTGATGTTGTGTCAGTGCTGTGCTGTGCTGATTGGTGGTGTGTGTGTTCATGTTGTGTCACTCATATCTGTGTGGTACTGGTATGTTTCTTGTGCACACACTGCTTGTCGTGCATGCAGTGCTGTGTGTGTATGTTTCCTTGTCCTTGCCTGGTGTGCACCCCCTGATGTCCTGCTGTGTTAGCAATGTGATGTATTGGCATGTGCATCTGTTGTGTGTTGGATGTGGATGTGTGCAGTGTTTGGGCTGTGTTGTCTCTTGCAGCTGACAGATGCTCTGTGTGTGATGTTCTTTTGACATGTCAGTGTTTGTGTTTTGTTAGTGTGTTGTGATTCATTCAGATGTGTGTTTCCAGTGTGGTGTGCATTACTTGTGTGTCTGTCACATGCACTTAGGGCTATTCTTCTCCCTGGGCTTGTTTTGGGTGCATCCTGGGGGTTTTCTCCTCTCATGTGGGAGCTGTCATTTGTCAAGATTGTGCATGTGCATGCAGGTGGTACACTATGACACCATATTGACTTGATGGGTGGTGTGCTATGTCTGTCTGTGTTTCATTGTAGGCCCCTTGGTCCCAGTTTGTGTCCATGATTGTTTTGAGATGATGCACTTCTTGTCTGTGTTGGGGTATGTTGTCTGTGCAGTGTTGCTGGGTGATGATGTTGAGTTCTCCTGTTCTGTTTGTGCTCCCATTGCCTTTCTACAGTTTTGCTGCACAGGTCAGGTCTGGTCTTGTTCTACTCCTGTGTGTGTTGTTATTGATGTTGGTGTATGGCTGTTGTTTTGGTGTCAGCATTGGTTCAGGCATCCCTGAGTGTGTGTGATGTTTGTGTCTGCCCCCCGGAGTGTGATTGTTTTTCAATGTATTGACTGGACATTATTGGCCCCCATATGTGTGTTTGACACTGGTGTTGTGTGATGTGGGTGTGGTTTGGGTGGGGGTATGTGTGGAGGATCCTACTTGTGTTTGACAGTTGTGGAGTTTGTCAATTGGCCCTGTGTGTGGTGCTGCTGACCGACACCTATCAAGTAGTTGGATGCAGATGTGTGGCTGTTGACTGTTTGACTTCTGAGACTTCCTTTCATTCCTGCACCTATACATGTTTTGTCTTGCTGTCTCCCTGAGTTGTTGCAAATGGGGTGGCTGTGGTTTAATTTCACTCACTGTGGCAGCCATGTGTGGTTTGATGGGGTAAGGGTGTCGTCAAATGTTCCTTTTCTTGCATGTGATGTACAAATGCTTAGTGGTTGTCTCCTTGGCCTTCCATTGGTGTGCACCTCACTTTTGCTTTCCTATTTGTGGTCCTACATTGCTGCTGACATGTGGTCTGTGTATGTGGCTGTGTGTCAGTGTGGGGTATGTCTGTGTAACTTGACAGGCTGTGTGTCCAGTTCAGTGTTTGTTCCTATTCTGTATGAGTTTTCATTTTGTGCTTGGACTCAGTTTTGCTGCCATGAGTGTAGTGTAGGTGTGGTGTGAGGGTTGCCCTGGCCATGTGTTTCTGTGCTGTGTGTTCCTCTGCAGCCCTACCTGCTGAGGCTGCCTCCCTAGTTGTTTGGAGTGTGTGGTGCAGGCTGTGGGGTCACCTGGGTGGTTGTTGTACATGGGGTGGCACAGGTGAGGCACATGGCATGTCCCTTGAGGGGGGCCTAGTGTGTGGAGGGTGGAGGTGTGGCCCTGTGATCTTTGTGCACAGACCATGCCTGGCGCAGGCCCTGCCTTCCTGCATGTGCGCATGTTTTTCCACGTCTTCACCGCTGCGGTGACGTGACCGGGACATTACAGCAAGATTGCGGTAGATGGGTGGCCTGGATGCGGCGGGTTG
This sequence comes from Calotriton arnoldi, assembly GCA_963921515.1. Taxonomy (NCBI): domain Eukaryota; kingdom Metazoa; phylum Chordata; class Amphibia; order Caudata; family Salamandridae; genus Calotriton; species Calotriton arnoldi. The sequence goes on along the minus strand of CAWUFW010007013.1, from coordinate 703,965 downwards.
ATTTACTGACAGGTAGGACATGTGTGGGTGCACTTGTGGTTGTGTTCCTGTCCCCACCAGGGTGCCTGGTGTGGACAGGAACCCTATGTCATCCCGGGAGTTGTGTGTTGTGTTTGTGGGCAGTTGTGTCATTGCGTACCTGCGGCGGCGTCCGAGACGGTTCATGACTTGCTGGTGGTGTATCACGTACAGCGCCGGGAAAACATGTAAGGCTGGGTCCATTGCGGTCGTGACCAGGTGGTAGGGACCATGAATCTGGTTGCGCTCGCTCCGCTGTGGTGTTTCCGCCGTCTCTGGTTAGCCGGTTTCTCCGCTGCGGTGCGGCTGGCTGTTTGGGGCATCCTGATTTGTACGGCGGACGGGACGTGATTGGCTCCCACCGCCGAGGTGGCGGGTGCTTTTAGATGGCGGTTCACGTCGCACCTCGGCGGACGGGAAATGGGCTATGTTTGCCCATGCTAATATGGCGGCCGTGAGGACCGCTGCTCGCGGGCGGAAAATTGCATTTTCCACCCCCGCCAGCACCGCGGTGGTGCCTCCGCCCACCATCCTAATAGACCCCTTAGTTAGGAGTGTTATGTGTATTTATAGTTGTTAAATGAGAGAAGTAATTTAATAATAAGTAATTTTTAATACAATATGGGTATTTTTATGCAAGTTTATTAATTTAATAGTGTTTGTAGTGTGATTATTTCAATAATTAAGTTTATAATTTAGTATTTATATTAATTTAATATTTATTGTTGTGTGAATAGTAATTTAATTAAATTTAGTTTACCACACCTACCTAATTTAATACTGACTGGAGTGGGGATATTAAAAAAATTAAGTATAGTGGCCAGCACCTACCCAAATGTAATACAGATTGGAGTGGGAATAGTAAATTAATTAAGTTTAGTGTCCAGCACCTACATTAATTTAATCCTGACTGGAGCGGGAATAGTAAATTAATTAAATTTAGTGTCCAGCACCTACCCCAATGTAATCCTGACTGGAGTGGGAATAGTAAATTAATTAACTTTAGTGTCCAGCACCTACCCATATTTAATACTGACTGGAGTGGGAATAGTAAATTAATTAAGTTTAGTGTCCAACACCTACCCCAATTTAATAAAGACTGGACTGGGAATAGTAAAATAATTAAGTTTAGTGTCCAGCACCTACCTAAATTTAATACTGACTGGAGTGGGAATAGTAAATTAATTAAGTTTAATGTCCAGCACCTACCCCAAGTTAATTCTGACTGGAGTGGGAATAGTAAATCAATTAAATTTAATGTCCAGCTCCTACCCCAATGTAATCCTGACTGGAGTGGGAATATTACATTTTTTACATTTAGTGCCCAGCACCTACCCCAATCTAATACTGACTGGAGTGGGAATTGTAATTTAATTAAGTTTAGTGTCCAGCATTTACATTAATTTAATCCTGATTGGAGTGGGAATAGTAAATTAATTAAGTTTAATGTCCAGCACCTACCTCAATTTAATCCTGAGTGGAGTGGGAATAGTAAAGTAATTAAGTTTAGTGTCCAGCACCTACCCCAATTTAATAAAGACTGGAGTGGGAATAGTAAATTAATTAAGTTTAGTGTCCAACACCTACCCCAATTTAATAATGACTGGAGTGGGAATAGTAAATTAATTAAGTTTAGTGTCCAGCACCTACCCCAATTTAATAATGACTGGAGTGGGAATAGTAATTTATGTAAAGTAGAGTTGTAAGACTAATTTAGGAACAATTATTTTTTGAATATTTTATAAACATATTTATACAGTTTAAATTAGTATCAATATATTATAAAAATATAGTTGTGCAGGAAATTATTAAAGATTAAATATACATTATAATATATTATTTAATACAGTGTAATTTATAAAAATATATGTAAAATAAAACATTGAGTTTTAAAATATGAAATGGTAGACAATAAATTAGATATATTAATTTTCTAAAATATTTATTATGAAGAAAACGTAGTATGTAAATGTAAATAAAATGCTTTATTAAATAAAAAAATATTAATAACAATATAAGGAATGTTCTTTATTGCAGAAATAATATTATGTTATTTTTTTGGATAATTTTGGTACAATAGTGAAAAAAACATAGTTTAATACATTGCTTAATTTTTAAACATATTTGTAAATACTTTTCTGAAAATAGATAATGTACATTTACAATACTTTGCATACATTTGAAAAAATCATATTATTTTAGAAAATATTGTTAATAATTGTTTTGTATTAACAATTTTTACAATATTACATATATTGCTATTTTAATAAATCAAAGTTTAAACTTTTTTTTATATAATTGAGACGTAAGTATAGTTTTATTTTTATACAATAATATAATACATTTTAATTAATAATATTAATATATAAAATATTAATATTAATAATTATTACATATGTTTTACATTGTAATTTTTTTAACAATGTTTATTTTTATAATAACAAAAAAAAATAGTACAATGTTCAATATATTGTGTACTATTACTTTTCATTTTATGGAATTATAATATTAAATATTATATGTGTTATAATATTTATTATTATAATTTTACAAAGTTTCAAAGTAATGTAATGCATTTAAAAAATAACATGTTATTTGTAGTATTTAAATTAAATACATTGACTTTTTTTAATATGTAATGTATGTTATTAAGTGAATTATGTGAATTATGTGTGCTTTTGTGTGGGTGGGAATGTTTGTGTTTTTATTTTATAGGTTTGAAAGGGTGCCGGAAGATTTAGTTTTTTTTATTAAGGAAGTGTAAATTAGTTTTACTAACTAATATTTTTTTGATGGAGCGTTTCTTTTTTTTAAAAAATCTTTGGGTTTTTTATGATTTACGGATTGTGGATTTGTCGAAAGAGGATTTGTTTTTTTGGTACAGCTGTATTTTTGCATGTTTTTTTGGGAAACTTTTTATGGATATTTTATTCAAACCTAACTGGATTATTTAAGAAGATGTGGCATTTTGGATCGACAACAACAAACACGGTAAGTTTTTTAAAATTATTTAATTGTGAGAGGGAAATAATGTTATGTTTCATTGTTGTTGTGTATTATTTTCTCACATATATAATTAATGTGTGTAAATATATTGTTGTTTAGTCTGAAAAATATATTACACACAGTAATTATAATTGTGAGGTAATAAATACCTTTTTTTGTATTGCTATGAAGTAAAAGGAAAGTATTGTCTATTTAATTTGTATGGATATTTTAAAGTAGGCTTTTTGCGATCATTCCTAGGTATTCCAGGCCTCTTGTACTAGGGTATAGTTTAACTTGCTGTTCAAGGTATTGCTACATTTGCATAGTTTGTTTAGAGGTTTTTGGTTTGAGTTGAGTGACAGATTGCTTCATTCGTAGTTCCTGATAGCTTTGGGGCCTATTACGATGGCGGTCGGAAAACCTACCCGACCGCCATGGTAGCGGGAAAAGTCCGCCCGCATGGCCAGCGACATCACCGCCGGTCGAATTACGATGACCCGCAGACGAAATCCGACCGCGGCGGTCTGATCGCGGGCCTTAACATTGCGGCGGTTGCTGCTGCCCGCAGCACCGCCGCGATGCCGAAAGGGGCATGTCCTGCATTTTCCTGCACTGCGTGGCAGGCACTGCACAGTGCCTGCCACCTGGTACAGGGAAATGTAGGGGGGGACCATGGGTACCCCCCCTGTGCACCCACACCCCCCCAACACATTGGGGGCCCGCAACGGGCCCCCAGAAGACAATCTCCGCATGCCTTTCCATGGCGGTCTGACCGCTGAGGAAAGGCATAATAATCGTGCCTGCGGAGCCTGCTCTGCACCGCACCATTATCCCGGTCCTGCTCCGTCCGCCAGGCAGGAGTGCAGATGGCAACCGGCGGAAAAGCGGCAGTCGGAATTTCCCACCGCCGCGGTCACCACCGCCATCCTAATTTGACCAGCGGTTTTCTGGCTTGCAATTGCGGGCAGATGTCCACCGCCGGTCCGGTGGGCACCACCGCCGGCTCGGCGGTGGACATCCGACCGCCATCGTAATAGGCCCTTTGTTCTTTTTGTAGGGAGGTTATTAGTTTATGTAGTGTAGGTCTGACTCTTCCTGTGGTTTGTTGGAAGGCATTATGCCAACCTTCAACAGCATTATTGGTTTTGGCTTGTTGGTTAAGTGTGCTAGTATAGACGTTCCACCAGGTAATTTGAAATTTGGGTTGTCTCCTATGGCCTGATCTATGTAGTCTGCCCAGCTAGGGGTCTTCGAAGTAGTCCAGGAGGGGACTTAATTGTTGCTCATGTTGTTGGTAAAAAGGGCTTTCTAGTAGAAGGTTATAATGTTCAGCAACATCTGTTACTGGTACATAGGCTAATGCAATTAGTTTTTTAATTTGGTATGCAAAAGATGTGTTAGTTGCATACTCTACACTGAGGGGCCGATTCCGATTTGGGCCGGAAAACATACCGACCGACTTGGTATGGGAATATAGTCCGACCGACACGTACCGGCGTTGCCCGACCTGGGTAGTACGATGAAATGCATGTGAATCACGACCGACTCGTACGGAACACAAGCCGAACGACCGAACCGCACGGAAACCAGCTATCCGGCCGGGAAACCACGCGATTCTAACCGACCGACACGCACCAGGAATGAACCCGAACGAAACGTACCCGCGAACTCCAACACGCGCAGTACGATGTAAAGCGTGGAAAACCAGACCGAGTCGCACGGAGCTCAAGCCGTACGACCGACACGCATACAAAAGCCACCCGGAGGAAGCCAATACTCGGCGACCGACGCATACGCCGCACAATAAACCGAGCAGAAACACAGCGTGAACGACTCGGAGAAGCTCGCACGAGACAACTGCAGCGTCCTACTCGGTCAGAAGAACGTCTCCTACATGCACAAAAAATACAAAGGGAAAAATACAAAAAATAAGGGCCAAACAAGCAATGACAAAGTCAATAAATACAGGGGAAAAAACCATGGACCAAGGACACACCCCCAACTCCACCTATATAAAGGCCACAAATCCCTACCATGATCCTTTGCAAATTCAACTGACCTGCCAGCACAGAACACCATCACACAGCAACCACAGACACACTCACAGCTCATCCATCACACAAGCCACACACCATTAGCACCTCAACAAATAGCACCCTCACAAACACCCAGCAAAACCTACACTCACACACCCTCACCTGCACACACACACACATCAATCACCACCACCACCCATCACCATGCCCCCAAAGAAGAATCCAAAGTTCCTAGACAGTGAATTGGAAGTCCTGGTAGATGAGATCCTCAGGGTAGAGCCACAGTTGTTTGGTACATTGGTACAACAGACCCCCATGTTGCAGAAAACCAAGAAGTGGGAGAGGATCGTCGACAGGGTCAACAACGCACAATCACCATGTTTGCGCACAAAGGAAGACATCCAGAACAGGTGGTATGATGTGCGCAGGAGGGTCAGGGACCTACTAAAGAAGGATTACATCGTGAGTCAGCGCACCGGCAGTGGCCCTCCTGCCAAACCACTATACCTAAGCCCCTGGGAGGAGAAGGTGCGGGCCATCCTACCACCAGTGAGTGTATATGGACTATCAAACATCCCAGAGCCTGGTGAGTACACAACTAATGTATACAATATTGTGTGACAATACACACACATCACTGTCAAGGGGATAGTCAAACCATGCACCCTTAGCAAATCCACAGCAACCAAAAGATAATCACCCCAAGATTTGTCTGTCAGTCAGATAAACACAATACATGCCATCTCATAGTGATATGTAACTGTGTCATGATATGTACAAACCTAACTACAAATACAGCAAGGCAGTGGCACAAATATAACCAACAAACACAGTTAGACATTTTGCCACCACTAGAACACCACCTCACAGGGAAGCTCACTGAAAGGAAGGAATTCTGTGTATGCTGGTGAAGTCAGTGTAGCCAATAGCATGATGGGAGTTGTAGTCACAGATATTGGTCACACTCACAATTGGCTCATCAACACCTCTGTGAACCATGCTCACATCACAGGGAGTGGAAAACAACTGAAAAGATGGTTAACACTGGGTACTGCTGTGGGGAGCACAAGGCCCTGCTGGGAACTGTGCACCAACCAACAGCAGGACACCACTGTCAGCCATCTTGCCATTGCTGTCACACTCACACACAGTGAAGTCCACTCAAAAGGAAGGAAGTATGGGCATGCTGGGAAGGGGGGTGTAGGCCATAGCATGATGGGAGTTGTAGTCACATATATTGCTCAACCTCACAATTGGCCCATCAACACCACTCTGAACCATGCTCACATCACAGGGAGTGGAAAAGAACTGACAAGATGGCTGACACTGGCTACTGCTGTGGGGAGCACAAGGCCCTGCTGGGAACTGTGCACCAACCAACAGCAGGACACCACTGACTGACATCCTGAAAGACAACTTGCACTCCCTGCAATGGAAGCACGTTCCATGGTGGGATATCTGGCTGGGTGGGAAGGAGGACTGACAGCTCTGACCATAGTTACAAGCAGCTTTTCTCACACACACCTTAACACAAACTCCACACAACTCACCTGGGAGAATGCAATGCCTCACACTCTAATTAAATATCCCACAAAGAACCACCACCCAGGGTCATGCTGTGTGAAGCACAGGGACACTCTTGGGACTTGTAGCCATACAAACGCCAGGACAACACTGTCAGCCATCCTGTCAGCACAGGCACACTACCCCACAGGGAAGCAGAGTCAAAAGGAAGGAAGTATGGGCATGCTGGGAAGGGGGGTGTAGGCAATAGCATGATGGGAGTGGTAGTCACAGCTCAACATCCCCCACCCACATGGCCCAGCAAGCTCACACTGAAGCATGCACACCTCACAGGCAGTGAAAAGCCACTTCAAAGATGTCTGACACTGGCCTCAGCTGTGGGGAGCACAAGGCCCTGCTGGGAACTGTGCACCAACCAACAGCAGGACACCCCTGTCAGCCATCTTGCCATTGCTGTCACACTCACACACAGTGAAGTCCACTCAAAAGGAAGGAAGTATGGGCATGCTGGGAAGGGGGTGTAGGCAATAGCATGATGGGAGTTGTAGTCACAGATATTGGTCACCCTCACAATTGGCCCATCAACACCACTCTGAACCATGCTCACATCACAGGGAGTGGAAAACAACTGTCAAGATGGCTGACACTGGGTACTGCTGTGGGGAGCACAAGCCCCTGCTGGGAACTGGGCACCAACCAACAACAGGACACCACTGTCAGCCATCTTGCCATTGCTGTCACACTCACACACAGTGAAGTCCACTCAAAAGGAAGGAAGTATGGGCATGCTGGGAAGGGGGGTGTAGGCAATAGCATGATGGGAGTTGTAGTCACAGATATTGGTCACCCTCACAATTGGCCCATCAACACCACTCTGAACCATGCTCACATCACAGGGAGTGGAAAACCACTGACAAGATGGCTCACACTGGGTACTGCTGTGGGGAGCACAAGCCCCTGCTGGAAACTGTGCACCAACCAACAGCAGGAAACCACTGTCAGCCATCTTGCCATTGCTGTCACACTCACACACAGTGAAGTCCACTCAAAAGGAAGGAAGTATGGGCATGCTGGGAAGGGGGGTGTAGGCAATAGCATGATGGGAGTTGTAGTCACAGATATTGGTCACCTTCACAATTGGCCCATCAACACCACTCTGAACCATGCTCACATCACAGGGAGTGGAAAACAACTGACAAGATGGCTGACACTGGGTACTGCTGTGGGGAGCACAAGGCCTTGCTGGGAACTGTGCACCAACCAACAGCAGGACACCACTGCCTGACATCCTGAAAGCCAACTTGCACTCCCTGCAATGGAAGCACGTTCCATGGTGGGATATCTGGCTGGGTGGGAAGGAGGACTGACAGCTCTGACCATAGTTACAAGCAGCTTTTCTCACACACACCCTTAACACAAACTCCACACAACTCACCTGGGAGAATGCAATGCCTCACACTCCAATTAAATATCCCACAAAGAACCACCATCCTGGGTTATGCTGTGTGAAGCACAGGGACACTCTTGGGACTTGTAGCCAAACAAACACCAGGACAACACTGTCAGCCATCCTGTCAGCACAGGCACACTACCCCACAGGGAAGCAGAGTCAAAAGGAAGGAAGTATGGGCATGCTGGGAAGGGGGGGTGTAGGCAATAGCATGATGGGAGTGGTAGTCACAGCTCAACATCCCCCACCCACATGGCCCAGCAAGCTCACACTGAATCATGCACACCTCACAGGCAGTGAAAAACCACTTCAAAGATGTCTGACACTGGCCTCAGCTGTGGGGAGCACAAGGCCCTGCTGGGAACTGTGCAACAACCAACAGCAGGACACCACTGACTGACATCCTGAGAGTCAACCTGCACACACTGCAAGGGTGGTATGCTTCATGGTGGGATAACTGGGCTGGGGGGAGAAGGAGGGCCGGATGTCCACCAAATACAACAAATGCTGGCCATGCACCCACCTCAACATTCTCATTGAAAAGCTTCAGGTTGGCAGGACAATGTGCTACACCAATATCAACCTCTGACTGTGACAACTGAGGACAATGCAATGTACAGGCCCGCATCCAGAGGTACAGTCACAACTGTCAGGTGTGTGAACCATTGACCCTTGACCTTGCCAGGTAGGTCGCTCCCCCGCCACACAGCTCCGCCTGTGTTGTCCTGCCCGCTGCTGCTACTGGTAAGCTCGCCCCTCTGCTTGTTGCCTCGGTGCCCGTTTTGCCTTCTGTTTCTCCTCGTGCCCCCATTTTGTGTGTCCATTTTTGCCTTCTGTTTCCCCTCGTTGCCCCCATTTCCTGTGTCCATTTTGCTTTCTGTTTCCCCTCGTGCCCCCATTTTGTGAGCCCAATTTTGCCTTCTGTTTCCCCTTGTGCCCCCATTTTGTGTGTTCATTTTTGCCTTCTGTTTCCCCTCGTTGCCCCCATTTCCTGTGTCCATTTTGCTTTCTGTTTCCCCTCGTGCCCCCATTTTTTGTGCCCAATTTTGCCTTCTGTTTCCCTTCGTGCCCCCATTTTGTGTGTCCATTTTTGCCTTCTGTTTCCCCTCGTTGCCCCCATTTCTTGTGCCCAATTTTGCCTTCTGTTTTCCCCTCGTGCCCCCATTTTTCTGTGCCCAATTTTTGCCTTCTGTTTCCCCTCATGCCCCCATTTTTCTGTGCCCAATTTTGCCTTCTGTTTTCCCCTCGTGCCCCCATTTTTCTGTGCCCAATTTTTGCCTTCTGTTTCCCCTCGTGCCCCCATTTTTTGTGTCCATTTTGCCTTCTGTTTCCCCTCGTGCCCCCATTTTTCCGTGCCCAACTTTGCCTTCTGTACCCCCCGTTGCCTCTCTCCACTCCCGCCGCTGCGCCCCTGCGGCCCCGCCCCCTGACTGCCCATTCGCTGCCCCTGCCTCCCGCCTCCCAGCTGCTCCTCCCTCCCACCTCCCCATATATGGCGGCCGCGCCGCTGGCGCGCCACAGGCGCGCCTAAGGCAAGCCCGTCTGCCCCCGTCCGCGCCTGGACCGCGCCCAGTGCCAGAACCCCTGGGCCGCGCACCCCCGCTCCAGCCTCGAGGACCGACGCCGTTACGATGCCACCACACTCCACGCTCTCAACCCCGGACGGACACACAACTGCTTCAAGGCCGCCCCGAAACGCACTCATGGCCCCTTCACCTGCCGGAACTGCAGCTACACCAGCCTCAGAGCCACCGAAGCGCCCGCCAAGAAGGACCTCAACCACCTCCGGTGCATCCTACTGAACACCCGCTCCGCACGCAAACACGCCGTCGAGCTCTGGGACCTGCTCGACACATCATCACCAGACGTCGCCTTCCTGACAGAGACCTGGATGAACGACTCCTCTGCACCCGACATCGCCATAGCCATCCCAGACGGCTATAAGATCACCTGCAGAGACCGCGTCAACGGAGTAGGAGGAGGAATCGCCATCGTCCACAAGAACTCCATCAGGGTCTCGACCAGCACCGACGACTTTCTCTGCACCGCCGAACACATGCACTTCCAGATCCACACGGACCCCAACACCACCCTTAGAGGCACCCTTGTCTACAGACCCCTGGGCCCCGACCCCAGTTCAGCGACTCCATCGCCGACTTCATCAGCACGCACGCCCTGACCTCTACCGACTACATCCTCCTCGGAGACCTGAATTTTCACCTGGAGAACAACAACGACAGCAACTCCACCACCCTGATCGACAACCTCGCCACCGACTCATTCCGCCGGCCACACGCTCGACCCCGTCTTCTCCTCAAGCTCCCACGTCTCCTTCAGCCACACCACAGAACTCCTCTGGACCGACCACCGCTGCATCCACTTCACCTTCCAGAAACCCACCACACACCACCGCACCCAACAGATCCCACGCCGCTGCTGGAGCAAAGTCACCGAAGACCAACTATGGGCAAACCTCGCTCTCAGCCCTCCCTCCGACCCATCCAACACCGACGACGCTGCCTGCAACCTCAGACGATGGATAGACGACTGTGCCAACACCCTTGCCCCGCTGAAAAAACTCACCTACAGCGACACCACCAAAAGAGCCAGCTGGTTCACCCCGGAACTCCTAGCTTCCAAGCGTACCTGCCAGAAACTAGAGAAGAAATGGCACAGTGATAAGACACCGGACAGCCACGCAGCCCACAAAGATGCCATCCGTAACCACCACCACCTCATCAGGTCCGCCAAGAGAATCTCCTTCAAAGACCGCCTCGACAACAACGCACACAACAGCAAGGAGCTCTTCAACATCGTGAAGGAACTCTCCAACCCCAGCTCCAACACCAACGACATCCCGCCGTCGCAAGCCCTGTGCGATTCCCTCGCCACCTTCTTCCACCGCAAGATCGCCGACATCCACGACAGCTTCAACACCCAGACAGCCCCTACTAAGATAGATACACCAGACCCGCCGCACACCATCGACCATGACCCCTTGCCAGCCTGGGCCAGCGTGAAGATCGATGACACCATCAAGACCATGAGCACAATACACTCCGGCTCCCCGTCAGACCCTTTCCCGCACCACATCTTCAACAAAGCCAGCAGCTCCATCGCACCCCACCTGTGCAACGTTATCAATCTCTCCTTCGAGACCGCGACCTTCCCAGAGAGCTGGAAACACGCAGAGATCAACGCCCTACTCAAAAACCCAAGGCGGACCCGAGAGACCTCAAGAACTTCCGGCCCATCTCCCTGCTTCCGTTCCCAGCCAAGGTCATCGAGAAGATCGTCAACAAACAGCTAACCCGATACCTCGAAGAAAACAGCATCCTGGACCCATCCCAATCAGGGTTCCGCAGCAACCACAGCACTGAGACTGCCCTCATCACCGCCACCGACGACATCAGGACCCTGCTGGACAACGGTGAGACCGCAGCCCTCATCCTGCTGGACCTCTCCGCCGCCTTCGACACTGTCTGCCACCGCACTCTACGCGCACGCCTCCACGACGCAGGGATCCGAGACAAGGCCCTGGAATGGACCACCTCCTTCCTCGACGGCAGAACCCAGAGAGTCCGCCTCCCACCTTTCCGATCCGAAGCCTCCGAGATCATCTGCGGCGTACCCCAGGGATCTTCCCTCAGCCCAACACTGTTCAACATCTACATGGCCCCGCTCGCACGCATCGCCAGACAGCACGACCTCAACATAATCTCCTACGCCGACGACACTCAACTGATCCTGTCCCTCACCAAGGACCCCCTCGACGCCAAATCCAATCTCCATGAAGGAATGAAGGCCGTCGCCGATTGGATGAAGATCAGCCGACTAAAGCTGAACACGGACAAGACAGAGGTCCTCATCCTCGGCTCCAACCCCTCAGCCTGGGACGACTCCTGGTGGCCAACGACACTGGGAGCAGCCCCGACACCCACCGACCACGCACGCAAACCTGGGAGTCATCCTCGACTCAACGCTCTCCATGGCCAAGCAGGTCAACGCAGTCTCCTCCTCCTGCTTCAACACCCTCCGCATGCTTCGCAAGATCTACAGGTGGATCCCGACAGATACAAGAAGAACAGTCACCCAGGCCCTCGTCAGTAGCAGACTTGACTATGGGAACGCCCTCTACGCGGGAGCCCCGGCCAAGCTCATCAAGCGACTGCAACGCATACAAAACGCCTCCGCACGCCTGATCCTCGACGTACCACGCCACAGCCACATCACCCCCCACCTGAGGAACCTGCACTGGCTCCCCGTCGACAGGAGAATCTCCTTCAAACTCCTCATCCACGCGCACAAGGCACTCCACAAGACTGGCCCATCCTACCTCAACAGACGACTCTTCTTCTACGTCCCCAACCGCCAGCTCCGCTCCGCCGACCTCTCCCTCGCCACCGTCCCTCGCATTCGAAGAACAACCACCGGCGGCAGATCCTTCTCACACCTCGCCGCCAAGACCTGGAACACCCTTCCACTAAGCCTACGACAGACCCAAGACCTGCTGACCTTCAGGAGGCTACTCAAGACCTGGCTGTTCGACCAGTAGCAGCACCCCCCCCCTTTTTCTCCCCAGCGCCTTGAGAACCTCGCGGGTAAGTAGTGCGCTCTACAAATTCTGTGATTGATTGATTGATGCCCGTAGAAACATAACATACATTGTGTGTCTCTTCCAAAAACAGGTGATGATGGGGACACAGCAGCAGACGATGAGGAGTCCCTGTCCCAGGCTCTGGGGGACACTGAGCTCACTGGTGTGGAACAGCCTCTGCACTCCTCGGATGGCGAAGACCTACCTGGCACCTCCGGTGTGAGTCATCATGCAGCACCAGCAGGCCCAACATCTGCACCCCCTGCACCCACCCCTCCAACAACTGCCAACACACAGACCACCCCTGCCAACACGGACAGACCAAGGACCACCGATTACAACAGCACAGGGACCCCGGCCCAACGTGGAGCAACGGACAACGACCCCAGTAACAACCTCCAAGTGGGTCTACGGTCACCTGTGCGTGCCACCACAGGTCCCGCACGTGTCGCCAGGGGTGGTGGGAGGGGTGGTAGACATAGGTCACTGTTTGCAGAGGGGTCTGGACTGCATGATGACCCACAACTGGCACGCATTGCTTAGGCGTACCAGAATAGCACTGGAGAGGTCAGCCAGGTAGTGGGGATCCTCAAGGACATTCAACAGCAGTAGGCTGCCCATCATGCCCGCTTGGACTCACACATGTCCCGTGTGGAGACACACATGTCCCGTGTGGAGACACACATGTCTGGCATGGAGTCCAAGTGGGACACATTGGAAGAACTGACAGCGGTGCATAGGGACATATTGACATACCTCCGCCAGATTAGCACCTACATGGCCACACCTCCCTGTGTGCCCACAACATCTGGTGCTGCAACAACTGCAACTGCCACAGGGAGGGAGGATGACTCTGGCGGAGAGTCCTCTGCACCACAGCAGCCTGCACGTGAGGGTCCCCCCGAAAGAAGAGGGGTCGTCCGAGGAAGGAAAACTGAGAGGCCGATGGCCATGTACATCCCCCAGGAACCCAACACCTGTTCTGGAAATTCTCCTTTGTGTGCAAACTGTTCACCCTGTCGAATGCAACACAACTCTCCCACATGACATGGGGAGCTTAAGTTGGCCCAATGTATCAGATGACTGTGGACTTTACTCAGGACATTTCTGCTACCAAGACTTCCAACTCATCTGGGAACTTTGGATTCCAATCCCAATGTACAGCACCCACCATCCTGTGCACTATCCTCACACATGTATGGAAATAAACTCACTAATACACCATACTTGCCTCTGTTGTGATTCCAACATGGTTTCTGTCATGGAGATGGTGATCTGCTAAATGACACTGTGCATGCTAACTGCTACAGCAAGTTCAACACCGTCATGTGAGTCATGGCGACATGACACATATGAGGGAGACACACCACTAGCGCTACACAACACATACACACCAGGGCCATCTGACTCATCGCCTACACTGATGTTGCCAGGAAATACAGTGGAATGCACAGACACCACACCTATTCACAGTCTGTGTTAACTAGCCCACAGGTGCAGTAAGCACATGTTAGTCAGATGTGTGACCACAGACAACGCACATCCCAAAGTGAAGCACAGGTTTATTACACATTTGCAACATGTTGTTTCCACTACAGATGCAAGGTAATTCTACGTGGCAGTGGCCACACAGTCAACAAGTGTGGAAGAAATAAAGTCCAGGGGTGAGTGGCACATCACCTGTAGGGAAACGACTGCTTCCACCCTGGAAGTTGAATCATGGTGTCCGGGATCACAGTTCACCAAACAACTCTGAAAGTACCCTGTGAAGGACAGACATGACACACAGTCAAAAGCACTGAAGAACAGGACAGAACTGCAATACTCATGGCCAATACATGTCACAAGATACTCACAGAAAACCAAGTTAGCATGTCAACACTGTTGGGAAGTAAAGACTACCTGTAAGGACACATCGCTGCACACTTCCAGTCAAGTAGCACATGGCCACACTCAAACAGCACCAGAGCACCACCAACACATATCACGCAAACTCACATCATTGGCATGACAACTCTCTGGATACTCACATTCAGCTGAAGAAGTTGGTGATGAGCTGTGTGCGGACATCACCATCATCATCATCATCATCACTGGCATCGTGGCCCAGGCCAGGATCCTCCACAGGTGGCGGATGTTGGTCATCGTCATCCAGGATGAGAGGCAACTCCTTCCGCACTGCCAGGTTGTGTAGCATGCAGCAGACAATGACAATCTTGCACACCTTTGCTGGGGCATATGGGAGGGCCCCTCCTGTCTTGTCCAGGCAGCGGAAGCGGCTCTTCAGGAGACCAAATGTCCGCTCGATCACTCTCCTGGTCCGACCATGTGCCTCATTGTAGCGCATCTGGGCTGGTGTCACAGGGTTCCTGAGGGGTGTCAGCAACCACGGCATGTTGGGGTATCCGGAGTCACCTACAGACAGACAATTGCACATTAGCTGAGTTGGAAAAGAGGGCGGAATACAACATAGCAGAACACACTCCATGGTACAAAGTCAGTACACACCGACAAGCCAGGCACGCTGGTTCTGCATCTGTGACATCATCCTTGGGATGCGACTACTCCTCATCACGTAGGCATCGTGTGCCAAACCAGGGAAACGGGCACACACATGTGAGATGCTCATATCTGCAAGACATACCACCAGAGCATTGATCGAATGATAATGTTTCCTGTTCCTGTATGCCTGCTCATGTGCCTGTGGTGTTACCAAAGCCACATGTGTCCCATCAATGGAGCCAATGACATGTGGCATCCTCCCCAGGGCATAGAAGTCACTCTTGACGTCAGTGAGTTGTTGACGTTTAGGGAAATATATGTACTGGTTCAGGCATCTCAACATTGCCTCCAAAACATCGCGTAGCACACGGCTGAACATAGTCTGTGACATCCCACCCTCAGTCGCCACAGTGTGTTGAAAGGTACCGGTGGCAAAGAAGTGTAGGGCTGCCATCACCTTCACCTTGGGGGTCAGCGCTGTAGGGTACGGCCGGCCAGGTTGCAAATGTGGGGCCAAGCGCACTGCCAAATCCTCAATCAGCTGCCTGATGAAGCGGTACCGTCGGATACTGTCACGTTCCACCATCGTTGCTAGGTCAGGGAATGGACTATGGACAGCTGGTGCCCTGCAGTGCATAGGTGAAGAAAGAAAGATTGTCAGTCACCCCACATATGTGCCATTCACCATACTCAATATCACATGATACATCATTACGAGACACAAGTATTTGATGTGTGTGCCGTTCTGTATGGACATATATGGCACCTACATGGCCATCATCTAACATCTCAGTTCAACATGTGTTGACAACAGGTTCCAGGTTGTGCTATGGGAAACCATTAGGCTGTGTCACAGTACCCATTTACTGCTGTCATGTTCCAATCACACACCACAGTGACATGTCTGGACAGATGCGCCACAGGCATCACAGCTCATTGACAGGTAGATTCCCAGGGACCCTGTCATACCACATGGACACTGGCATGACATGGCGTATCATGTACACGTCAGAAAAACAAACATGAATCCCACAGGTAGTGGCCCCTGTTGCCTCCACAGGACAGACATGGACGTCTGTGACACACACACGCACAACATCAAAGTCCATGCACAAACAACGTGGATGTGGAGACTGTCTCCCATTGTGCACATGGAATCAGAGACATCGGAAACACAACATGCACACTGACTGTGGAGGGCCATCACTATTGTGGCAATGGGTCACCCTGTGACGTACATACCTTCCCACATGGGACTCTGGAGGTATGTGACATGTCATACACATACACAACCTGGAAATGTGACCATGCCACATGCTCTGAAATGAACAGTTGCACATCACAGTGGTCATGTGCACAACACACAAAGGATCCTGTCCCCATGAACACGTGCACAGCCTGGGAGTGGCTGCCCCCAAGTGCCACCCCAAAAACCACATGTTGACCCCCATACACAGAAAAGGTAATGCAGCCTTACATGCCTTAGGATACAGTGTGGACAGGCTGTGGTTTTGTAGGTGTGCCCCTGAGTCCCTATATGTGGCTGGCATACGTTCACCAGTGACAAGCATGGTGACATATGCGAGTGACCTGTACAGGGACGCGTCGTACAGCAATGGACCGATCGGTGTGCACGCACTGGCCATTGAATCTGTTGCGAGCGGGTACACGTTGTTTCCCGGAATACGCGTTGTACAGCAATGGACCGATCGGTGTGCACGCACTGGCCATTGAATCTGTTGTGAGCGGGTACGTGTTGTACAGCAATGGACCGATCGGTGTGCACGCACTGGCCATTGAATCTGTTGTGAGCGGGTACGCATTGTACAGCAATGGACCAATCGGTGTGCACGCACTGGCCATGGAATCTGTTGTGAGCGGGTACGCGTTGTACAGCAATGGACCTATCGGTGTGCACGCACTGGCCATGGAATCTGTTGTGAGCGGGTACGCGTTGTACAGCAATGGACCGATCGGTGTGCACGCCCTGGCCATGGAATCTGTTGTGAGCGGGTACGCGTTGTTTCCCGGAATACGCGTTGTACAGCAATGGACCGATCGGTGCGCACGCATTGGACATTGCATTTGATGTGAGCGTGTATGCGTTGTTTTTTTAAATACGCGTTGTACAGCAATGGTCCGGACGGTGCGCATGCATTGGCTAGGGCCTGGCATGGCAACGGACGCGTTTTCGAAGCTGTAACGAGTCTGATGCAGTGAATTCAGTTGGCCAGCCACAACAATGTTGCAAATTCATGGGTGTCATGAAGTTTAACTTATGAAGGATGCTGTGGGCGTGTATAAGTGGTGCAATTCCATGGATTGGCCAGATTCAGAAGATGCAAACGACTTGGACCTATCACTTTGGACACATGGGACAGTATCTGCCTCTGCAGCACACATATAATGCTGGCTGTTCCCCTGAGAGCTCACTTGCCTGCACTACATGCTCCAGGACGACATCTGCCACCAACACTGCTGCTGTCTCTGCATCCTCTGGCTACTGCAATGGCACATACTGTGGAGAGAGCCCCAGCCTTCAGCCTTGAGGAGAACCAGGCCCTGCTGGACAGCCTCCTTCCACAGTACAGCAAGCTGTATGGGAAACCAAGGGAGCAGGTGAGTGTGCTGTCCACTGCCTTACTAATTGTGCATGTTGTCTGACTAGCAAGTCTTACAGTGTGCACACCACTGGCTAGCATTCTCACTGAGTAGTTCTCACCCCCCAAAGTGTGTAGTTACATGCACTGAACAGGTACAGTGCAGTAACAGTGCATTCCAACAAGGGTTTACTTCCCAGACAATGATACCATGTAGTAACTGCTGGCAAACTGTTCATAGCCATCGTTGCATTGCCTGTGTACATCATATACCCCTGTGATTGAGACATGTATATCCAACTGTGTGATGCACGTATATGTTGCATGTATAGTAATGGCCTTTTCACTTTGTCATCCTCACAGGTTGATGCCCACCAGAAGCAGGAAATCTGGCTGACCATCGCCCGGGCAGTAAGATCTGTGGGGGACTACAAGCGCCGGATCCACAACTGCCAGAAGAGGTGGCAGGACCTTCGGGGCTGGACCCGGAGGATCGCAAGGGTCCAGCTGAAGCTGTCACCTCGTCGCAGGAGGGGCGGACACCGGACCCTGACCCCCCACATGCTCAGGATCCTGGGGGTGGTCTTCCCTGACCTGGATGGGCAGCTGAAGGCCAGACAGCAGCAAGGAGGGGGTGAGTCCATGACTGCACTGTGAACTTTGTCTGACATGCTATGTGCCCTCCTCTGGCCTGGTTACACTTCCACAGTACATCAGTCTTGTGGTCCAGGACCCATGTCCCTCAATTGTGACATGCCCACTCCTCATCTGATACGCATATGTGTGTCCCTTACAGTCAGGAAATTGTGTCACTTGGGTACTGTGTCCTTGCATTTTGCTTCGCTCAAGGTGGGGGACAGCATTTGTTCCCGTGACTTTGTTGTGGGATTCATGGGTGGGTCAATTGCTTACACAATGCCTAAGTTCTGACATGTAATCTGGGTGTAACTTTGATATGTGGTCCACTTGCTGATCTGAATCACCACATGTCCCTGGGGTATTTGGCAACACCCATGCTGCGGGTGGGAACAATGTTTGGGCCTCAGGAGTATGTATATCAAGTGTGTCACACATGCTTACCCACCTGCCTACTGTCCAGGGCTCATCCCTCTTTCAGGTGGAGCAGGACAGTCATGCCTACTCCAGGGCATACAATACACTCTGTACTCCCACTCCCGTGTATCAGCTGACATGTTGTGATCAGTGAAATGTTCCCTCAGGTGTCTGCCTCTGTGTCATTGTGCTGTGGCTCCGTTGTCAGGACTACTGGGATGTTTATCGTTTAGGGCTCAGCATGCCATCTGAGATGTGACCATGAGAGACGATACTTCTGTGACTTATAGGTGTTTGATCACTTGACTGTGCACACAGGTGATTGCGACTGTGAACTTCAGGCAGCTGTTTTTTATTCACAGCAGACTGTGAGGTGCTCAGGTTCATAGAGTTGTGTTTCATGTCTCCCATATGTCCAATTGGCATGACGTGGACAAATAAGAGTTCAGATGATGTGGTTTGTGGGGGATGGACATGTGCACTTGTCAGCTACATAACTTGCATTCCCCATAACCTAGGATTGTGACACAGTGCAGACTGTTGTTGGCTGGCTGCCATGCCCATGTGACTGGAGATAGTGATGTATGACTTTGCAGGCATGCCTGTGCCATGGCATCTAACTTCCTAAGAGTGATCCTGGTGGGGAGTGACATGTGCAACATGCACCCCATTGTGACATTGACTATCCGGACATGGGTGCATCATGGTGTCTGGTGCTGGTATGCATCACATGCATTTCTAATTAGACTCTGGCCATCCCTTTATCCGGACACCTGTACTAACTCAGTGGCAAGAGATGTGATGTGTGCATGTTCACATACTTCACTGTGTTCTCTGCAATGTCCAACAACTGTGTACATGGTGCATGTGTCCACACTGGGGTATTACCATCCAACAGGCACCAGACAGATGGGTGCAAGGGCAGGAGGGGTGTGAGTGCCATGGTTGACCATCATACTGACAATTGGCTTCTCCTAATCTGTGTGAGGACTTTTGGCAATGTTCAACTGAGGATGCCAGGGCTTGCTCTGTAATGTGCTGTACTTACTGTGGTGTGTGCGGTCAGTGCAGGTGACTGATGTTTGTCTGTTTCCCTAATTGTTTGCAGATACATCCATGGCCACAGGAGGGGACAGCTTCATGGACCAGGAGGAGCTGCAGAGCCAGACTGGGTCAGCAGCCGATGAGTGGTCGGAGGGACCCAGTGGCATGGAGGGCGAGGGGAGCCACACCGAGGAGTCCTCAGCACCATCCACCTCAGCTGAGGACCACAGCAGCTCGGAGGATGACTCCCTTGTGGAGGCGGGTGTCAGCAGCCACCACACCCCAGCTAGTGTGGCTGGCCCCGCCACCACCACCACCACCACCGCCCTCCCATTGGCTCCCATTCCAGAGGTCCGTGGAGGCTCCTGTGTTCGGGAGCGTGTCTCCTTCGTGCCAGGCACCGCACCCCCTACCCCTGTGTCCCCTGCTGCCCTGAGTGAGGAGTCTGTGTACCTACTTCGGCAGCTCCATGTAGGGCAGACAGCAATGCTGAGTGTCCTCCATGCACACACCACTCTGTTGACACAGCTGGTGTCGTTCATTGAGGGCATCTCGACGGGCATGTCTGCCCTACAGAGGAGCAATAGATCCATGGACTCCTCCCTGATGGCAGCAGTGTCCCTCCTCCAACAGTCCCTCACCCCTCCTACCTCTGCCCCATCCACACTTCCTGGCACCCTACCTGTCCAAAGCACATGCACACCTGCACAATCACCCAAACACACAGACACGAGCAGCACAGAAACACACAAAACAAGGGCAAAACGTGCACACAAGCATCCTCAGGGGACTGATACCACACCCACAGGGGATGGGGAACAGACACACACACAGGCATCCACAGGCACTCTGCAGTCCTCAAAATCCTCTCCCTCCAAGACCCCTTCCCTTGCCTCACCTGCAACCCCACCTACAAAGCAGCTCTTCCTCTGTGACCTCGGCCTCTTCCCCTCCGATCCCGCTGATCCAGCATACATGGGGAAGAGGAAGTCCACTCACACTGAGGGGAGTGCCCCTCGCCCCTGGACACCCTCCCCCAGGTGCAGACAGACTAAGGCCCCCACCCGCAAGTCGCCCCGGGCCCGGAAGAGCAAGACCCCAGGTCAACCACACAGTCTCCTTCCTCCATCCCTCAGGCACCCACAACACAGGTCCCCCCACCACACCCTGTCCCAGGTTCCCCCACCCACAGATACACCATCCCCAAAATGATGCGGCCTTCTCCACCTACCACTTGCTCTTCCAGCCCCACCCCCCCGCTGCACATGTTTGTGTCACTGGTGTGGAGACCGTGTCCTCCCCTCTGTCCTGCCCACCTTACCTGAACCCCATTCTACTCCCCGGAGATGGGCACTGCAGTGGAGTCCACTACCACCCCGTCTGACTTGGGCACTGCAGTGGGGAACCTGTCCACTCCATCTGGCCAGCCCACTGGAGTTGTGCCGGCACCCACACCATCTGACTCATGCCCCCCAGTTGTGCCGGCACACACCATGTCAGACACCTCCACTGCAGTTGTCAGTGACTCTCCACCACCTGCCACCCCTTCCCTGCCTCCTTCTGGTGAGCCCTGATCCTGTCCCTGCGGTGCCTGGCCTGACCCCCCGTATGCCCCTCCGAGGGGAGTGTCCCTGGTTAATAGCAGTGCAGGAAAGCTAAGGCTGACATCTGCCACTGTCACCCTGTTTGGACTTTAGTTATGGACTGGCCATTGGCCTTTGGGTTTTGTCTGGACTTTCTATTTTAAAAACACATATGCTGAATAAAGCTCCTTTCAGTTCTCAAGTGATTTTGCTTCAGATGTACATGATGTTGAGGATGCTAAACATGCCCTTGCTGCAGTGATGGTGATTTTTGCTATCAGGTAAATGAAGTGTTACTGTGCAGGACCCCATGTGGTCCAGGGGAATGTGTCCTATCCTGGTGTGTAGCCATATCATCCTTTGCAGCAATATGAGGGTGTCATGTTTTTCATATTTGCCAATGGGATTCCCTACATGTTTTTGCAATATCACATCTGTGGCTTACACCCCTGCACAACAGATGTGCTTGCCATTGTTCAATTTGTCTATTTCCCTGACCGTGTGACCATCTCCACTGGACATGCAAGTTTGGGCATCAATGGGGAAGGACTCAACTGTGGTATCAGTGCAACTTGCTATACATGGGTATTGGATCGATGCAGATGATTTCGGTGACACTGCCATGACCAGGCTGATGTGACGAGAGCCTTCATTTTGTGCTAATTGTTGACTGAGTGACCAAGTGTTCTGCTGACATGATTGAGCCCTGCAGAGACAACGTATGGCACAGCTTTCCGTACACAGGAGTGGAGTCCCCTCATGGCAGTGTGTAATTCCGTGACATTGCCTGAGCCCGAGGTGTGTGTTGTGTGAGCATGTCTGTGTGTGTTCACTTCCATTTTGCTACGCAGGCTGGGGTCCCTAGTGATGTTCCTGTTTGTGATGCTTGCTGAGTTGAGCAATGTTCCCCCAAATCTTCGCCCTGGGTTCTCTGTGATGTGGGTGCATGGCACATTACTGGTGATCAGGGTGTCATCCATAGGTGTGTTTGCTGTCAGGGCTGAGTTTGTGGGCAAACGCAGATGAGACACAGTCAGGATTCCCCTTTGCACTTGTTGGTTACACAAGTCATGTAATTTACAGTTTGTGTTAGCTTTCAGTGATTGTGACACGTTGTGTGTGTGACTGCTGCCACTCCTCAGGGTCAGAGCTGCAATGTTGGAAGTTGTCTATGTGTGTTCTTTGTGGGTGACCTTGGCTTCTTCATTGGTGTGTGACTGTGGCCGGGATCCCATTGGTTGGTGTGGATTTGACGTCATGCCCATGTACAGCGTACTGTGCAGTGTGTCAGAAATTCACAAGTCTTGTTGACTGGCCATGTGTGATGGGTATCTCCACCTTAGTTCCCCCACCACCCCAGGGATTGTCATGGGTGCATGTGCAATGTCACCAGTCCATGTGAGCCTCACTGCTGCACATTGGTGGAGGTCAAGGTGTGTGGTGTTGAGTGTGTGCAAATGAGAGTTGTTGCATGGCTAGACCCCTACCTCCATGTTGGCCTTGGCTGACAGGCCGTGCTGATTGATTTGTGCTTGTGTAGGTGTGATGGTGGTTACTTGCTCAGGACACATGACTGTGGTTCACAGTGTGTACGACATCTACCTTTGTCATCACAGTGGGATTATCATGCAGGCCAGTGTCACCACAATGTGGGGTTCCTGGGGGTAGTGCTGTGGTGGGTCTGTCTCTTGCTGTGTTAGTTGCTGTTCCTACAAGGTTGTGTGACATTTGTAATTTGGGCTCCCTCTCATCTAACAATGCCTGATTGCCCACATAGGGGAATCCGATCCATGAGTTACTTTTGTGTGGCACTGTATTGACATCTGTGTAATAGGGATTCAGGCCTCCTCATGTGTTGTGTGGTTGCCTGGGGACACTGGCAAACCCCCCCATCACCTGTTGTGTTTGATATGCAGTGTGAGTCTGCCTGTTTGTGTTTGTTCATTTGCACCACTGCATTGGCATTTCTTTAGTGTGCCATTGGCTGTATGTTGTTTGGTGGCTTTCCCCTGCTGTCCCTGGGACTCCTAGGTCATCAGTCAGCACAATGATCATGGTTTGTATGTCCTATTACTGCCATGGAATGGTATTTGTTCACCTGACATCTACAGTCTCCACAGGATATCTACATTTGTGTGTCCATTGGTGCAGATATGTGGGTCTGCATTATGATGGTCACTTCTGTCATTGTGTTATTCGTGAATGTTGACAATGTGAGCCCCCATGGGTGATGTTTGTCTGCACATGGCCAAAGCGATGTTTCATTGGCACTGCACTGTTTGCCTCACCCAATCTATGTTGCTATGGGACACAAGCACTACTATGCCACTGATGTGTTTGTTGTTGTGTGAGCAGGAATCATCCATGCAGTTTGGCATTTGCAGCTTTTCCCATGACAACACTTACATTTTGGTCACTGTGGTGATGGGGCTTTAGACCCCATTGCCACAATGTTCGAAATGTGCTTCAGCTATGGACCCCACACTTACCTTTTGGTCACTGTGGTGATGGGGTGTTAGACCCCATTGCCACACTTTTCAAAATGTGCTTCAGCTATGGACCCCACACTTACATTTTGGTCACTGTGGTGATGGGGCTTTAGACCCCATTGCCACAATGTTTGAAATGTGCTTCAGCTATGGACCCCACACTTACCTTTTGGTCACTGTGGTGATGGGGTGTTAGACCCCATTGCCACACTGTTCAAAATATGCTTCAGCTATGGACCCCACACTTACATTTTGGTCACTGTGGTGATGGGGCTTTAGACCCCATTGCCACAATGTTCGAAATGTGCTTCAGCTATGGACCCCACACTTACCTTTTGGTCACTGTGGTGATGGGGCTTTAGACCCCATTGCCACACTGTTCAAAATGTGCTTCAGCTATGGACCCCACACTTACATTTTGGTCACTGTGGTGATGGGGCTTTAGACCCCATTGCCACACTGCTCAAAATGTGCTTCAGCTATGGACCCCACACTTAAGTTTTGGTCACTGTGATGATGGGGGTTTAGACCCCATTCCCACAGTGGTCATGGTCTGCTTGCATTGTGGAGGCCACACACATTTATGTGTGACACATGTGATAGGGGGTCACATTGTATGTTCAATGTCATGTTCAGTGTTGTAGGCATTTGACACAGACTACACACGCTTGTCATGGTGTTGGGGGGATGTCTTTTTCAGACATTCCTTATGTTGGAGTATGCTGGTTGTGTCATGCATTACCCGTCCTATGAGTAGGGGTTGTGTGGGTGGTAGGCATCCAGGCCTCCATGAGTAGGGGTGGTGGTAGTGGTAGGCATCCAGGCCCCCCTGAGTAGGGGTGGTGTTAGTGGTAGGCATCCATCCCCCTATGAGTGGGGATGGTAGTAGTGGCAGGCATCCATCCCCCTATGAGTGGGGAGGTTAGTAGTGGCAGGCATCCATCCCCCTATGAGTGGGGATGGTATTAGTGGTAGGCATCCATCCCCCTATGAGTGGGGAGGGTAGCAGTGACAGGCATCCAGGCCCCCCTGAGTAGGGGTGGTGGTAGTGGTAGGCATCCAGGCCCCAATGAGTGGGGATGGTAGTAGTGGCAGGCATCCATCCCCCTATGAGTGGGGATGGTAGTAGTGGCAGGCATCCATCCCCCTATGAGTGGGGATAGTATTAGTGGCAGGCATCCATCCCCCAATGAGTGGGGATGGTATTAGTGGCAGGCATCCATCCCCCTATGAGTGGGGATGGTAGTAGTGACAGGCATCCATGCCCCCCTGAGTAGGGGTGGTGGTAGTGGTAGGCATCCAGGCGCATATGAGTGGGGATGGTAGTAGTGGCAGGCATCCATCCCCCTATGAGTGGGGATGGTAGTAGTGGCAGGCATCCATCCCCCTATGAGTGGGGATGGTATTAGTGGCAGGCATCCATCCCCCTATGAGTGGGGAGGGTAGTAGTGACAGGCATCCAGGCCCCCTGAGTAGGGGTGGTGGTAGTGGTAGGCATCCAGGCCCCCTGAGTAGGGGTGGTGGTAGTGGTAGGCATCCATCCCCCTATGAGTGGGGATGGTAGTAGTGGCAGGCATCCATCCCCCTATTAGTGGGGATGGTATTAGTGGTAGGCATCCATCCCCCTATGAGTGGGGAGGGTAGTAGTGACAGGCATCCATCCCCCTATGAGTGGGGATGGTATTAGTGGTAGGCATCCATCCCCCTATGAGTGGGGAGGGTAGTAGTGACAGGCATCCAGGCCCCCCTGAGTAGGGGTGGTGGTAGTGGTAGGCATCCAGGCCCCTATGAGTGGGGATGGTAGTAGTGGCAGGCATCCATCCCCCTATGAGTGGGGATGGTAGTAGTGGCAGGCATCTATCCCCCTATGAGTGGGGATGGTATTAGTGGCAGGCATCCATCCCCCTATGAGTGGGGAGGGTAGTAGTGACAGGCATCCAGGCCCCCTGAGTAGGGGTGGTGGTAGTGGTAGGCATCCAGGCCCCCTGAGTAGGGGTGGTGGTAGTGGTAGACATCCATCCCCCTATGAGTGGGGATGGTAGTAGTGGCAGGCATCCATCCCCCTATGAGTGGGGATGGTATTAGTGGTAGGCATCCATCCCCCTATGGGTGGGGAGGGTAGTAGTGACAGGCATCCAGGCCCCCTGAGTAGGGGTGGTGGTAGTGGTAGGCATCCATCCCCCTATGAGTGGGGATGGTAGTAGTGGCAGGCATCCATCCCCCTATGAGTGGGGATGGTAGTAGTGGCAGGCATCCATCCCCCTATGAGTGGGGATGGTATTAGTGGTAGGCATCCATCCCCCTATGAGTGGGGAGGGTAGTAGTGACAGGCATCCAGGCCCCCTGAGTAGGGGTGGTGGTAGTGGTAGGCATCCAGGCCCCCTGAGTAGGGGTGGTGGTAGTGGTAGACATCCATCCCCCTATGAGTGGGGATGGTAGTAGTGGCAGGCATCCATCCCCCTATGAGTGGGGATGGTATTAGTGGTAGGCATCCATCCCCCTATGGGTGGGGAGGGTAGTAGTGACAGGCATCCAGGCCCCCTGAGTAGGGGTGGTGGTAGTGGTAGGCATCCATCCCCCTATGAGTGGGGATGGTAGTAGTGGCAGGCATCCATCCCCCTATGAGTGGGGATGGTAGTAGTGGCAGGCATCCATCCCCCTATGAGTGGGTATGTTATTAGTGGTAGGTATCCATCCCCCTATGAGTGGGGAGGGTAGTAGTGACAGGCATCCAGGCCCCCCTGAGTAGGGGTGGTGGTAGTGGTAGGCATCCAGGCCTCTATGAGTGGGGATGGTAGTAGTGGCAGGCATCCATCCCCCTATGAGTGGGGATGGTAGTAGTGGCAGGCATCCATCCCCCTATGAGTGGGGATGGTATTAGTGGCAGGCATCCATCACCCTATGAGTGGGGAGGGTAGTAGTGACAGGCATCCAGGCCCCCCTGAGTAGGGGTGGTGGTAGTGGTAGGCATCCAGGCCCCCCTGAGTAGGGGTGGTGGTAGTGGTAGGCATCCATCCCCCTATGAGTGGGGATGGTAGTAGTGGCAGGCATCCATCCCCCTATGAGTGGGGATGGTATTAGTGGTAGGCATCCAGCCCCCTATGAGTGGGGAGGGTAGTAGTGACAGGCATCCAGGCCCCCCTGAGTAGGGGTGGTGGTAGTGGTAGGCATCCAGGCCCCTATGAGTGGGGATGGTAGTAGTGCCAGACATCCATCCCCCTATGAGTGGGGATGGTAGTAGTGGCAGGCATCCATCCCCCTATGAGTGGGGATGGTATTAGTGGCAGGCATCCATCCCCCTATGAGTGGGGAGGGTAGTAGTGACAGGCATCCAGGCCCCCCTGAGTAGGGGTGGTGGTAGTGGTAGGCATCCATCCCCCTATGAGTGGGGATGGTAGTAGTGGCAGGCATCCATCCCCCTATGAGTGGGGATGGTATTAGTGGTAGCCATCAGGCCCCTATGGGTGTGTATGGCATTGGTGATAGCCATCCCGCCCCTATGGTTCTGCTGTTGCTAGTGTACGTCATTTGTGCATCCCTATGTGTGTGTGACATATTTCGGGTACATGTCGTTTGTTTGTGTTGTGGGTGTTTGACTTACCGTCTGCGTCGTACGCGTCCGTACCGGTCCCGGTAATAGATGTAGAGTATTGGTAGGGCCTGCGCGATGGGATTCATGGTTGGGTCGCCTCGCTCGGGTTTCTCGTGGCTTCGACTCGTACTCGCCGCTGGCTTGTCCGTCTCGTCGCCGTGGATCGTCTTGTGGCGCGAATCGGAGCTTATGTACAGCTCTCCCGGATGCTCTGACGTGCCGGACGTAGCGACGGGTTCGGCGCGTACGGAAGGCGCATCGTACTAGTCCGGCCAGAAGGTGCTGTGTATTTGGTTCCGTGCCACTCAATTCGGCGTTTACGGATTCGGCTCGGGCGGGGACAGGTGCTGAAATGGGTAAGTACGGCTCGCTCGGAATCTGGGCTGTTATGTGCATCGTACTTGCTCGTTGGGATGACTGTTCGAATCGGTCGGGAAACACGCATTCGGCTGGGTTTTTATCCGGACGAATAGTATTAGGTGCGCTTCCGGCCCGAATCGGAATCGGCCCCTGAGTGTAGATTTTTGTAGGTGCCTCCATAGGCATTGATTAAAATGGTAATAACACCCATGAATTGAGGTATGGGGGTATGTTTTGAGTATAGCATTTATCATAGATTGTTCAAAATCTATAATTATTTTCTGAGGAAAATAATTATTTGTCTCTTGTTTTATTTTATTTAGCATTTCTATATAGGTTGCATTGTGTTTGTTAGGCAGCAAGGCGTAAATAAAGGGAATGTTACAATTTCGATGTAGGGCATGGATAGTATAGAGTTGGAAGAATGGTTTGGGACATATTGTGAAACTCCCATCCATCATCCATATCTCAGCTTGTTGAAGTCTTACTAAATTGTTTGCTGTACCAAACATTATTATTCTCTTTTCATTGCATTTATTATCATAGAGAATAAAGGGTTATTTATTGAAAGTAATAGCTAATTCTGGTGGAATTATTACTTCATCAAAAGTTTTAGGAGTTGGTGTGGGAGTTGTTGTAGCCCTTTTTGTGCGTGCTGTGGTTCTTTTTAATGAAGCTATTGATGGCATTTGTCCAGTTGCTTCTTTGGGGACTCTAGGCAGCTGTTCTTTTAGAATTGCACTGGTGGGTCTTTGTGAACTTGTGCTAGCCTCTTTGATGTTTTCAAGTGCACCTCTAACTTCAATTTCTGTAATATTTGGGGTTGATTATGTTCCCTGGTGTACATTACAGTTGTTTCTCGGGTAGTAGCACGACCGTAACACTTATTGGAATAATATTTAGAACATTTCCAATTGACTTTTAGGCCAGTTTGTTTCTCCTGGGTGTAGACATACCCCATGTAACATAATAACATTTTTCCTTTCTGGGATGTTATAAATTGTGCTCCTTCTGTCATTTTGATGGTGAAAATTCTATAATATATGTATATAAGAATTATTAAAAGTATTCTTATAAATGTTAATGTTTTAAAAATACATATTTTCACAATATACTTACAAAGTTGGTATGTAGATGCTTGAAAATGATGATTTTGATTCTTTCCTCTTAAGTAGTTTATTTTTCAGGAAAAAAATGAAAGTAGATTTTATTATTTGTTTTAGAACATTTTTATATGGAGTGGGGTGGGTGTTTGGAATGGATTTTGGGTTTGGGTGGGTGTTTTACAGGTTTATTTAATGCATTTTGAACAATACTTACTTTATTAGCTGGATTGTTTTAGGGTGTCCTCTGTAATTTTGTTGTTTTGTTTAGAGTTGTCTGTAGTGGAAATATAAAATAGAACAAAGATATAAATTAGTTATTTGAGTATGAATGTTATTATTTAGAGAACATTAGTTTAACAGTTTTTTAGGATATTTTAATTTACTTACTTTTAGTAGATTTATAGAGGTTTTGGTTTGCTGATGTTCTTGCTTCAGGTAGAAAACCAGCACAGTTTATCCTTCTTTAGGTTTGTTGGTATGAGGTGTAAAATAAGAGTCAGATTTGTTGGTTTATATAGGGTTTATTAAATTGTTAGTTTAATTTCATTGGTAGGTTTTAAACTTGTGTGATTTTATTGGTTAATCTTTATTGTTTTAATTGTTTTGGAAGTTGTTTTCCTTATATGGAAAACGCTAATTAAGAGTCAGTTCTTTTTTTTCCTCTTCTTATGTTTAAAATTATTGGATTATGTGTTATAATATATATAAAATGCAAGACAATGATTTTATATGATGAAAGTTTAAATGTATAAATGTGATAATAGTGTATTTTATAATTTAGTTTTTAGTTATGTATTTATTCTTTGAAAAAATATGTGTTTAATTTAATTTGATATGTAACGTATGTTTATGTATTTATTTGTATTTATGGTGTTTAATTTTGTATGTTTTCTCAAGTTTTGTATAGTCGATAATTTTAAAATTACGATATTTTAGCTGTCGATATGTTTGTGGTTGATATTTTAGACATAGGGGTCGATTCCGATTCGGGCCAGAAAAAGCACCGACCGACTCGGATCCGGAAAAAATACCGACCGACACGTACCAGTGGCGCCCGACACGCCAAGTACGATGCAAGCCGCGATAAATCCGACCGACACGTCAGGAAACCAAGCCGACCGACCGAGCCGCTCGGAAAATAGCAATCCGGCCGGAAAAACACGCGAATCCAACCGACCGACACGCACCCGGAACAAATCCGACCGAATCGTACCCGCCAACTCCAACCCGCAAAGTACGATGCAAGGCGCGAAAAACACGACCGAGTCGGACGGAGGACAAGCCGTACGACCGACACGCATACAAAACCGAGCCGAAGCAACACAATACACCGCGACCGACGCGTACGCAGCATACAAAACTGCACAAACACAGCGTGAACGAAACGGAAAACACCGTACGAGACCAATGCAGGGTCCGACTCGGTCACAAGAACGTTTCCAACATACACAAACAGCACAAAGGAAAAATCAACCAAAAAAAGGCCAAACAAGCAATTACCAAGCCAATAAATACTGGGGGGGTGGGGACAGAGAACAAAGACACACCCACAACTCCACCTATATAAAGGACACAAATCACTACCATGAGCCTTTGCAAATGCCATTTCACTGCCAGCACCCAAGAGAAAGCAACCACACACCCACAGCTCATCCCTCACACAAGCCACACACCATCAGCACACCAACAAATACCTACCTCACATACACCCAGCAAAACACACACTCACACACCCTCACCTGCACACCAACACACACATCACTCACCATCACCACCCATCACCATGCCCCCCAAGAAGAATCCCAAGTTCCTAGATTGTGAATTGGAAGTCCTGGTAGACGAGATCCTCAGGGTGGAGCCACAGCTGTTTGGCACTCTGGTCCAACAGACCCCCATGTCGCAGAAAACCAAGATGTGGGAGAGGATCATCAACAGGGTGAACGCCCAATCATCATGTCGGCGCACAAAGACGGACATCCAGAACAGGTGGTATGACGTGCGCAGGAGGGTACGGGACCTGCTGAAGATAGACTACAGCAACAGCCAACAGACCGGCAGTGGCCCTCCTGCCAAGCCAATATACCTCAGGCCCTGGGAGGAGAAGGTGCGGGCCATCCTTCCGCCAGTGAGCGTATATGGACTAGAGAACATCCCAGAGCCTGGTGAGTACACAACAAATGTACACAATAAACTGCCACAAAACACACACATCACTGTCAAGGGGAGAGTCAAACCATGCACACATAGCAATTACACAGCAACTAGAACAGAATCATCCCAAAATGTGTATGTCAGTCAGATAAACACAACACATGCCATCAAAAAAGTCACATCCAACTGTGCCAACACATGTACAAACACAACCACAACTACAGCTAGGCAGTGGCACAAATAGAACTAACACACATCCACACATGTAGCCACCACAACAACACCAACACACAGTGAAGACCACTCAAAGGAAGGAATTCTGTGTATGCTGGCCAAGTCAGTGTAGCCAATAGCATCATGGGAGTCGCAGTGACACATATTGCCCCCCCCACAACTGTCCCATCAACACCACCCTGAACCATGCTCAAATCACAGGGAGTGGAGAAGGACTCACAAGATGGCTGACACTGGCTACTGCTGGGGGAGCACAAGGCCCTGCTGCCAACTGTGCACCAACAAACAGCAGGACACCACTGACTGACATCCTGAGAGACAACTTACACTCCCTGCAATGCAAGCACGTTCCATGGTGGGCTATCTGGCTGGCTGGATGGGAAGGGGGACTTGCAGCACTGACCATAGTCACCAGCACCTCCCCTCACACCCCCCCCAACACAAACTCCACAGTACCCACCTGGTAGAATGCAATGCCCTCCATCCCAACACAAGATCCCACAAAGCACCACCACCCTGGCTTATGTTGTGTGAAGCACAGGGACACTCTTGGGACTCTTAGCCAAACAACTGCCAGGACAACACTCCCAGCCATCCTGTCAGCACAGCCAGCCCACCCCACAGGGAAGCAGAGTCAAAAGGAAGGAAGCATGGGCATGCTGGGAAGGGGGTGGAGGCAATAGCATGATGGGAGTCGTAGTCACAGACATTGCTCAGCCTCACAACTGGCCCATCAACACCACCCTGAACCATGCTCACATCACAGGGAGTGGAGAAGGACTCACAAGATGGCTGACACTGGCTACTGCTGTGGGGAGCACAAGGCCCTGCTGCCAACTGTGCACCAACAAACAGCAGGACACCACTGACTGACATCCTGAGAGACAACTTACACTCCCTGCAATGCAAGCACGTTCCATGGTGGGCTATCTGGCTGGCTGGATGGGAAGGGGGACTTGCAGCACTGACCATAGTCACCAGCACCTCCCCTCACACCCCCCCCAACACAAACTCCACAGTACCCACCTGGTAGAATGCAATGCCCTCCATCCCAACACAAGATCCCACAAAGCACCACCACCCTGGCTTATGTTGTGTGAAGCACAGGGACACTCTTGGGACTCTTAGCCAAACAACTGCCAGGACAACACTCCCAGCCATCCTGTCAGCACAGCCAGCCCACCCCACAGGGAAGCAGAGTCAAAAGGAAGGAAGCATGGGCATGCTGGGAAGGGGGTGGAGGCAATAGCATGATGGGAGTCGTAGTCACAGACATTGCTCAGCCTCACAACTGGCCCATCAACACCACCCTGAACCATGCTCACATCACAGGGAGTGGAGAAGGACTCACAAGATGGCTGACACTGGCTACTGCTGTGGGGAGCACAAGGCCCTGCTGCCAACTGTGCACCAACAAACAGCAGGACACCACTGACTGACATCCTGAGAGACAACTTACACTCCCTGCAATGCAAGCACGTTCCATGGTGGGCTATCTGGCTGGCTGGATGGGAAGGGGGACTTGCAGCACTGACCATAGTCACCAGCACCTCCCCTCACACCCCCCCCCAACACAAACTCCACAGTACCCACCTGGTAGAATGCAATGCCCTCCATCCCAACACAAGATCCCACAAAGCACCACCACCCTGGCTTATGTTGTGTGAAGCACAGGGACACTCTTGGGACTCTTAGCCAAACAACTGCCAGGACAACACTCCCAGCCATCCTGTCAGCACAGCCAGCCCACCCCACAGGGAAGCAGAGTCAAAAGGAAGGAAGCATGGGCATGCTGGGAAGGGGGTGGAGGCAATAGCATGATGGGAGTCGTAGTCACAGACATTGCTCAGCCTCACAACTGGCCCATCAACACCACCCTGAACCATGCTCACATCACAGGGAGTGGAGAAGGACTCACAAGATGGCTGACACTGGCTACTGCTGTGGGGAGCACAAGGCCCTGCTGCCAACTGTGCACCAACAAACAGCAGGACACCACTGACTGACATCCTGAGAGACAACTTACACTCCCTGCAATGCAAGCACGTTCCATGGTGGGATATCTGGCTGGCTGGGTGGGAAGGGGGACTTGCAGCACTGACCATAGTCACCAGCACCTCCCCTCACACCCCCCCCAACACAAACTCCACAGTACCCACCTGGTAGAATGCAATGCCCTCCATCCTAACACAAGATCCCACAAAGCACCACCACCCTGGCTTATGTTGTGTGAAGCACAGGGACACTCTTGGGACTCTTAGCCAAACAACTGCCAGGACAACACTCCCAGCCATCCTGTCAGCACAGCCAGCCCACCCCACAGGGAAGCAGAGTCAAAAGGAAGGAAGCATGGGCATGCTGGGAAGGGGGTGGAGGCAATAGCATGATGGGAGTCGTAGTCACAGACATTGCTCAGCCTCACAACTGGCCCATCAACACCACCCTGAACCATGCTCACATCACAGGGAGTGGAGAAGGACTCACAAGATGGCTGACACTGGCTACTGCTGTGGGGAGCACAAGGCCCTGCTGCCAACTGTGCACCAACAAACAGCAGGACACCACTGACTGACATCCTGAGAGACAACTTACACTCCCTGCAATGCAAGCACGTTCCATGGTGGGATAACTGACTGGGTGGGTGGGTGGGTGGGAAGGAGGTCTGGCTGTCAACCAAACACAATCAATGCAGACCATGTTCACACCCCAGAGAATACATAGAAATGCCCAAATAATGCAGGACAATGTGCCACACCAATATCAACCCCTGACTGTGACGACTTAGGACAATACAATGTACAGGCCCGCACCCCGAGGCACAGTCACAACTGTCAGGTGTGTCAACCACTGATGCCTGCAGAAACATGACATACATTGTTTGTGTCTCCCAAAAACAGGTGATGATAGGGACACAGCAGCAGACGCTGAGGAGTCCCAGTCCCAGGCTCAAGAGGATGCCGAGCTCACTGGCGTCGTACAGCCTCTGTCCTCCTCGGACGATGAAGAACAACCTGGCACATCCGGTGCAAGTCAACATGCTGCACCAGCAGGACCACCAGCTGCAGCACCAGCAGGTCCACCAGCTGCACCCCCTGCACCCACCCCTCCAACGACTGTCACCACGAATACCATCCCTGCCGACATGGACAGAATAAGGAACAACACCAGCGCAGTGACCCTGGACCAACCTGGGGCCATGGACACCACCACCACCACCAACCCCCAAGGTGGACCAGGGTTATCTGTGCGTGCAACTGCACACACTGCACATGTCAGCAGGGGTGGTGGGAGGGGTGGGAGACAGAGGTCGCTGCTTGCAGACGTTGCTGGTGTGCATGAAGACCCACAACTGGTACGCATAGCTGATGCGTACCAGTCCAGCACCGGAGAGCTCAGCCAGGTAGTGGGGCTCCTCAGAGACATCAAACAGCAGCAGGCTGCCCATCATGCCCGCTTGGACTCCCACATGTCCCAAGTGGAGTCACACATGTCACGTGTGGACTCCCACATGTCACGTGTGGACTCCCACATGACCCGCGTGGAGTCCAAGTGGGATGTACTACATGAGATGACGGCGGTGCACAGGGACATTTTACAATGCCTCCGCCAGATGAACAGCAACCAGTCCACACCTCCCTGTGTGCCAACAACATCTGGTACCGAACAAACTGCAACTGCCACAGGGAGGGAGGAGGACTCTGGCGGAGAGTCCCCTGCACCGCAGCAGCCTGCACTTGAGGGCCCCCCCCAAGAAGAGGGGTCGTCCGAGGAGGGGAAAGTGAGAGGCTGATGGCCAAGCGCAACTCCCAGGAAGCCTGAACCTGTTCTGGATTTTCGCCTTTGTGCACAGACTGTTCACCCTGTTGATGGCAACACTACTCCCACACATTGCATGGGGAGTATAAGTTGGAACAATGTGTCAGACAACAGTGGCCCCGATACTGGGGATCCTGTCTACCTGGACTTTCTATTCATCTAGGAACTTGGGATTGCAAGATTCATGTACAGCACAATCCATCCTATGCACTATTATCACAATAAACACACTAATACACCATACTTGCCTCTGTCGTGATTCCAACGTGGGTGCTGTTATGGGGATGATGAACTGCAAAATTACACAGTGTATGCGAACTGCAACAGCAAGGACAACACAGGCATGTGAGTACAGGCAACGTGACACATATGAGGGAGACACACCACCAGGGCTACACAACACATACACACCTAGGCCATCTGACTCATTGCCTACACTGATGTTGCCAGGGAAGACGGTGCAATGCACAGACACCACACCCATTCCCAGTTGTAGTCAAGTAGCCCACAGGTGCAGTAAGCAAATGGCAGTCAAATGTGTGACCACAGACAACGCACATCACTAAGTGAAGCACATGTTTATTACACAGTAGCAACATGCCGTAACCATTACAGATGCAAGGTAACCCCACCTGGTAGCGGGCACACAGTCAACAACTGTAGACAGAAGGAAGTCCATGGGTGTGGCGCACATCACCTGTAGGGACACAACAGCTACCAGCCTGGATGTGCAATCACGTCGTCGGTGGACACAGTTGACCAAACGAATCTGAAAGTACCCTGTGAAGGACAGAAATGACACACAGTCAAAAGCAATGCAGTACAGGACAGAACAGCAAAACTCATGCACAATACATGTTACAAGATACCCACCCAGAACCAAGTTAGCATGTCAACACTGTTGGGGAGTACAGCCCACCTGTCACCACACATCGCAACACACATCCTGTCAAGTAGCCCATGGACACACTCCAACAGCACCAGAGCACCACCCACACATCATGCCAACTCACATCATTCACATGACACCTCAGGATACTCACATTCAGCTAAAGAAGTTGGTGATGAGCTGTGTGCGGACATCACCATCACCATCATCATCATCATCGTCACTGGCATCGTGGTCCAGGCCAGGATCCTCCACAGGTGGCGGATGTTGGTCATCGTCATCCTGGATGAGAGGCAACTCCTTCCGCACTGCCAGGTTGTGGAGCATGCAGCAGACGATGATAATCTTGCACACTTTTGCAGGGGCATATGGGAGGGACCCTCCGGTCTTGTCCAGGCAGCGGAAGCGGCTCTTCAGGAGACCAAAGGTCCGCTCAATCACTCTCCTGGTCCGACCATGTGCCTCATTGTAGCGCATCTGGGCAGGTGTCACAGGGTTCCTGAGGGGTGTCAGCAACCACGGCATGTTGGGGTATCCCGAGTCACCTACGGACAGACAAGTGCACATCAGCTGACTTGGAAAAGTGGGCGGAATACTACAGATCAGATCACACACAATGGCACAAAGTCAGTACACACCGACAAGCCAGGCACGCTGGTTCTGCATCTGTGCCATCAACCTGGGGATGCGACTACTCCTCATCACAAAGGCATCGTGTGCTGAACCAGGGAAACGGGCACACACGTGTGTGATGGTCATGTCTGCAAGACACACCACCAGTGCATTGACCGAGTGGTAGTGCTTGCGGTTCCTGTAGGCCTGCTCCTGGGCCTGTGGTGGTACCAAAGCCACATGTGTCCCATCAATGGAGCCAATGACATGCGGCATCCTCCCCAGGGCATAAAAGTCACTCTTCACGTCAGTGAGTCGTCGCAGTCTAGGGAAATAGATGTACCGGTTCAGGAAGAGCAACATTGCCGCCAAAACATCGCGGAGCACACGGCTGAACATGGTCTGTGACATCCCACCAGCAGACGCCACAGTATGTTGGAAGGTACCGGTGGCAAAGAAGTGTAGGGCTGCCATCACCTTCACCTTGGGGGTCAGCGCTGTAGGATACGGCCGGCCAGGCTGCAAATGTGGGGACAACTGCACTGCAAAATCCTCAATCAGCTGCCTGGTGAAGCGGTACCGTCGGATGCTGTCCCGTTCCACCATCGTTGCCAGGTCTGGGAATGGCCGATGGACAGCAGGAGCCCTGCAGTGCAGAGGAGAAGTAAGCAAGATCGTCAGTCACCCCACATATGCGGCATTGAACACACTCAAGATCCCAACATACATCATCATGAGGCACAACTACATGAAGTGTGCAGTACCGGAACGACATTTATGGTACATACATGGCCAACATCTGTCAACACGGTCCTACAGGTGGCATCAATTTGTCCCTGTTTGGCCCATTGGATATCATGATGCTGTGTCACAGTCACCCCCAGTGACATGTGAGGACAGATGTGCCCCAGGCACCACAGCTCAACGACAGGCACATTCCCAGGGACCCTGTAATGCCACATGGACACTGGCATCACCTGGAGTATCATGTGTACACCACAACAAAACAAACATGACCCCCACAGGTAGTGGCCACACTTGCCATGGCAGGAGAGCCATGGACGTCTGTGACACACACGCACAACATCAGAGTCCATGCACACACAACGTGGATGTGGAGACTGTCTCCCATTGTGCACATGAAATCAGAGACATTGTAAACACTACATGCACAAAGACTGTGGAGGGCCATCACTATTGTGCCACTGGGACACCCTGGCTCAAACATACCGTCCCACATGGGACTCACGGGGTATGTGACATGACATACACAAACACCACTGTGAAATGTGACCATGGCACATGCACAGATATGAACAGTTGCACATCACAGTGGTCACGTACACGTAACACCCATGATCCTGTCCCCATGAACACGTGCACAGCCTGGGGGTGGCTGCCCACAGGTGACACCCACAGGACAACATGTACACCAACATACACACAATAGGAAATGCAGCCTTACATGCCTTATGATAAGGTTTGGACAGGCTGTCGTGATGTAGGTGTGCCCCTCACTCCCTGGGAGCTATCTGTGGCTGGCATATGTCCATCTGAGACAGGCATGCTGACATATGCCAGTCACATGTACAGTGATGCGTTGTACTGCAATGGACCTATCGGTGCCTCCGGCCGGCCCATTGCATTCAATGTGTGCGGGTACGCGTTGTACCCCTGTGCGCGTTGAACAGCAATGGACCGATCGGTGCCTCCGGCCGGCCCATTGCATTCAATGTGTGCGGGTACGCGTTGTACCCCTGTGCGCGTTGAACAGCAATGGACCGATCGGTGCCTCCGGCCGGCCCATTGCATTCAATGTGTGCGGGTACGCGTTGTACCCCTGTGCGCGTTGAACAGCAATGGACCGATCGGTGCCTCCGGCCGGCCCATTGCATTCAATGTGTGCGGGTACGCGTTGTACCCCTGTGCGCGTTGAACAGCAATGGACCGATCGGTGCCTCCGGCCGGCCCATTGCATTCAATGTGTGCGGGTACGCGTTGTACCCCTGTGCGCGTTGAACAGCAATGGACCGATCGGTGCCTCCGGCCGGCCCATTGCATTCAATGTGTGCGGGTACGCGTTGTACCCCTGTGCGCGTTGTACTGCAATGGACCGATCGGTGCCTCCGGCCGGCCCATTGCATTCAATGTGTGCGGGTACGCGTTGTACCCCTGTGCGCGTTGAACAGCAATGGACCGATCGGTGCCTCCGGCCGGCCCATTGCATTCAATGTGTGCGGGTACGCGTTGTACCCCTGTGCGCGTTGAACAGCAATGGACCGATCGGTGCCTCCGGCCGGCCCATTGCATTCAATGTGTGCGGGTACGCGTTGTACCCCTGTGCGCGTTGAACAGCAATGGACCGATCGGTGCCTCCGGCCGGCCCATTGCATTCAATGTGTGCGGGTACGCGTTGTACCCCTGTGCGCGTTGTACTGCAATGGACCGATCGGTGCCTCCGGCCGGCCCATTGCATTCAATGTGTGCGGGTACGCGTTGTACCCCTGTGCGCGTTGAACAGCAATGGACCGATCGGTGCCTCCGGCCGGCCCATTGCATTCAATGTGTGCGGGTACGCGTTGTACCCCTGTGCGCGTTGTACTGCAATGGACCGATCGGTGCGCACCCATTGACAATGGGCTTGCCTGGCAACGGACGCGTTTTCGAATATTCGAACGAGTCGGTTGCTGGAAAATCAGTTGGTCACCCACAACAATGTTGCAAAATCATGTATGTCATGAAGTTGAAGATTTGAAGGATGCTGTGGGCGTGTTTTGGTGCTGCTATTCCATGGATTGGCCAGATTCAGAAGATGCAAACGACTTGGACCTATCTCTTTGGACACAAGGGACAGTATCTGCCTCTCCAGCACATATATATTGCTGCATGTTCCCCTGAGAGCCCACTTGCCTGCACTACATGCTCCAGGACGACATCTGCCACTGCACTGCTGCTGTCTCTGCCCCTCTGGACCCTGCAATGGCACGTACTGTGGAGAGAGCCCCAGCCTTCAGCCTTGAAGAGAACCAGGCCCTGCTGGACAGCCTACTTCCACAGTACAGCAAGCTGTATGGGACACCAGGGGAGCAGGTGAGTGTTCTGTGCACTGCCTTTCTGAATGTGCATTTTGTCTGACTAGCAAGGCTGAGAGTCAGCACACCACTGGCTAGCAGGCTCACTGAGTAGTTGTCACCCCCATAGTGTGTAGTGACTTGCACTGGACAGGTATGGTGCAGTGACAGTGCTTCTGAACAGGGTTTTACTCCCCATGCTATGATACCATGTAGTGACTTCTGGAAAACTGTCCATGGGCAGCCGTGCACTGCCTGGGTACACCATGTGCCCCTATGATTGCGACATGTAAATGCAACTGTGTCATGCACGGATATGTTGCATGTGTAGTAATGTCCTTATCACTTTGTCATCCTGACAGGCTTCTGCCCATCGGAAGCATGAGATCTGGAAGGACATCGTCCGGGCTGTCCGGTCCGTGGGGGTCTACAAGCGCCGGATCCGCAACTGCCAAAAGAGGTGGCAGGACCTTCGGGGCTGGACCCGGAGGATTGCACGGGTCCAGCTGAAGCTGTCGCCTCCTCGCAGGAGGGGCGGAACACGGACCCTGACCCCCCACATGCTCAGGATCCTGGCGGTGGTCTTTCCAGACCTGGATGGGCAGCTGAAGGCCAGAGAGCAGCAAGGAGGGGGTGAGTCAAAGACTGCACTGTGTACTCTGTCTAACATGTTATGTGCCCTCCTCGGGCCAGGTTGAACTGCCACAGTACAGCAGTCATGTTGTCCAGGAGCCATGTCCCTCTATTGTGCACTGCCCACTCCTCATCTGATACCCAGGTGTGGCCCTTACATGCAGGGAATTCTGTCACTTAGGACTGTGTCCTTGCAGTTTGCTTGACTCAAGGTGGGAGACAGCATCTGTTTCCCTGACTCTGTGGTGGGCATCATGGGTGGGTCCATTGCTTACACAATGCCTGTATTCTGACATGTATTCAGCGTGTTACTTTGATCTGTGGTCCAATTGCTGAGCTGATCCACCACATGTGGCTGGGGTACCTGGCACACACCCATGCTGCGGGTGGGAACAATGTTTGGGCCCCAGGAGTATGTATATGACGTGTGTCACACATACTTAGCCAGCTGCCTACAGTCCAGGGCTCATCCCTCATTCATGTGGGGCTGGACAGTCATGCCTACTCCAGGCCATACAATACACTCTGTACTCCCACTCCCGTGTATCAGAGGACACATTGTGCACAGTGATTTGCCCCTCAGGTGTCTGCCTCTGTGTCAGTGTGCTGTGGATTAGTCGCCAGGACTGCTGTGGAGTTTCTTGGTAGGGGCTCAGCATGCCACTGGAGATGTGACCATAGGAGACGATACTTGTGTGACACATAGGTGTCTGATCAGCTGCCCATGCAGACTGGGGCATGTAAATGTGAAGTTCAGGCAGCTGTTCCCCATGCACAGCAGAGTGTGAGGGGCTCAGGTTCAGAGGGTAGTGTCACAGGTCTCCCATATGTCCAATAGGTATGACCTGGACAGATGAGGGTTAAGAGGATGTGTTGTGGGGGGATGTACATGTGCACTTGTGCAGCTCCAGGACTTGCATTCCCCATGACCTACTATTGTGACACAGTGCAGAGTGTTGTTGTCTGGCTGCAAAGTCATACATCACTGAGACAGTGATGTATGACTTTGCAGTCATGCCTCCGCCATGGCATGTGTCTACTGATTGGTGATCCTGCAGGGGAGTGACATGTGCTACATGCACACCATAGTGGCGCTGGCTATCAGGACATGGGTGCATCATGGTGTCTGTCGCTGGTATGCATCACATGCATTTCCTATTTGACTCTGGGCATCCCTTACATCCGTAAACCTGTACTGACTCAGTGGCAAGAGCTGTGATGTGTCCACACCGTGTTCTCTGCACTGTCCAACTACTGTGTACTTGGTGCATGTGTCAAC
Source organism: Calotriton arnoldi (assembly GCA_963921515.1). NCBI lineage: Eukaryota > Metazoa > Chordata > Amphibia > Caudata > Salamandridae > Calotriton > Calotriton arnoldi. The sequence goes on along the minus strand of CAWUFW010007013.1, from coordinate 662,338 downwards.
ACTGGGGTGTTGCAATCCAACAGACACCAGACAGATGGGTGCAAGGCCATGTGGGATGTGAGTGCCATGCTTGGCATCAGACTGACAATTGACTTCTCCTGTTCAATTAGTGCACTTTTAGCAATGTACAACTAATGATGCCAGGGCTTGCTCTGTGATGTGCTGTGCTCACAGTGGTGTGTGCGTTATGTGCAGGTGACTGATGTCTGTCTGTTTCCCCATTGTTTGCAGATACATCCACGGCCACGGAAGGGGACAGCTCCACGGACCAGGAGGAGCCGGAGAGCCAGACTGGGTCAGCAGCCGAGGAGTGGTCGGAGGGACCCAGTGGCACGGAGGGCGAGGGGAGCCACACCGAGGAGTCCTCAGCAGCATCCACCTCAGCTGAGGACCAGAGCAACTCGGAGGATGACTCCCTTGTGGAGGCGGGTGTCAGCAGCCACCACACCCCAGCTAGTGTTGCTGTCCCCGCCACCACCAGCACCACCACCGCCCTCCCATCGGCTCCCATTCCCCAGGTCCGTGGAGGCTCCCATGTCCGGGAGCGTGTCTCCTTTGGGCCAGGCACCGCACCCCCTGCCCCTGTGTCCCCTGCTGCCCTGAGTGAGGAGTCTGTGTACCTCCTTCGCCAGCTCCATGTAGGGCAGACAGCCATGCTGAGTGTCCTCCATGCGCACACCGCGCTGTTGACTCAGCTGGTGTCGTTCATGGAGGGCATCTCATCGGGCATGTCTGACCTACAGAGGGGCAATAGGTCCATGGACTCCTCCCTGACGGCAGCAGTGTCCCTCCTCAAACGGTCCCTCACCCCTCCTGCCTCTGCTCCATCCACACTCCCCAGCACCTTACCCATCCCAGGCACACACACACTGGCACACACCAGCACACACACATCCAGCACACTGACACACACGCCAATGACAAAACGCACACGCAAGCACATTCAGGGGACTGAAGCCAGACTCACAGGGGATGGGGCCCTGGAACACACACACGCATCCACATGCACTGCGCAGTCCTCAGTTCCCTCTCCCTCCAAAGCACCCTCCCTTGCCTCACCTGCAACCCCAAAGTCACAGCAGCTCTTCCTCTGTGACCTCGGCCTCTTCCCCACCGATGAAGCTGCTCCAGCATCCCGGGGGAAGAGGAAGCCCACCCACACGGAGCAGAGTGCCCCTCGTCCCCGGACACCCTCCCCCAGGCGCAGACGGACTGAGGCCCCCACCCGCAAGTCCCCCGGAGTGCTAAGAGCAAGACCCCGCCACCGCCCTGCAGCTCAGGCACAAGGTCTCCATCCTCCATCCCTCAGGCCCCCACTGCACAGGTGCCCCCACCACACCCTGCCCCAGGTTCCCCCACCCACAGATATACCATCCCCAAGATGCTCCGGCCTTCTCCCCTGCCACTTGCTCTCCCAGCACCACACCCCCCGCTGCGCTTGTCTGTGCCACTGATGTGGTGAGGGTGTCCCCCCTCTGTCCAACCCACCTTGCCTGTTCCCCATTCTCCTCCCCTGGAGGTAGGCACTGCAGTGGAGTCCACTACCGCCCTGTCTGACTTGGGCACTGCAGTGGCGGACCTGTCCACCCCATCTGCAGGGTCCACTGCAGTTGTGCCGGCACCCACGACATCTGTGTCATGCCCCCCAGTTGTGCCGGCACACACCATGTCAGACACCTCCACTGCAGTTGTCAGTGGCTCTCCAGCACCCACCACCCCTTCCCTGACTCCCCTGGTGAGCCCTGATCCTGTCCCTGCGGTGCCTGGCCTGCCCCCCGGTTGCCCCTCCTAGTGGATTGTCCCTGGTATTGTGCAGGCATGCGTAGGGTGACATCTGCCAGTGTCACCCTGTTTGAACTTTGACAATGGACTGGCCATTGGCCTTTGCTCTTTTTTCAGGACTTCGTTTGGCCTCAACACATATGCTGAATAAAGCAACTTTCTTTTCTCTAGTGCTCATGCTTCAGATGTACATGTTGTTGGTGCAGCTAACCATGCCCTTGCTGCAGTGATGGTGATATCTGGTCTCATGATTATGAAGTGTTACTGTGCAGGAACCCATGTGGTCCAGGGGGAATGTGTCCTATCATGTGGTGTATCCATGTCATCAATAGCAGCATCTGAGGGTGTCATGTGTTCAGTATTTGGCAATGGGTTTCCTACTTACATTGGCAATTTCATATCTGTGGCTTCCACCCCTGCACATCTGTTGTGCCTGCCATCGTTGCATTTGTCTACTTCCCTGACCGTGTTGCCATCTCCAGTGGACATGCAGGTTTGGGCATCAATGGGGAGGGACTCATCCGTGTAGTCAGTGCAACATTGCTATACAAGTGTGTTGGATCTGTGCTGATGATTCCGTTGGCACATCCATGACCAGGCTGATGTGATGGGAGCCCTCATTTGGTGCTAATTGTTGATTGTGTGACCAAGTGCTCAGCTGACATGATGGGGCCCTACTGAGGCAACATATGGCACAGCTTTCCTCACACAGGAGTGGAGTCCCCTCATGGCAGTGTGTACACGTGTGACATTGCCTGCGCCCAAGGTGTGTGTTGTATGTGCATGTCTGTGTGTTCACTTCCATTCATCTGCGCATGCTGTGATCCCTAGTGTTGTACCTGTTTGTGATGCTTGCTGACTTGAGCTATGTTCCCCCAAAGTCTTCTCCCTGTGTTCTCTGTGATGTGGGTGCATGGCACATTACTGGTCATCAGGGTGTCACCCATAGGTGTGTTTGCTGTCAGGGCAGAGTTTGTGTGCTGACGCAGATGGGTCACAGTCAGGTTTCCCTTTGGCACTTGTTGTTTGCCCCTGTCATGTGATTTCCAGTTTGTGTTATCTTTCAGTGATTGTGACACGTTGTGTGTGTGACTGCTGGCACTCCTTAGGGTCCGGGCTGCAATGTTGGTTGTTGTCTATGTGTGTTCTTTGTGGGTGACCTTGGCTTCTTCATTGGTGTGTGACTGTGGCTGGGATCCCATTGGTCGGTGTGGTATTGCCGTCATGTCCATGTACAGCGTAGTGTGCAGTGTGTCAGACATTCAGGAGTCTTGTTGAGTGTCCATGTGTGATGTGTTTCTACACCTTGGTTCCCACCCACCACCCTGGAATAGTCATGGGTGCATGTGCAATGTCACCAGTGCATGTGTACTTCACTGCTGCACATTGTTGGAGGTCGAGGGGTGTGGTCTTGAGTGTGTGCAGATGAGAGTTGTTGCCCGGCTAGTCCCCTGCCTCCATGTTGGCCTTGGCTTACTGGCCATGCTGATTGATTTGTGCTTGTGTAGGTGTGATGGTAGTTAGTTGCTCAGGACACCTGACTGTGGTTCACAGTGTGAATGACATTTAGCTTTGTCATCACAGTGGTATTTTTCTTCAGCCCAGGGTCACCACATTGTGGGGGCCCTGGGGGTGGTGCTGTGGTGTGTCTGTGACTTGCTGTGTCAGTTGTTGTTCCTACGTGCCTGTGTGACATGTGTGTTTTGTGCTCCCTCTCACCTGTCAATGCCTGCTTGCCCACATAGGGGATTTGGATCCATGAGTTACCTTAGTGTGGCAGTGTATGCACATCTGTATGATTGGTATTCAGCTCTCCTCATGTGTTGTGTTGTTGCCTGGGGACAATGGCACCCCCACCCCTCACCTGCTGTGTATGATGACAGTGTTGGTCTGCCTGTTTGTGTTTGTGCATCTGCACCACTGCATTGGCATATCTTGGGTGTGCCATTGGCTGTATGTTGTTTGGTGTGTTTCCCCTGCTGTCCCTGGGACTCCTAGGTCATCGGTCAGCACAGTGATCATGGTTTGTGTGTCCCATTGCTGCCATGGTATGGTATCTGTTCACCTCACATCTGCTGTCTCCACAGGGTATCTGCATTTGTGTGCCCATTGGTGCAAATATGTGGTTCTGCATTCTGATGGTCACTTCTGTCATTGTGTCATTGATGACTGTTGACGGTCTCAGCCACCATGGGTGTTGTTTGTCTGCACATGGCCAAAGGAATGTTTCATTTGCACTGCAGTATTTGGCTCCCCCAATTTATGTTGCAATGGGACACATACACGACTTTGCCACAGATGAGTTTTTGGTTCTGTGACCAGGAATGATCCATGCAGTTTGGCAGTTGCAGCTCTTTCTTTGTCAACAATTACCTTTTGGTCACTGTGATGATGAGGGTGTAGACCCCATTGCCACAATGGTCAAAATGTGCTTCAGCTATGGACCCCACACTTGCCTTTTGGTCACTGTGATGATGGGGGTTTAGACCCCATTGCCACAATGGTCAAACTGTGCTTCAGCTATGGACCCCACACTTACCTTTTGGTCACTGTGATGATGGGGGTTTAGGCCCCATTGCCACAATGGTCATGGGCTACTTGCATTGTGGGTGCCACACACATATATGTGTGGCACATGTGCTAGGGGGTCACATTGTATGTTCAATGTCATGTTCGGTGTTGTAGGCATTTGACACAGCCTGCTCACACGCTTGTCATGGTGGTGGGGGGATGTCTTAATCTTGCATTCCCTAGGTTGTGGTGTGCTTGTTGTGTCATGCATTGTCCATCCTATGAGTGGGGGTGGTAGTAGTGGTAGGCATCCAGCCCCCCTGGCTAAGGGTGGTAGTAGTGGTGGGCATCCTGCCCCCCTGGGTGAGGGTGGTAGTAGTGGTAGGCATCCTGCCCCCCTGGTTGAGGGTGGTAGTAGTGGTAGGCATCCAGCCCCCCTGGCTAAGGGTGGTAGTAGTGGTAGGCATCCAGCCCCCTGGCTAAGGGTGGTAGTAGTGGTGGGCATCCTGCCCCCTGGGTGAGGGTGGTAGTAGTGGTGGGCATCCTGGCCCCCCTGGGTGAGGGTGGTAGTAGTGGTAGGCATCCTGCCCCCCTGGGTGGGGGTGGTAGTAGTGGTGGGCATCCTGCCCCCTGGGTGAGGGTGGTAGTAGTGGTAGGCATCCTGCCCCCCTGGGTGGGGGTGGTAGTAGTGGTAGGCATCCAGCCCCCCTGGCTAAGGGTGGTGGTAGGCATCCAGCCCGCCCTGGGTGAGGGTGGTAGTAGTGGTAGGCATCCAGCCCCCCTGGCTAAGGGTGGTAGTGGTGGTGGGCATCTGGCACCCCCTGGCTAAGGGTGGTAGTAGTGGTGGGCATCCTGCCCCCCTGGGTGAGGGTGGTAGTAGTGGTAGGCATCCTGCCCCCTGGCTAAGGGTGGTAGTAGTGGTGGGCATCCTGCCCCCCTGGGTGAGGGTGGTAGTAGTGGTAGGCATCCTGCCCCCTGGTTGAGGGTGGTAGTAGTGGTAGGCATCCAGCCCCCCTGGCTAAGGGTGGTAGTAGTGGTAGGCATCCAGCCCCCCTGGCTAAGGGTGGTAGTAGTGGTGGGCATCCTGCCCCCTGGGTGAGGGTGGTAGTAGTGGTGGGCATCCTGGCCCCCTGGGTGAGGGTGGTAGTAGTGGTAGGCATCCTGCCCCCCTGGGTGAGGGTGGTAGTAGTGGTGGGCATCCTGCCCCCTGGGTGAGGGTGGTAGTAGTGGTAGGCATCCTGCCCCCTGGGTGGGGGTGGTAGTAGTGGTAGGCATCCAGCCCCCCTGGCTAAGGGTGGTGGTAGGCATCCAGCCCGCCCTGGGTGAGGGTGGTAGTAGTGGTAGGCATCCAGCCCCCCTGGCTAAGGGTGGTAGTGGTGGTGGGCATCTGGCACCCCCTGGCTAAGGGTGGTAGTAGTGGTGGGCATCCTGCCCCCCTGGGTGAGGGTGGTAGTAGTGGTAGGCATCCTGCCCCCCTGGCTAAGGGTGGTAGTAGTGGTGGGCATCCTGCCCCCCTGGGTGAGGGTGGTAGTAGTGGTAGGCATCCTGCCCCCCTGGTTGAGGGTGGTAGTAGTGGTAGGCATCCAGCCCCCCTGGCTAAGGGTGGTAGTAGTGGTAGGCATCCAGCCCCCTGGCTAAGGGTGGTAGTAGTGGTGGGCATCCTGCCCCCCTGGGTGAGGGTGGTAGTAGTGGTGGGCATCCTGGCCCCCTGGGTGAGGGTGGTAGTAGTGGTAGGCATCCTGCCCCCTGGGTGGGGGTGGTAGTAGTGGTGGGCATCCTGCCCCCCTGGGTGAGGGTGGTAGTAGTGGTAGGCATCCTGCCCCCCTGGGTGAGGGTGGTAGTAGTGGTAGGCATCCAGCCCCCCTGGCTAAGGGTGGTGGTAGGCATCCAGCCCGCCCTGGGTGAGGGTGGTAGTAGTGGTAGGCATCCAGCCCCCTGGCTAAGGGTGGTAGTGGTGGTGGGCATCTGGCACCCCCTGGCTAAGGGTGGTAGTAGTGGTGGGCATCCTGCCCCCCTGGGTGAGGGTGGTAGTAGTGGTAGGCATCCTGCCCCCCTGGTTGAGGGTGGTAGTAGTGGTAGGCATCCAGCCCCCCTGGCTAAGGGTGGTGGTAGGCATCCAGCCCCCCTGGCTAAGGGTGGTAGTAGTGGTGGGCATCCTGCCCCCCTGGGTGAGGGTGGTAGTAGTGGTAGGCATCCTGCCCCCCTGGTTGAGGGTGGTAGTAGTGGTAGGCATCCTGCCCCCTGGGTGGGGGTGGTAGTAGTGGTAGGCATCCAGCCCCCCTGGCTAAGGGTGGTGGTAGGCATCCAGCCCCCCTGGCTAAGGGTGGTAGTAGTGGTGGGCATCCTGCCCCCTGGCTAAGGGTGGTAGTAGTGGTGGGCATCCTGCCCCCTGGGTGAGGGTGGTAGTAGTGGTGGGCATCCTGCCCCCCTGGGTGAGGGTGGTAGTAGTGGTAGGCATCCTGCCCCCTGGGTGGGGGTGGTAGTAGTGGTAGGCATCCAGCCCCCCTGGTTGAGGGTGGTAGTAGTGGTAGGCATCCAGCCCCCCTGGCTAAGGGTGGTGGTAGGCATCCAGCCCCCCTGGCTAAGGGTGGTAGTAGTGGTGGGCATCCTGCCCCCTGGGTGAGGGTGGTAGTAGTGGTAGGCATCCTGCCCCCCTGGTTGAGGGTGGTAGTAGTGGTAGGCATCCTGCCCCCTGGGTGAGGGTGGTAGTAGTGGTAGGCATCCTGCCCCCTGGGTGGGGTGGTAGTAGTGGTGGGCATCCTGCCCCCCTGGGTGAGGGTGGTAGTAGTGGTAGGCATCCTGCCCCCTGGGTGGGGGTGGTAGTAGTGGTAGGCATCCAGCCCCCCTGGCTAAGGGTGGTGGTAGGCATCCAGCCCGCCCTGGGTGAGGGTGGTAGTAGTGGTAGGCATCCAGCCCCCCCTGGCTAAGGGTGGTAGTGGTGGTGGGCATCTGGCACCCCCCTGGCTAAGGGTGGTAGTAGTGGTGGGCATCCTGCCCCCCCTGGGTGAGGGTGGTAGTAGTGGTAGGCATCCTGCCCCCCCTGGTTGAGGGTGGTAGTAGTGGTAGGCATCCAGCCCCCCCTGGCTAAGGGTGGTGGTAGGCATCCAGCCCCCCCTGGCTAAGGGTGGTAGTAGTGGTGGGCATCCTGCCCCCCTGGGTGAGGGTGGTAGTAGTGGTAGGCATCCTGCCCCCCTGGTTGAGGGTGGTAGTAGTGGTAGGCATCCTGCCCCCTGGGTGGGGGTGGTAGTAGTGGTAGGCATCCAGCCCCCCTGGCTAAGGGTGGTGGTAGGCATCCAGCCCCCCTGGCTAAGGGTGGTAGTAGTGGTGGGCATCCTGCCCCCTGGCTAAGGGTGGTAGTAGTGGTGGGCATCCTGCCCCCCTGGGTGAGGGTGGTAGTAGTGGTGGGCATCCAGCCCCCCCTGGCTAAGGGTGGTGGTAGGCATCCAGCCCCCCCTGGCTAAGGGTGGTAGTAGTGGTGGGCATCCTGCCCCCCTGGGTGAGGGTGGTAGTAGTGGTAGGCATCCTGCCCCCTGGGTGGGGGTGGTAGTAGTGGTGGGCATCCTGCCCCCCTGGGTGAGGGTGGTAGTAGTGGTAGGCATCCAGCCCCCCTGGTTGAGGGTGGTAGTAGTGGTAGGCATCCAGCCCCCTGGGTGGGGGTGGTAGTAGTGGTGGGCATCCTGCCCCCTGGCTAAGGGTGGTAGTAGTGGTAGGCATCCAGCCCCCCTGGCTAAGGGTGGTGGTAGGCATCCAGCCCGCCCTGGGTGAGGGTGGTAGTAGTGGTAGGCATCCAGCCCCCTGGCTAAGGGTGGTTGTGGTGGTTGGCATCCAGCCCCCCTGGGTTGGGGTGGTGGCGCGCATTCAGGCCCCTGTGTGCATATGTGGCATTGGTGATGGGCATCCCGCCCCTATGGTGCTGCTGTTGCTGGTGTAAGTATATTCAGATTCCCAGTGTATGTGTGTGATGTGTCGTGTCCGTGTTGTATGTGTTTTGTGGTTGGTGTCTGACTTACCTTCTGCGCCGTACGCGTCCGTGCCTGTTCCGGTAGTAGATGTAGAATATTGGTATGATCGGGACGAAGGGATTCATGGTTGGTTCGTGTCGTTCGTCCTTCTCGTTGCTTCGCGTCGTCCTCGTCGCTTGGCTTCGTCCTCGCCGCTCGCGTCGTCCTCGTCGGTGCTGTGTTCGTCTCGTAGCCGTGGATCGTGTTGTGGCGCGATTCGGAGCTTATGTGCGCCTCTCCCGGATGCTTTGACGTGCCGTGCGTAGCGACGGGTTCGGCGCGTACGGGAAGCGCATCGTACTTGTCCGGCCGGACGGGGCTGCATTTTTCCTTCCGTGCGACTCGATTCGGCGTTTCCGGATTCGCCTCGGTCGGAGAACAGGACCTGGTTTGGGTGAGTACGGCTCGGCCGGGAATTTTGCTGTTGTGCGCATCGTACTTGCTCGTTCGGTGTGCTGTACGGATCGGTCGGGAAACTGGCTTTCGCATGGCTTTTTTCCCGACCGAATAGTATTGGGTGCGCCTCCGACCGAGATCGGAATCGGCCCCATAGTGTATGTATTTAAACAATGTCCGATATTTTTGAAAACGATAATAATGTGCACGATATTTTTGATGTCGATATTTTTGAAGAACGATATTATAGTTTCGATAATTTAAAAAAAAAAAAATAAGTATATAGTGTTGATATTATTGCTGTCGATAATTTTGTGTCGAAATAAATGTAGGTCGATAATGTGTCTGTCGAAATTATGTCAGTGATTCGAGCCAGGCACCTCCCGGAACTCAGAGATACAAGGAAATTAAAAATGGACTGGCGTCCGCACTCAGGCATGCTCAGGAGGAGCTGTGCGGATGAGTGGCAATCATCTTTAAGTACCCTTGAAGGGAGGGGGCCGTGTCCGGCCTTGGCGCCGGAGTGCAAATAGTAAAAAAGATGTGGCCAAAGGAACGGGCTTTCTAACAAGGGCCCAGCAAGCCCTGTAGTGCGCATAGGTTCCCCTGTCTCACGCTACTACTGGTATCAGAAAAACAAGCAAAGTAAAAGTGAGAACATAAATCAGAAAATAAGTAAAATCAATTTTGGTGGTTCCCGCCTATGATGGCGGCCACCTGACCGGGAGACAGGCACCTCCCGGAACTCAGAGATACAAGGAAATTAAAAATGGACTAGCGTCCACACTCAGGCATGCTCAGGAGGAGCAGCTTGGATGCGAGGCAATCATCTTTAAGTACCCTCGACGGGAGGGGGCCGTGTCCGGCCTCGGTGCCGGAGTGCAAATAGTAAAAAAGATGTGGCCAAAGTAACGGGCTTTCTAACAAGGGCCCAGCAACCTCTGTAGTGTGCATAGGCTCCCCTGTGTCACACTACTACTGGTAACAGAAAAACAAACAAAGTAAAAGTGAGAACATAAATCAGAAAAGAAGTAAAATCAATGTTGGTGGTCCCAGCCTATGATGACGACCACCTTAACGGGAGCCAGGCACCTCCTGGAACTCAGAGGTACAAGGAAATTAAAAACGGACTAGCGCCCATGCTCAGGAGTAGCTGCGCAGGCAGTTATCTTTAAGTACCCTCGCAGGGAAGGGGGCGTGTCCGGCCTCGGCACTGGAGTACAAATAGTCAAAAAGATGTGGCCAGAGTAACGGGCTTTCTAACAAGGGCCCAGCAGCCCTTGTAGTGCGCACAGGCTCCCTTGTGTCACGCTACTACTTGTAACAGAAAACCAAACAAAGTAAAAGTGAGAACATAAATCAGAAAATAAGTAAAATCCATGTTGGTGGTCCTAGCCTATGATGTCAACCACCCTAATGTGAGCCAGGCACCTCCCGGAACTCATAGATACAAGGAAATTAAAAACGGACTAGCGTCTGCACGCAGGCATGCTCAGGAGGAGTGCACATTGTTGGGACTCTGGAGTTTGTGGACCCAAGTGAACTGAAGATGTGCCCTAAGGCAGCCTTTGCCATTGGAGTATGATGGAGTGTTACTACATTTAAGACAGTAAAGCAAATTAACTTCCCTACATGTGTACCCACGATTATAAGGCCTAATCAAGTTCACTACTTAACTCTGCATAGTAACTTCTGTGACAGGCTAACTGTGTGCAGTTTCTATGCTGCACACAACAGGAGTCTACCACGTGCAGCCCTCAAAAGGGTATACACGCATGTGCATACGTGTCCACATGTAACAAGCTCAGTGCCCCTTTCCCTGGCTGCATTGCAGAGGCCTTAACTCTCAAGGCGGATACTGACAGTAAACATGCACAGTCCAATTTATCATGAGTTTACCGTGGGTAAGTCCTAGGTTCTGTGGCTTTCCCACAGTAAAACGTCAAAAATCAGGTGATCAAAATGAAAATAATCCAGGAGGATTAGATGGTCAGAACTGCCTTCTCACAGAATCCAAAAGCAGCAAAAGCTCAAGCGGTAATGATGCGCTGAGAACAGTGGAATTTCAGTGATAAATTAAGCACTGAAATACGGTACTGATTCAAGACAGGAGAATGCTTGCTAAACAGTGCTCCTTCAGGCAACACACTGCAATACCATCTCTGGCATTGAGGATGCACTGCTACACAATACTAGCTCAGTGGACAAAAATAAATTGCTAAACAGTGTTGGCTCAAGAAATTAGGATGAATCACTGCAAACAGAGGGCCAAACAGGTTCATTGTGTACCCAGAAATTAGGATGAATCACTGCAAACAGAGGACCAAACAGGTTCATGCTGTACCCAATCCAACAGAGACTTTGAAAGTTCTCAATAATGGATCCAAGCCACCGGTGTGATCAAGCTAGGACCTGCCAGCCACAGCTGTACGGATTCATCCATGCAGCCGTCATCTCACCGAGAGTGGAGGCAAAAACGCCTCCCAGTTTGCTCAGAGAGAACCAATAGAATGAGGGGCATTAATGATAAGTGTACGATAGATCTGTGAGACCCCTTCCAAGGGCTCCCAGCGTGATCTTAGCCTCAAGGGGGCTGAATCCTGGTAGGGAGGTGCCATGTACAAGGTGTGCATGTAGGGCATGGCACAATTGGAGGTACTTATGGAATTGGGTCAGGGACAGTTTGTTTGTGGGCTGAAGGTCTTGGAAGGAGTGCATATGAATCCCACTCCATATATCCCCCAGCAGGGTAATGCCTATTGCATCCCAGAGACCAGAACTCCTCCAAGGCGACACCTCCCCTAACTATTTGTCATGCCACAGGGGAGTTTGTTGCGTAAATGTGGCTGCTCAATACATGTGAGTCAGTGCCACCTCCCAGCTGAGAAACTTGATGTGAGTCACCTCCGGCAATGTGGTGGGGATCGTGGCCCAGTATAGCATGGCCAGTAAGCCGGAGAAGCCCATAGCGGTGAGCTCTACCCTGTAAGCAGGGTCGAACCATCCCCCAGTGAACCAGTCATTTATGATGATTAATTGTGATGCCAGGTAGTACAGTTATAGGTTCATCATGCCAAGACCCCCATCGTATGGGCCTCGTTGACATTTGGCATACGCCAAGCTGGGTCACTTACTATGCCATTAGAAGCGTGTGGCCAAGGAATCCATCTCCCGGAACCAGTGCAGAGGTATTAGTTGTAGAAAATTCTGGAAAAGATACAAAAATCACAGAAGGACCATCAATTTGTATAGGGCAATCCTGCCCATGACATTCAGTGGGAGGGATTACCATTTTTGTAGGTCAGTTTTAACTTTCTGGATCAAGAGTGTCATATTAGGCGACCATGTAAGGGCTTGATGGAGTGTTACTTGTATACCTGGATAGTGGAAACTTAGTTTATGTATCAGGATATCAGACTGCCAGGCCACACAGTCCAGTGTGGAGAACAGCGATTTACTTAGTAGGACTGATGTTCAAATGAGAGGCTTCAGAAAACAGCCGAAGTATCCGAAGGCAGCCAATGCCGCTTTGCTCTGGGTTAGAAAGGTATAAGAGGGCATTGTCAATGTATAATGCTATTTGGTCTTAGTGGTCCATATCAGAGCGCTGCATCTGATAAGCCAGCTAGCGGCATGATTGCCAGCACAAAAAGAAGCTGGGACAGGGAACAACCATGTCTGGTCCCCCGGCGTATGTGGAAGACATTGCACACTACCCCATTTTCCTGCACCCGTGCTGTGGGGTTTGAGTATAGTACCTGGATGAGTACTTGAAACCGGGGTCCGATCCCTGCTCATCGAAGGACCTGGGTGAGGTAGTCCCAATCCACAGTGTCAAAAGCTTGCTGAAAGTCTATAAGAAGCAAGGCCAGTGGGTGGGACAGTAAGTGCAGTCGCTCGAGGGCCAAATGTAACCGCCACAGACAGTGCCACGTTCTCCTCGCTGGCGTAAAGCCGCATTGGTCTGCATGTATGAGGGTCTGCATGACACGTTTAAATCGCATGGCAAGAAGAGTAGCCAGGATTTTGACTTCTCCGTTGAGAAGCGAAATAGGATGGTACTACTCTGCGCAAGAGATCGATGGGGGCTGGGTTTTTGGGATCACAAATTTAGTGGCTTGGTCAATTTCTTCAGGGAAGGGGCCAACCTCCACCACCTCCTTGTAAAGGTCTAATAGGTGTGGAGCAACTAGGTCCTTAAATTTTGCGTAAAATTCTGTGGGGTAACCATCCGGACCAGACGTTTTCCCGGACACCAACGCTGCAATGGTCTCTGGTGTTTCTTTGAGTGTAACAGGGGTGTCTAGGTCCTGCTTCTCCACTGGTGTGAATTGTGGGATGGATATATCCTCCAGTAGGGGTGAGACCCTCTAGTTCAAGGATCGCGGGACCGCCATGTACAACTGCGTGTAATAGGTTCAAATGTCTGGGCTATGGCCATGGAGGAATAATGTATTTCACCATGGCTGTCCATGATTTCTTGGATAACTTAGCCAATGGGTGGGATGCAAGCCAATAGAGGAGCTTGCTGTTCTTGTCGCCCACGCCATATACCTGGGCCGTAGTCGCTCACCATACCTATTTTTCTGCCTCAAGGGACACATTGCAGATCGTCTTCTGGATCAACTCTAAATGTCGGCCAGCATCCCCTCTGGGAGCAGAGGGAAGTTGTGCCTCCAATCAGAGGGTCTCAGCTTTGACTTGAGTCTGACTACACTTTTTGCATTGCCTCAAATAGTGACCTTACAGGTCGCCCAAAGGGTGCCCGCAGACCCCACTGACCCTTCGTTGACCTGGATATATATTTTGATCACTTCTCCTACCGCGTGAGCTTACTCGGCATCCTAGAGATACCATGCATTAAGGCTCCACACAGTATGAGGGCTAGTATTGGTGCCCTTTGTCATAAGATGCACAGGGGCATGGTCCGAAATCCCACATGCCAGAAGTTGCACCTGTGAAACGCACCTGCAATCTGCAGCTGGAATGAGTATCATGTCAATTCGGGCATGGGTGTGATGGGCAGCTGAAGTGTGTGTGTATTGTTGCCCCCGCTGATTCAATAGCCTCCATACACCACAGAGGCCCAGCTCATTGACCCAACCGGATAGATTCCGGGCACCATTACATCTATGTTCAGACACAGCACCAGTGGAATCAATGGCAGTGTCCAAGACTACATTAAAGTCATCTCCCACATATGTTGGCCCACTTGGAAGTTTAGCCAGTATCTGTGTGAGAACACCCAAGAAAGAGTCTTATGCCATTGGTGGAGCATAAAGACATAGGAAATTCAGTTGTATCCCCTCCAATGGGTGAGTAAGCACTGACTTTTACCTTGAGGTCCAATACGTGGTCCTCAATGGTAGAGATTCTTCCCACAGCCTCAGTGATTTTTGCTGTTGCATTTTGTATCTCTTGGCGGTGCAGCAACACATCCACCCGCACTTCACCTATTTTAGACTCAACTGCGGTCTGAGATGTCTGTATAGCCTGGAGAATCACAGCCAGGTTGCCTTCGGGTAGGGTCTCCTTATCTATAGCCCCTGATCCACTCATTCCAGTGCCAGTGGTATATTGATGAATAAGGGTCTGGGATGGGTGTGACTTCTGAGTCTTATCTTTCCCCATGTTCACAGCCTAGAGAGACCACTAAAACGTTTTCAGCCTTGGCCTGCTTGCTACACGCCGGCACCAGCACAAGCAGCCGGCTCCATAGAAAGGTGTCCGGCACTGCTGGGTGAATCTGAGAAGCCCAGGGGGGAGCCAATGATCCAAAAGGAGGAGGACCAGTCAGACACTTACCACTGCACTCATGGGTGCCCTCCCTCCTTCACCATCCAGCAGGGCCTTATGGGTTCCCCCTCTCCAGCCTACCAGCAGAGAATGGAGGTTTAGGTTTCCTCAGAACACCCAGTCCAGTGGGTCAGTGCCCGTTCACATTCACTGGCCCCTTATGAGTTGTATCAAGGGCCCAGAGAGCCCCACCCAACACCTCCAGTCATCTAAGCTCAAACCAGGCACCATCAAGCCAGGATGAACAGAACTCACAGCCCAAGTGCAGGGTGAGTACCAGTGGCCTGCTGGATATCTACACAAGGTTAGGGCCTGGGAATATGTCAGCCCTCATGACCAGGCAAGTTTATTTCTGGTCAATCTCTGCTGCGAAGGGCCCCAATCCTGCCTGAAACTTGATGTGGGGGCCCACACAGTGCCACCATGGCCAGCCTCAAGCCTGGAAGTTCACGTCTCTATCTGCCCAGTGTGAGGTCACCAGGCTGTGCCTCACTACACAGCCATGGGACCAACAAACCTTGCCCCTCACACCCTCCCCCATCGTCCTCACCAGTTGCCGCTATCTTCTGGGTGCAGCTCGTGCCTTGGACACACACTGATTCTTGCTCACCCAGTCAGATTTAGTGTTTCAGGGCAAACCTTGGGAGAGCTGCCCACACAGAGCCACCATTTTATGACTCATCCGGATGTATATATATCTAGGAAACAGTGGTTCAGGTGTGGCCTAAATGGTCCAAAGCGAGAAAGTGACCCAGCAGGGAACACTTGGTTCTAAGATTTTGAAATTAATTCATGAGGGAGCAAAGGAAAGATCAGAGGAAGGTCATGTAGGTCAGATAAATGATAGACATTTATTTTACAATTTTTTGTATAGTATTCAGGTGCTCACATACATTTAGGTGAAAGGAAGCGTGACATGCAGGGTGATAGTGAGGTTTAAAAGGCATCGCATTGACAACAATATAATGAGCTCCACAGTTATTTTACAAGGAGTAATAGGAGTTCATGTTGTATGGTGGTCGACGAGCGTTTCGAACCCAATAAGTGGGGTTCATCTTCAGGACAAGGGTGAGCAAGCTGAATTAGAAGAAAGGAAAATCATCCTAGGCCCATTCGTCTGTTAATGATGTGGGCAGCTGGTACTGATTTTTAAAATGGGCTGAAGGCGTGAATTAATGGCGCCAAAGAACTGAGTGGGAATGTCTGTCCAGGACTCGTGTTTGCTTATTTGGAGGGAACCCGGGATGGAAATGCTCACATTCGATGCCAGCAAAGGCAGAAGCAGGACGCTCCCGTCTGCACAGCTCCAGGCTCCCATTTAAAGGCCCTGCAGTTCGTTTTCTAAAAAATACAAAACCAATCATACCCGCCAGCTGCCTTTCCATCCCGGGTTCCCTCCAAATAAGCAAACACGAGTCCTGGACAGACATTCCCACTCAGTTCTTTGGTGCCATTAATTCACGCCTTCAGCCCATTTTAAAAATCAGTACCAGCTGCCCACATCATTAACAGACGAATGGGCCTAGGATGATTTTCTCTTTCTTCTAATTCAGCTTGCTCACCCTTGTCCTGAAGATGAACCCCACTTATTGGGTTCGAAACGCCGTCGACCACCATACAACATGAACTCCTATTACTCCTTGTAAAATAACTGTGGAGCTCATTATATTGTTGTCAATGCGATGCCTTTTAAACCTCACTATCACCCTGCATGTCACGCCTCTTTCACCTAAATGTATGTGAGCACCTGAATACTATACAATTTTTTTTAAATAAATGTCTATCATTTATCTGACCTACATGACCTTCCTCTGATCTTTCCTTTGCTCCCTCATGAATTAATTTCAAAATCTTAGAACCAAGTGTTCCCTGCTGGGTCACTTTCTCGCTTTGGACCATTTAGGCCACACCTGAACCACTGTTTCCTAGATATCTCGCCACCCCAGGTTCACATATTGGGGTACCCTTGTCTTCTCAAAAAACCCCTCATCCGGATGTAGCCACCAAGCCTAGCAGCCATCATTACAGGCAGTCGACAAGCCCCCAGCATTGCGGCAGGAGCGGATGATGTTGAATGTCTCTCTGAACCGCCCAGGTGACCGGCGGCCCCCCACACTGCAGAGGATGGTGGCGGATGACGGAAGGGTGGGGAGCACTCTCAGAGTGCCACCGCCATCTTGATGCCCCAAGCCATGCCCCTCTATTTGTCTTTTAACACAATTTAAGATTTTGCTACCTAATTATTATATCAGATGATTTTTAAAAATGAGAGATTTTAAGTGTATAGTTAATGCTGGAATTCTCTGGAGTCAATAAGTTAGGCAGTGGTGAAGAGATATAAGTGAGTAAGAACTTTTCATGAGGGATCCCTGACACAATATCTGAGCCAACAAAATTGTGTAACAACAATATTGTGTCAAAAATATTGTTTACAAAAAGTTTGTTTCCCTATTCTTATAAAGGTAAGTGCAAAAATATCAAAAAATATATCATTTCACACTAATATATAGTTTAAAGTGTTGAATCCCAAATATTTTAATATATACCATTAATATAATATGAATTGAAAAAATCTCACTAACATTTGAGATGTCATCAGTGATGTCATCAGTGATGTCACTGATCATGTTGTGAGTGATGTAATATGTGAGGTCATAAGCAGTGCATTGTGGGTGCATAAGTTATAGTTAGCTCAGGTAACTATAACTGCTGAATTGCACTCGTTTTGTATGAGTGAAGTCTGAGCCTAAGAATGACGTCCCTGTAACCTTTGTTTTTTCCAGCGAATACATATATATTACTCACTGAAAAAAACGAAGGTTACAGGGAAGTAATAGTAAGGCTTGAGTAGAGGTGTCTGTGGAGGTGAAATGAGCCCACTTTTAAACAACAAATATGCAGAGTGATCGCATTCTACTTTGACCAGCATGGTTTTCTCAGCCCAGCATGAAATTGATTTCGTTGAGGTGAGATGAGGAAATGATCTGGGCAATTTTGAATGGTTTGAAAAGCATGACATAACAGCACAGAAGTTTTTTAACAAATGCAAAGCATTATGGATACTGTGGTCCGCACAAGATTATCAGTGGATTTCATCAGTGATGATGACTCTGCAAATGCTACTTCAGCAATATAATTTGGTCTAATTGAGACAGGAGTACTAAGTATTGGAACTCTCACTGATTAACAATGTATTTACGCAAAGTAGTTACTAAACTCACTGGGTCTGTGAGTGCTGAACCAGGCACCTCATCTGGTTTGATTCTTGAAAGTGCTCCTCAAAAAAGCATCCCTGAATTCATGGCTGTGGGACAATTTTGTTTGAAATTTTGCATAATACTAATTAAGGGAGAGCAATCCATCCCAGCACTGTTTGCATCAATAAACGCTAACATGTGTTAATTTTTTTCTAAATGTTACTGAAAATTTTGTGTTGTTACTTGCAAAGAACTATGTTTGCCATTTTGTTCTCAATATACAAAAAGACCAAAATTGTTTTAAAAAAAAAGGTTCTTGTTAGAACCACCTGTTCTAGTTTAAGAAAGAATAATTACATGTTATATGTATATTTGTAACAGTGTGAATAAGTCTTGCTCTCTGTGTTGATGTGTGAGTTAGTGTATAGATGATTGACTGGGTATGTGAGTAACTGTATGGGTGAATGAGAGTGCGTGTGAGTGAGTGTATGTGTGACTGGGTGGATACGTGAACCATGTATGGGTCAGTGAGAGGGTGTGCAAGTAGTTGTATGAGTGAGTGAGTGTGTGTGTGAGTACCTGTATAAGTGAGTGAATGGATCTGTGAGTGGATGTATGGGCCTGTCAGTTTCTGTGTGACTGTATGGGTGAGTACATTTGTGTGTGAGGGGGTGTATGGATCTGTGAGTATATGTGTAAGTGTCTGTATGGTTAATTGACTGGGTGTGTGAGTTGCTCCATGAGTGAGAAAGTGGTGTGTCAGTGACTGTATAGGTGAATGATTACATGTGTTAGTATCTGTATGAGTAAAGGAGTGGGTATCTGAGTACCTGTATGGGTCACTGAGTGAGTGTGTGAGTGGCAGAATGAGTGAGTGAGTTTCTGGTAAGTGGTTCTATGAGTGACTAAGTGTGTGAGTGGCTGCATGGGTGAGTGAGTTTCTGGTAAGTGGCTATATAGCAGAATGAGTGGGTATCTGTGTAGCTTTATAGTGAGTGAAAGGGTGCATGAATGACTGTATGGATGAGTGAGTGGGTATGTGAATGGCTGTATGGGTGAGTGTGTGAGTGGATGAGTGGTTGTGTGGGTGAATGAGTCAGTGAATGTAGAGGTGAATGAGTGTATGTCTTTGTATCCGTATGAGTAAGTGAGTGGGTGTCTGAGTATCTGTATGGGTGGCTGAGTGGGTGTGTGAGTGCCTGTAAGGGTGGCTGAGTACATATCGGAGTGGTTGTTTGGGTGAGTGAATGCATGTGTGAGTGCCTGTATGAGTGAGTCAGTGTGTCTGTGAGTGGTTGTATAGGTGGGTGAGTGGGTGCATGAGTGACAATATGGGTGAGTGACAGTGTGGGTGAATGCCTGTATTGGTGAGTAAGTGGGTGTGTGGGTACCTGCATGGTTGAGTGAAAGGGTGTGTGACTGCCTGTATGGGTGGCTGAGTGGGTGTGTGAGTGCCTGTATTGGTGACTGAGTACATGTATGAGTAGCTGTAAGGGCAAATGAGTGGTGGCATCAGTAGCTAAATGGGTGAGAGGGTACATGAGTGGCTTTATGGGTGACTGAGTGGGAGTGGGAGTCACAGTATGGGTGATCCAGTGGCTGTGTAAGTGACTGTATGGGTGAGTGAGTAGATGTGTGGGTGGCTGTATGGATAATCAAGTGTGTGTGTGAGTGGCTGTATGGGTTAGTGAGTGGGTGTGAGAGTGGTTGTATGAGTGAGTGACAGGGTGTGTGATTGGGTGTATGGGTGAGTAAGTGGGTGCATGAGTGGCTATATGGGTGAATGAGAGGGTGTGTGAGTGGCTGCATGGGTGGATGAGTAGATATGTGAGTAGCTCAATGTGTGAGTGAGTGGCTAAATGAGTGAGTGAGTGACTGTATGGGTGAGTGGGTATCTGAGGGTTGTGTAACTGAGTGAGTAGATGTGTTAGTAGTTAGATGGGTGAGTGACAGGGTGTGTGAGTGGCTACATGGGTGAGTGGGTGCATAGGAGAGTTCATGTATCAGTGAGTCAGTGTGTATGTCAGTGGCTGTTTAGGTGAGTGGGTGTGTAAGTGGTATATGAGTGAGTAACTTGGTATATGAGTACCTATATGAGAGAGTGGAAGGGTGCATGAGTGCCTATAAGAGTGAGAGGGTATATCAGTAGCTGTATGGGTGAGTGAGTGACTGTATGAGTGCCCGTATGGGTGAGTGAGTGGTAGGCTCGGCAGAGCGGAACTCCACAGAGTAACCAAAAAACTATGTTGTGCACATGGAGTTCCACAAGCAGCAGTGTGATATGTCACACTGAATTTTAGCGCCGGGTGTTTGTCATGTGCAGCACAATGGCACCACGTGCAGTGCAAGAGAGTGCTGCTTTTTCTGCCGCTCAAGTAGATGTTCTACTTGAGCTGCAGCTTCCTCAATGTGAGTGGAAGGTTTCTCAATCTCGAGCAGTAGCGGCCAGCCATGACTGCCCACATTGAGAAATCTTGCCGGGAGGTGGTCTGGAGTAAGATTTTCTTCACTCATGCTCGCCAACTTAATGTTGGTGAGCCGCATGAGAGGAAAAACTCTGAACCGCTACGCAGAGGTTTTTGGAACTCCGAGCTCTACGTGGAGTACAAAGTGGGAAAAACTCAGCAAACTCTGCAAGCGGAGCAGAATTTCATGCCTAGTGGCTGTATGGATAAGTGACTGGATGTGTAAGTAGCTCTATGGGTGAGTTAGGTTCAGTTGCCAGAGCTCAGGATAGTGAGAATAAATTGCATGAAAATTTTCTAGCATCCCCTCCAGGTAAAAGAAACTGGTGGGAAAGGAGATCAAGAAGTTTGTGTATATAAAGAGCCTCTTAACGAGTATGTCAAAGAAATATTTCTGAGCAACTAGATGTATCTTGATACATCTAAATGCATATCAATACAAAACCTGTTGTAAAAGAATAGAAAAATAAGTTAGTATTTGATTTACAAAATTCGACAAACATAACAGTACACATTGCTCATGCAGTAACACTATATCACAATATAGTAAAACATTTCATTTTCCCTTTTTACTGTTCTCAGCTTTCATACTTGTACACCAAAAGTGATGTACTATATGCAGGGCCATTGGAATTATGCAGCAGGAGAGGACCAAATTATGCGGCAGGGTTGAGTAAATTATGCTGCAAGAAAAGCCAAATATTGCGGCATAATACAGCACATTTTATAGTAGCATTACTTCATTGTTTTGTCATTTTCAAACTTCGTTTCACTACCTGGGCATTGATTGCACCACATTACTACCAATTTAACACCCAAAGTTAGCAATAAGCCTTCCACGACACAGAAACATGTGTCGCTGCACTTTAGTAACTTTTGAACCGTTTGAACTAGAAACAATGATTTTTTTTGTTAAAATCTGCAGATTATGCGGCACATGATGGATTATGTGGCAAACGCAGCAAATGTATAATTATGCAAAAATAGCCACGGCTGCACAATTGCATATTTCCAGTGGCCCTGACTATATGAAGCTTCATCCTTGAAAAGTGGGGTAAAAACAATCGCATGGATTGTGGAAAAAAAACATAACTTCACAGTACATCACTGTTCATAAGTGACACTATTCACTGCACTCACTACAATCTGTTAAACAGATGTTTTGCCTGCACTTACCACAGTAAAGTAAACAAGCCTACCTTAAAACTTTTCCCGTTAATATTATACCTGGTACACTAGTACTAATAAATGTAAACCACACTTGAATTTTAGAGATCCTTTTAAAAACATCACCGCTAGAAGGCTGAACGATGCCTAAAATGAAGATGATCCATGTAGACTACATACAATAAATTAATTTTTTCCTCAGAAATAGTACATAGAAGTTTGGTTGAAGAAAGAAAAGCTGATAATTTTGTAGTTTAAAAAGTAGTTTTGGTTCCAATTGAAGGTTACTGTGATTCCACTGTGTCCATCCAGTTTTAGTTTTCAATTAGAGAGTGCAGTATCTACATGCTATATTAACTAAGGCTGGGCATAGTTTGCTTAGTAGCACTTCATGTAGCTACGTGAAGTACATTTTGAACTACACGTAGATATGCAAATTGCATAGTGCGTAGCTGTGTAGCTTGACTGCACTGTACAATAACTGCCAAAGGCATCTTGCACAGTGCAAGTTAAGATAAAATAAATATCTCTGTCTTTATATGCTATAAATACATATAGTCATTTCACAAAAGTGAAAACGATAAATTAACAAGCAGTGAGAGAGGTGATGATTTTGGGATCCTCCCTAACCTAGGGAGAGAACCAAGCAGATGCCTTGAAAACAAAAAGCACATCTTTTGAACGATTCAGTGGTGGTCCCATCCTCTTAGGACCACCCCAAGCACAGTTATTGGCAAAAATACAATCCCAACCAAAGGCCCTGCAAAGCATTATGGGACGAGATTAGCAGTGGGCATTGAATATTATAGTATCCAATATCAAAATAATTCTACAAAGAGCTGCAGTTCCACTAGTCGTTACTAGATGTCCTCACAAGTCAAATGCAAAAGCTTCATGAAAGGGTTTCAATGCTTTTGCATTTGACTCGTGAGGGACATCTAGTAACGACTAGTGGAACTGCAGCTTGATGTATTAATAATTTCAATGCTTTTGCATTTGACTCGTGAGGGACATCTAGTAACGACTAGTTGAACTGCAGCTCTTTGTAGAATTATTTTGATATTGGACACTATAATATTCACTGCCCACTGCTAATCTCGGCCCATAATGCTTTGCAGGGCCTTTGGTTGGGATTGTATTTTTGCCCATAACTGGGCTTGGGGTGGTCCTAGGAGGAAGGGACCACCACTGAATCGTTCACATGATATGCTTTTTGTGTTCAAGGCATCTGCTTGGTCCTCCCCTAGGTTAGGGGACCCTAAAATCCTCACCTCTCTCATTGCTTGATATTTTATTGTTAAAGTTCACTTTTGTGAATTGGTTTTATGCTTTTAGCATAGAAAATTGCTTTATCAAAGCATTTGTAGGTGTTTATTATACTGCTGCTATGCTACGTCAATAAGCACAGTTTTTCACTCTGCTATGTGCAATTTGTGTAGTAGCACAAACTTTGCATGCTCCGTGAGCGTAGCGAAGTATTATGCCCAGGGTTAATATTAACAACTTCTTTTTGGAAGACAAAAGGACTGTTGTATTTTGGAGAACTTTTTCAAGACATGACCCCTGATAGGCCAAATGATGTCTAAAAGATTGACAATCTGTGTACAAGAAACACCGTACATTACTTTTTCCCAAAAATACTCCTTAGAACTTGGGTTGACGAAACAAGAGGAAAGAATTTGTATTTTGAAAGGCAGTTTTTGCTTAAATTTAAGGTTGCTGTCATTGCATTCCTTCCATCCAGTTTCACTCTTCAGATAGACAGTGTAGTGTCCAGCTGTTGCATTAACCCCTTCATGAAAAATAATAACTATAGTACTAAAAGTTCTTCCAGAAATTGATATTTGTCCAGCTTTGAAGTTTGTAATTGCAGTTAGCAGTTTAGATCTATCTGCTCGGCATCGTTGTAACATTAATATAAGGTATTTCCCAGTTCTTTGTAGATGCAACGTATACATAGCATCTGATCTACAATTTGGGCATGACATATTTTGGTTTGCGTTTTTAATCAATGGGTCAAAAGACACAGTTTTGCAATCTGGAAGTGTTAAGTACAAAAATCGCTCAGAATTTATTTGATTGGAGGATGTAAATGAGCAATCTTCACAGTCATGGTTCCATATGTAATTCAGTCCAAATAAGCAATCAATATCTACTTCTTCTTCTTCTAAAACTCCAAGAAGGACCATTTAAAATTCTTGTCTGTCTTGTTGAATGTTGAATGTTGAATGTTGAGAGCAAATATTAATGATCTGCTACATAAATCTGAAAGGTCCCGAAAGCCTGAAGCAGAATTTAGGATAGAGCTGTCACTGAGTAAATGCTAGAGAGTATGATACAGTGCAGAACACAATCTGTTGTCTTATTTTTTGTTCAATTTGATTGACAAGATGTGGTAATAGAAACAGTACAGTGAGAATAACATTTGCATAGCAGTTGACACATGAACTGTTTTCCAACTGGTATCCCACAATATCTCCCTCATTTTCCAGTTTTTTCTTCTTGACGCCTTCTAGCTTTTGCTGGTTTGCTTTCTTTTCTTGAACACCATTCGACTCTTTTGTAAGCTTCCATTTCGAACATAGCACCCATTTCTTATAAATAGGGTACTGACCCAAATGAGGAGCATATAGACGTCTTAACTGATTGTACTCTCTTGCACAGCTTGCATCAGGACTAACTTTCTTATCATCAAATTCAACTAAAAACAAACTAGACAATGTCTAACTCGGGATAATGCTACAACTGACATACCTTCTTTATATACTGTACTTCCAATATTAATTAAAGCTGCATCTACACTTAAGCCTTCAGGTTTATGGATATTTACAGCATATGCTAGAGACACTAGAAACTGCTGCCCCTGCACATATAAGTCCTTCACAAGCAAAAAATGTACAATACATCGGCCAATCTGCTTTACACCAGCAATCTGATCTAATTTTATGGCTAAGTACTCAACCTCATCCCTATTTGGAAAATTAATGAAATCAATAACTTTGCCCATACCACCATTTACTAACCTTATTTTCACATTTACTTTACTCTGCAAAATTACTCGACACTTTTTGCAAAAGCATAAACACTTTTCTAATCCTGCAGTTCTCGACACAGACTTCGCTAAAGAATTCAATTTTGCCTTAAGTTTCTCAGTTGTTTGCATTGTTACTCCCTGGTGTTCTCTTTTATCAATAGCTGTGATTTCGAAAATATCTTCTTTATCCAGCTTCAGTAATTGTTCGTTGAGGTTGGAGCATTCTTGAAGTGTAGACATTAAACAGATTATGGATTTGTCTTTTTCAATGAAATTGTACATTAGTTGTGCTGTTGTGTTGTCAGGTGAAAATAGTTTCTTGGTAAGTCGACTTTCCAAAGCACGTTTTCCCTCCTTTGTCATAACTCCCACTCTAATGTCCTTCAGGATATCTCCATATTCCAGATTCTAATGCTTGATGCATATTCTTGCGGGGGCAGTTATTCCTTGCATTTCGGGGTGAGACCAGTAGGGGCCCCAGATTTAGAAGTCGCAGCTGATAAGGAGCCCCCCCAGCTCTTTGCATTTGGGACAGGGCGAGACCTCAACGGGGACCCCCCCTGGTCCCGCAGAGGAAAGGATCCTCCGGCATTACTGCAACATCGGGGGCAGTCTCCTGTAGAGGAGACAGGGTGAGTTGCACCCCCACCCCCCTTGCATTGCAGACCTGTTGGAGCATTGTTTTTGCTGCATCTGCAGCTAGGGGGCTAGTTGGAAGCCTCGTGTCCACAGAAGGGACACACAGTTTGGAGAGCTGTTACTTTATGGTTTAAATCTGTTTTATTGAAGTATTCAAGACAGAACAAGAAAATGACGAGAAGACAAGAAAGCCGAAAGCACTGCCAGTATACAGTAAGCTGTCTTCGTGGGCTATGCAGAGCCTCTGCTTCAGATCATGTACACAACGAATGAAAAATAAAGGGACAAAACCCCCACCCCTCCCTCCCCCACCCTTCCTCCAATCCACCCTGCCTGGATGTAAGAACAGCCCTCCCCACGGTCAGTCCAGCGCAGGTGGTGCCCCATCTTCTGGCAATCGCAGCAAGCACAAGTATTTAGGGCATGTGAGCTCGCAAAATTCCTGTGTTAGTATAGCCAGGAAGGGGAGCCATGCCTCCCGAAAGGTGGCACCCCTACCAGTGAGTGTGAGTGTTATTTTTTCCATGCCTAGGATATGCCACAGGCGTGTTAGCCAACCAGTATGTGTGGGGGCCTGTGGGGTCCCCCAGTGCGTGAGGATGTTCTGCATGGCTGCGCATAGCGCCAGGCCTATCAGACGACCCCTCTTGGACTTTAGTGGGTATGCTAGATGCTAGTGGGTCTGGCACTCCTAGTATAATGTGTGCAGGGAAGCGGAGAAGTTGCGTCTCCAGATATTTATCAACATCATCCAGTATTTGTGACCAGTAAGCTTGAATGTGGGGGCAGTCCCAGAGTAGGTGGAGCAATGTACCTGTTCCCCCGCAATTCCTCCAGCAAAGTGCGCTAGCCATTGGATTGATCTTATGTACCTGTTCTGGTGTATAGTACCAATACCTGGTCACCTTCATAAGCGTGTCGGTCAGAGCCATGTTGCTGGCCGTGTGGCGTGCCCTGTAACATATGCCCTCCCACTCCTTGTCGCTAAGGGGTCTACCAATATCCTTATCCCATCTACCACGCACAGCGTGATATTCGTGTGAATTTCGGGCGTTCAGCAGTTTATACAAAATCGGAGACTATTCCTTTGTTGGAGGACTTTGACAGGAGCCATCGCTCGTAGGTAGTAAGGTATCAACTTACTGTTGTGCGGCTGCGAAACCCAGTGTCTAAGCTGCAGGTATCGCATGCGCTCTGCCTCGGGGATATCAAAGTGCTCTTTAATTTGTGAGAACAAGAGGACCCCCTGAACGTTGAAGAAGTGGCCCATGGAGCGGCATTGGGACTGACGCCAAACTGGGAAAGTTGTTTCTCCCCGCCCTGGCTCAAAGTCCGGGTTGCCGAACAGTGGGGTCAGGGGGGACGGAAAGGTCATGAGTTTGTGTCTAAGATTAGTCTGATCCCATGTCGACATGGTTGTCTTTGTGATGTCTGAGACATATAGACTACGGGGCCTTTGTGCTTTCCGCAAGAATGGAATCTTCATCAGAGAAGTACCCGCCACAGCCCTGTCTTGGAATAACCAATGCTTGCCAGATTCTGTTCGGTTCCATTCCACTAGGTGTCGTAATTGGGCCGCTTGGAAATACAGCTGGAGGTTGGGTATGCCCAGCCCACCTTCTTCGGGCGGTAAAAAGCAAAGACTCCTTTTCATTCTAGGTGTACGGCCCTGCCATATAAAGGTCATGATTTCCGCTTGCAATTTGGAGATCGTACCCAGGGGTGGGCGCAAGTGGAGTGCTTGGAACACGTACATAATTTTAGGGAGGAGCGTCATCTTAATGGCTGCTATCCTGCCTATCCAGGAAACCGGATGGTGTTTCCATCTAAGTATATCGGAGCGCACCTGCTTAAGTAAGGAAGTGTAATTTGCCTCTGCTGTGGCGCGAGTTGTGGCAGCTAGTCGCACTCACAGATATGGGATTGTATCTGCGGACCATTGGAATGGGTATTCTCCCTTAAGACGCTCCACCACCTGGGGGGAAAGTGAGAGATTAAGGGCCACGGACTTCCCTATGTTGATCTTAAACCCTGATACTTTGCCAAAGTCCTCTAGTTCCTGTAAGAATGACGCCAAGGAGGTCTCGGTGTCCTTAAGCGTCACTAACACTTCATCAGCATAAAGACTGATCATGTGGCTGTCCCCCGCGAATGGAACACCCCGGATCTGTGGGTTCGTCTGAACTCTATGTGCTAGGGGTTCCATATACAGCGAAAAGCAGAGGTGATAGCGGACACCCCTGCCGTGTACCTTGAGCTATTGGAAGTGGGTTCGTCTGAAGCCCGTTGACTCTCACAGTGGCCGTGGGCCAGCGATAGCAATTTAAGACGTGTGTGCGGAAGCGGTCCCCAAAGTGAAGCAACACCTGCTCCAGATAGGACCAGTGCACCCTATCGAACGTTTTTTCAGCGTCGATCGCCATAAGCATGTAGTTGCCTGGTAACCTGGAAGCTTTATCTATAACATGGAGGACCCTTCTAGGTCTGCCGTTGAGGTATGAAGCCGGCCTGATCGGGGTCGATTAAGTCCGGCATGTAGGGCCCCAGCCTCTGTACCAAAATACCCGCATAGATTTTTAGATCGGTATTGAGCAGCGAGATGGGCCGGTATGCGCTGCAATGTGTAGTATCCTTCCCTGGCTTGGGGATAACTGTTATAACAGCCACCAGCATGGGGGTCAGGATGGCACCAGTGGCAGCAAAGGAGTTGAACAGTCTGGTCAAAAGAGGGGCTCGTTCGGGGCAGAAGGCTTTATAGAAGGCGGCCGTGAAGCCGTCGGGACCCGGGGCTTTAGCTGGTTTTAACCTAGAAATGCCGAGATTACCTCTTCGATACGGATCTCAGCCTCCAGGGCCGCAGCCTGCCCCGATGTGAGCTTAGGTGTCTGCACACCCCGGAGGTAGCTAGGGCTGCCGCCCTCGTCCAGGGACTGACTTGCATAGAGCCCCTCGTAATAATCCCTAAAAGCCTCCGCTATTGCGTCATTGTCTGACACTAACTGTCCCTCTGCATCCCTGATCGTCTGGATGCTCTGTCGTTGTCGTTCTTCCCTGAGTCTATTTGCCAATAACCGCCCACACTTGTCCCCCCCACGTAGAAAGTGTGACGCAGTCGGAGCGCGGCATATTCCGCCCGATCTAAATCCAGAGCCGCTAGCTGTGCACGAGCAGCCGACAGCTGCCGCCAGACCCTGGGGGCACCCGTCCTTTGATGTATGCTTTCCAGTTCCCGGACCCGTAGGGAGAGGCCATCTCTCTTTTCCTTCCTCAGTCTATTGTCTGCTGCCGAGATCGCTATGAAAGCGCCGCGGAGCACTGCTTTAAGCGCCCCATACGTTGGAAATACTGGTCTCAGGGATGTCATTATGGGAAAGATAATCCCCTATGGCTTGTTTCACTTGGTCCAGCACCTCCTGGCGCTGGAGGAGCGTGTCTCTCAGTCTCCATTGTCTACCGGGCGGCTTCAGGGGTGGGAGCGCCATTAACGTCACCACGGCTGCGTGGTCCGAGAGGGCAGCTGGGAGTATTTCCATGCTAGACGTTAACGAGTAGAGCTCCCTGGTGCCCAAGAAGTAATCCAATCTGGCGTACATTTTATGGGCGTTGGAGTAGTAGGAATATCCCCTGTCATGTGGGTGGGAAGCCCTCCAGAAATCTACGAGGCCCAATTCTCGCAGCCGGGAAAGCCCAGCTTTCGACAGTGCACCTACTTGCCCGTTTCGTTGAGCTGACCTGTCTGTATCATTATCAAAAACCAGGTTGAGGTCGCCCCCCAAGAGAAGGTGTCTTTCATCAGTGGATAGGGCCTCCTTAATTGCGTTATGTAAAAAGCTCTCCTGTCCCTCATTGGGAGCATAAATAGTGCCTACCACTAACCCCCGGCCTCCAATGTCAAAGCGGCAGGTGAGCAGCCTGCCTCTAATCTCTGCTTCTTTCTGGACCACTTTGCCTCGGAAGGCCCGTGAGACCAAACTGGCCACCCCAGCTGTTTTGGTCGTGTTGGAAGAGAACATCTGTATGGGGAAAAACATGGATTTGAGTCTACCCCAGTCTCTGGTCAGAAGGTGAGTTTCTTGTAGCAGACAAATATCTGCTTGTGTCTGCTCAAGGAACGAGAACACAGCCCGGCATTTAATCGGGTTATTGAGGCCTCTCACATTAAGTGAGAGGATCTTAAGGTTGGAGGACTGCACACTCAACGACATTGCGTAACCTCTCAAGCGGCATGTTCTGTCTCCGGCGTGTGCGTTGCTCGTCGCCTCTCATTCCAGTGTCCCTGTGCGTGTGTGTGGTGGGTCGAGTGATAGAAGAGCAAGGTGGATGGAGGACCCCAAAATTACCCCAATATAATCTGTAAGACATAAAAGCCAAACGTTCATCAGCAACGTAAAACAAGTGGAAACGAGTTTACCCAGCGTGAAGACTGGAAGTAGTCCAAAAGTGAGTGGGGTCCATATTGTGACCAAGTTCTCGCCACCCCCCCAACCCGCCTCATAGAGGATCCCAGAGGGACCCAGGAGTGATCAGTTGCCGTCGGCCTTTGCCAAAGTAGAGGGGATGGTTTCCAGTGCCTCTTGCTGGCCTCTCGCAATTTCGGCCGTGTCAGGCTTAGTTACATTACGGCGTCTTCCCTGTCGTCACCAGCGAGGCCGTTGCTCCCCACTGGGCGGGGATCCGTTGCCGTCTCCCTCCTGGTCTCCGCGTGGCTCCAATCCCAGCAGGCGGCATGCCTCCCTCAGGGACCTCAACTGGCAAAGCTTCCCCTCCCAGCTGAAGATTATTCTAAAAGGGTGACCCCAGGAGTAGGCTATGTTCTGGCTCCTCAGGTGGGAGGTGACAGGACGGAAGTCCCTGTGTTTTTGCAGCATTAACGCAGATAAATCCCGGAAGATGGTGGGGGTATGAGCACGGAAGTTCAGGGGATGCATTGTTCGTGCTTTGCGTATGATTTCCTCTTTCATTTGGAAGTCATGTATGCATACTAAGATGTCTGCTGGGGGGACTTTGTCCGAGCGCGGGGCTCCCACTCTGTGTGCTCTATCTATCTTGAGAGCAGTGTCCTGAGTGTTGCCCAAAATATGATTGAAAAGGTCCTTGACAAAGCCAAATATGTCCCCCCCTTCGGCCCTTCGCTGCTACTCCCCTGATGCGGACGTTATGCCTCCGAGAGCGATTCTCGAGATCTTCCAGGTGGGCCTGCAAATCGACGTTTTGCTCCTGGAGGCGTAGAATCTCCTGTCTCATCCACTCTGCCTCTCCTTCCCGTGCATCGCCTCTGTCTTCCAGCTCTGCCACCCTATCGCCGAGGGCATCAGTGTCCCGCCTGATCTCTTTGATTTCGGAGGTCAGGTCTTTCCTGATCGCCTGTATGTCCTCTTTAAGCACTGAGAAAAGGGACTCCAGGAAGGCTCGAGTCACCGGCTCCTCTGCTGTGGTGGCCGACAGGGCAGGCGGTGGACCCTCAGCGGCTGATTGTTCCGACAAAGCACTGCCACCTGGTTTTGTGAGCATGTCCTTAAGAGTGCGATCTTTCTTCCCTCATCCCGCAGCCATCACTCCCAGCTCCCAGCCCACCCCGGCCTGGGGGCCCCCGCCGGTATGCCGTCTGTCAGCGACTTCTCCCACCCAGGTGGGCCTGTATTCGCTCCAGCGACTCTCTATCGGGGCCTGTGGTGGGGTTACCTATTCATCGAGGCTCCGGCCGTTGGATTCCTGGTCGCGCCTCTTGAGCTGCTGCGCTACAGAGCGGGGTCACGGTGCTCATGTGCTCATCAGATGGGGGCCCCTGCCGCCAAAACTTGTTGCTGCTACGAACGAGCCCCAGCCTCCAACCTGCGGCCCGACACCGCCCCGGTGAGCGCGGGTTCCTTGCTGCCGACTCTGCTTGCTCCCACCAGGCCACTCCCGGTGTATTCCGACCTTGCCCTTCACTATGCTCCTGTGTGCGCGGGGGCCCTCAGGTCTGCAGTTCTCCCCCCATGCCTCTCTTGCTATCATGGCTCAGACCATGTCTACGGCGTTGAGCAGCTCCTGCCTGCGTGTCTGGGAAGGCCCGCGACCGGGCCAGGCCCGTCTCTCAGTCTCGCGGCCCCAGTGGGCTGTGAGAAATAAGGCCGTGGCAGGGTGTGCACCTGCCCCCGAGTCCCCGGTTCACCTGCTTCGAGACCCGACAACCATCCAGGGCCACGCAGGCGGTCGCTCACCTCAGCATCAGCGCTCTCCGGAGTCTGCTGATCCAAAATGGTGGGTGGGCCCTCCAGGCCCGGGCTGCCGCCTCGGCTCTTCAATTGCGAGCACGTTCCTCCGTGCCCGGCGGCGCCCTCTGCTTGCGCTCAGCTGTGGGGGCCCTCCGCAAGACAGCGTGGCCCCACTTCCGCAGTTCGCCGTTCTCAGCCGCGATGTCAGTCCCGGGCCCGCTTCAACTCCTACCGCGGCCCTCCGCACTGGGGACGACGCCGCGGGACCAGTGGTGCAACCTCGCGGTCCTCGGCTCGATGTCTGTCCCTATGGCGCCTCTGCACTTCGCCTCTGGTCACCCCGGAGTCTCAGGGGTTTGCGCCATGTACGCTGCCTTTTCCTGGCCGTTTTAGGGCTTGGAAGGGCCGAAGCATGGTGCTATGTATGGCGGTCGTCAGGAGAGGTAGCGAGAAGCGTCCTACCTTGCCGCCATCTTGGCCACACCCCAGAGCCGTTACTTTAAAAAGGGGCATTGGGGGGAAGATCAGGACGGGCCCCCGAGGACAAGACTGCCTGATGTTCGCCCCATGTTTTGGTGGGACATAATGCAATTAGGTGATGTGTGCACCTAATAAGTGATTACCATGCACTGTTGAGGAGGTTTAGGCCTAAGGTGGGCCTGATGTAATTATGATGTGTGCCTAATATGCTATACTAGGTAATACTGTGGTGTTCATGCCTCATGTGTGGTGCTAAGTGCACCCTTGCCAGTAGTTACTGGCTTTCCTCACTGTGACATATGTGATGTTATGACAGTGACCTGACTGGCCCTGTGGTGTACATAATCCCTGTAAAGTCATACCAAGTGCCAGGTGGCACAGTGTCTATATGTGATTACGTTCTAATGTGTTTTATGGATAATACGAAGGCTATTTTTACATAACCTTTTGTGGAGTTTCGTTTGTGGTGTGACTAGTGTGTCGCTGCTGTGTGAGTGTGTTGTGGAAACGCTTTACACATTGCCTCTGGGATAGGCCTGACTGCTCTGCCAAGCTACCAAGGGGGTGAGCAGGGGTTATCTTCAGTGTGTAACTCCCTTGCCCTGACTAGAGTGGTGGTTTCTGCCTGGCTTAGGCGCGTGCCCTAGCCAACCAGAAATCCCATTTCTAACAATTGCCAATACTTCCCAAAGAATTTCTTGTTTCATTATGGAGAAGTGTCTTGAAAACAGGCTGTCCTTTCACTGGAGTAAGTTGCAGTAGGCCACCAAGGGCAATTAAATGTTTTCCTCCAAACAGAATGTCATACTCTGTTTTTAAAATCTACTGCATTTTAAGTGCACAAAGGCAAGCATTACTTTCGAAACCATGCTCACCTCACTGGTGATTAAAAGCTTCAGTTTCTTCTCTTGACACCTCTTGACAAGCTTCACCAGATAACGTCTGTTTTTACAGTTTATTGTCATGTTCAACAGGTAGCATAAGTAGTAGGTGTAAAGTAATTCCTTTAATGTTGTGTGCAGCTAATCCAGTTTGTGATGTTACTACATATGATAAATTTGATTCTGTTGTCCTCTGTAGGTAAGCTGTGAGAACTATACTTAAAAAGCTTTTACCAGTGCCAGCCTGACCACTAATGTATACTAGAAATGGTGTAAATGAAGAGCATTCATATTCTTTCTTCTCGTGCAGAAATCAATGCTCTATTTTATCTTTTACTTCAATATAAATTTCTTTCTGTTCATCATTTAGTTGTGCTACTAAGGGGCCGATTCCGATTCGGGCCGGAAATCTCTCCGACCGAGCCGGACTCGGAGAGATTTCCGACCGAATCGGACCCTAGCAGCCCGACCGAACGAGTACGATGCGCACGTATGCCATCGGACTCGATTCGGTCGGACTCCCATTGAAGTCAATGGGAGCCTGTCGTACAACGCGTACGCGGGCTCCCATTGACTCAATGGGTGTGAGGCGAACAAGGGCGCCCCTACAGCGTGTACGCGGCGAAGCGACTCGCGCCGTACACGCACAGGTAGGGGGGACCCATGGGTCCCCCCTGTGTGCGACTCGTGCGGCTACGCGTACAGGGGGGTCCGACACGGACCCCCAAAGTACGGCTCCGACTGCTCCTTCGAGCCGGACGGCGCGAGTCGGTTGGACTGCTTGCGGCACGCATCGTACTTGCCCGGCCAGGGAACGTCTCCATTGCGCGGTGCGAGGCGTGTCCGAGCGAGTCGGTCGGAGCGGTCGGCTTTCGCGTACGAGTCGGTCGGTGCGGTTGGGTCTCGCGAACGAGTCGGTCGGAGTTTTCGCATCGTACTCGCTCGCCCGGACGCACGTACGAATCGTTTGGGAAACAGGGCTCCGAATCGGACCCGATAAAGCCGAATCCGATTCGGAGCCCTACCGGCCGAGATCGGAATCGGCCCCCTAAGTGTTCGAAATCAACACTTTCCTCTCTTGCTTGTTGCATTGCAGTCTCCACCTCAATCATGGATATGGCTGCTGCAATTTTAATAGCTGGTTGTCCAAGTGGATCCTGACTCAGTGGTCCAGAACTTTGGCTGCTTTGAGAACTCTCCTTAGCTATCTCAGCAGCAATGTTTTTTTCCTGTTCAATAACATCTTTCAACATTTACAAGTAGTTTGAAAAGATTGGACACTAAATGCTGTCTTTTGCAGCATTAAAAGAATCTTCGTAGCTGTCGTAGTCTCCAAGTATTTCTGCTTCAGCATGCCAAGGCTTGCACAGTTGCAGAAGAGCCAAATAAAAAACCTCTCTTCTGTCTGCAGTTTGGCAACTACGTTTTTTGTGGTTAAATACATTCCCTTTGCTATGTCTCACCAAACAACCGTCACACCCAACTACCACATATTTCCCTTCTTCTATGTTTTCCACCTATTATTTTCATGCATTCGCATTAGTTCTCATTGCTACATTGTTCATGCATGCAAGAGTTCTAATGTTATTTGGCAAGAGCTCTAAAGTTATTCTGTGTAAAGAAAGGAGATGTGTTATCCCTGCTGCACAGCCAGTGTGACTGTGGTTGTGGAATGTTGGTGTGTGGGCATGCTGTGGAATGTTGGTGAGTGAGAGAGTCAGTTGGAGGATGGGCTGAGCAGCATAAAGGCTACTCCTGGTGGGGCTCTTGATGATAACATCTATCTTAATAAGTCAACCTATAATCTACATGGACCAGGCGTGTTTCATTTACAACAGTTACCTTTTAATCACATAGCACCCTCTCCTATGCCTACCTACGGCCTACCTTAAGGATTACTTATATATAGTAGAAAGGGGAGTTTAAGCCTTACAAAAGGGTTTTAAATGCCAACTTGACATAGCACTAAAACCGTACACACAGGCTCTGCAGTAGTAGGCCCAAGTCATGTTTAAAGAGCTACTTGTCTGGATGAGTGACTTGTTAGTGTAACTCTACAGTACGAATTTGAATGAGTGTCTCAGTCCATATGTCAGTGTGCCATTCGATATGGAAGAAAGTATGTTGATATATGACTGTCTCTCTTAGTGACCCTATGGGTTTCTAAATGTGTATGAAACAGGCTGCATGGATTGCTTACTAGCTGTGTTAGTGAGTATTGGGGTATTTAACTATGTATGCAAGTGCCTCCATTAGTGCTGGATACATGAGATGTATATGTGTGCGTGTGTGTGTGTGTGTGTGTGAAAGTTTTGAGTGCCTCTGTCACTGTCTGACTGGGTGTATTAGTGGCTCCATCCTATTGTACACACGTATGTGAGTTGCAGTATGGGCGGGACATTGGATGCATAACTGGACATATGGGTCTGTAAGTGCACATTTAGTAAGAACATGTCTTACTTTTTAACCACATAACTCCCTGCCCTATGGCCTACCTACAGCCTACCTTAGGGGTGACTTAGATGTAGTAAAAGTGGAGTTTATGGCTTACCAATGTGTTTTGAATATCAAGTCTGCCTATCAGGAAAACTGCATACACAGTAGCAGGCTCAAGAAATTTATAAAGGTCTACTTGTTTCCATGAGTGACTTGTTGGTGTCAGTTCTTCAGTACATACCTAAATGAGTGTCTCAGTCCCTAAGTGGGTGTGTTATTAGATATGTAAGAAGTATATTGATATATGTCTAGGTCTCTTAGTTACTCTATAGGAAGGGGCGGCTCCTCTGTTAATGTGGAGGAGTGTCTCCCCACTGCTTTAAGGCAGTGCAGAGGAAAAGAAAATGATAATAACAAAACATTATCATTTTATTGTTCTGTTCCTAGGTGCAAGGAGGGGCGGGGTTGGCCAGAGCAGGGGCCAGGGGAGGAGTGGTTTGCCCACTTAAAGTGCACCTGAATGTTTGACGGCCGTCTTGGGCCGGCTAAACATTCATGCGCACTTTGCATGTACCCCACCAGGCTGCATTACACAGCCTGATGGGGAACATGCACAGGCTCCCTGTACCCGTCTGAGAGCCGATCCATGGCGCTCAGACCAATCATTGTTGTGATTGGCTTAGGGGGACTTATTAGAACCAATCACAACGCTGCATTGCAGCATTGACATTGGCTTAGGGAGCCTGGGAGCCCGTGTGCTTCCCCTGCGATGAGGAGAGGCGGCGGCAGGTTTCCTCCTCCGATGCCTGAATTACAGTAGCATTATTGAACAACAGCCATTTCGAAGTAACGTTTTCCTTTTATATTTAATGTTATTTAAGCAGATGCTCTCCAACTCCTAAAGATGAGGCCAACTTCTCTCTCCTTTTTAAACATTTAAATATGTCACCATTTCTATTCTCAATCTTGCAGTGCGTCAGAACACGGTTTAGGGGGTCGCTCTTGATGGTATTAAACCTTGAGTTTACGCAGTTGCCCTCGGATGTACGCTGTGGCATTTACGAGGAGGAGGAGGTTTTCTATTTAAAGGCTGGAGGCCTCATGACTTTCCATACTTGCTGCATTTTGGAACCCAGGCCCAGCGCCGAGACTTAGAAAGTGATGTTTCTAATCAGCTTGGGAGCGCGCTGGACTTAACAAATTGCTTCAGCTTGACAGCCCATTGATAGGCAATCAAATAATATTTAGCTTTGTCCGGGGACAGCAGAAGGAAAAGGTGGGGACACCTTGTCAAACGGGGCCCATTGAGGTGAGCTGATGGATTAAGTGTTGGGGTCTCTGTGCTGAACATTCGACCTCATAAGAGGTTTATGTCTAAACTATGTATTTGGATTCAATAGTGTATTTGTAGCCTTGCATTTTGTGAGAAGAAAAGTGTCAGTAAATAAATTTAGCCTAAATTGCACCTTCTCCCGCCACATGCTTGTCTGTATGCCTTCAATCTGAGTCTTAAGGTGACTTGTTTTTAAAAAAAGGAAAGACATCATTTTAGAAACATGCTTAGACGTCTGCCAACATCTACACATTTCAAGCGGGTACATTTTTGTGATATTGGTGGAAAATTGCCACTATTAATAACAATTGTATGTTATATGAGTAGCGCCTAACCGCATTTTAAAAGATGCTGAAAATAACATCTGTTCATTGGCATTTCCAAGGTTAACAGTATTCTGTTTAACTCATCCCCACTTTTACATCTCACCACTTAGAAAAGCCACCAGCCGCCACTGTCAATGTATATGTAAGGAGCTGCATGCTTTAGTCGCTGGCGCTGTTACTGAGTATTTGGGGTATGTAACTATGTGTGCGATTGCCTCCATCAAAGCTGGATACATAACAGCTCTATGTGTGTGTGTGTGTGTGTGTGTGTGAATGTTTAAGTGCCTCTGACACTGTGTAACTAGGTATATTAGTGGGCCTATCATGCTATACATATGTATGTGAGTTTCAGTATGAGTAGGAGACTGGATCTATCACTAGACACATGAGTCTGTAAGTGCACATGTAACTCAATCAAACTTGAAACAACATGTAATCTTTAAAGCGGATAGCACCCTGCCTGATGGCAGTATGGGTTGGAGGCTGGATGTATAACTGGACATATGGGTCTGTAAGTGCACATGTAACTTAATGGAGCTTCAAAGACGTATCTTATCTTTTCAGTTCAAGGCTCCCTGCCCTATGGCCTACTTACAGCCAACCATAGAAGTGACTTATATGTAGTAGAAGAGGAGTTTAAGGCTTAGAAATGTGTTTTGAATGTCAGCCCGGCCTAGCATGAAAACTGCATACATACACACGCTCTACAGTGGCAGGCTCCAGATATGTTTAAACTGCTCTGTTACCGCTGGATGCACAAGTGCTTTATGGGTGAGTAACTGGATGTGTAAATCTGTGAGACTGGGTGTATGAATGGCTCAAATATTTTCAAAATAAGTATCTAATTTGCAGTATGGGTGGTACACTAAATGTTTAACTACATATATGGGTCTGGAAGTGCACATATGATTCACTGAAACTTCAAAGTGCATGTCTTACCTTCTTAGCACATAGCACTCTGTCCTACAGCCTACTTACAGCCTAGCCTAGGGGTGACTTCTATTTACTAGAAGGGAAGTTTAAACCTTGGCAAGGACTTTTAAATACCTACTTAACCTGGCAGTAAAACTGCGCACATGCTGTGCAGTAGCAGGCATGAAACATATTTAATGAGGAACTGGTCTGGATGGGTTGCTTGCATTTGCCAGTATCTGACTATATATAATAACAAACTTATAAAGCGCATGGTTACACTAACCAGTGTGTCCCCGCGCTGCGGCACAAATTCAGAAATGCTGGCAGAGAGAGGCACGATATTTAAACCAGAGAGCTCAGAGTGAGTGAGTATACCAGTTCCTGTGTACGTGTGCCACTGGATATGTAAGTGACTGTGTCACTATAAGACTTTCTGGCTTAGAAACTATTTGGATCTCTAAATTGGTATGTAAGTAGCTGTATGAATTACCTACTATCTCTGTTAGAGACTATTGGGATGTATTAATGTGTGTGATACTGGCTTTGTTCCTGCTTAATACACAAGTACTGTAACATAAGTGAATGTGTAAGTGCCTCTGTCGCTGTCTGACTGGTGTGTGGATGGCTCTATGGTTTTTTAAATAGGTATCTCAGTGAGTGTTTAGATAGATGAGATGATGTATAACTGGGTATATTGGCCTGCAAGTATGTTTCTAACTCTAAATTCAACCTACTTGTTTTCCCTTTTAAATACATACCTTCCTGCCCTATTAGCTACCTACAGCTTACATTAGGAGTGATTTATATTTAATAATAAAATCAAACCTTAAAACTTTGCAAGGTGTTGTAAATGTCAGCTCAATATAGTAGTGCAAACTGGAGACACAGTTTCAGGAGTAGCACGTCTTTCACATATTTGAATACATTTTTCTCAGTGTTGCACAATCACACATACAATATATACAATATGTGTACTAGAATATAATTTACAAATCCTAGCACACCTACAGCACTGAACTACAACCTTGTTAATAAATTAAATAAACCAATTATGGATAAGGTAATGAAACTATATCTAGGACAGAAAAATATTCACTTGACCACTAATACCTTTTCAGTCACCTAATTCCAACTGCAAGTCAGTACATAACTATATTTGTTAGTGACTGTTTCATTGTCCAAACGCCTATATGTCAGACTGTTTACATACATATATCAATTACTATTCAAATAGGTGACTAATTCCATAAGCACTTTTCTTCATATATATTCGATTATTTCAGTTCTTTTTAAGACATGTTTCATGATAAGTAACTAATATTCACAGTTTATTACATTTAACAGACACTTAGAGCTCTGTATATATATATATATATATATATATATATATATATATATATATATTTATTTTTTTATTTTTTTATTCAACAAACGCCAAAGCTTCTCAAGATGCACTCAACAGTGCGTCTGCCATTCGGCATCACGGTTCAGCCCGCCCCACCCATCCAAGTTCGTTGTGTTGCCTGACGCGTTTTTGTGGCCAACGTACCACTTCATCAGAGGCATTTCTCCTGTACGCATTGGAGCGCTCTTTATACTGCATGCTGATTGGTTTAAAAACCCCTCATGGGTTCAACTGCGTACTTGATTTCTTTATACAGCATGCTGGGATGTGTAGTCACATCGAGCTTTCATTAAACACCTATAGTAGGTTCCAATGCTTACAGATTTCAGAGAGTCAGTTAAAATCCTTAGTAGGATCTGGATGTGATGGGAGCAGGCACTCTTCATCAAGATGCACTGTCCAGGAAACCGGAGCAGGAAGGTTCCTCTCCCTCAGCCTCTCATTCCTTCGAGATGGTGCATCTTGCACGGGAAGGCACCCGTGTCATAATTTTATTCAACAAACGCCAAAGCTTCTCAAGATGCACTCGACAGTGCGTCTGCCATTCGGCATCACGGTTCAGCCCGCCCCACCCATCCAAGTTCGTTGTGTTGCCTGACGCGTTTCTGTGGCCAACGTACCACTTCATCAGAGGCATTTCTCCTGTACGCATTGTAGCGCTCTTTATACTGCATGCTGATTGGTTTAAAAACCCCTCATGGGTTCAACTGCGTACTTGATTTCTTCATACAGCATGCTGGGATGTGTAGTCACATCGAGCTTTCATTAAACACCTATAGTAGGTTCCAATGCTTACAGATTTCAGAGAGTCAGTTAAAATCCTTAGTAGGATCTGGATGTGATGGGAGCAGGCACTCTTCATCAAGACGCACTGTGCTGGAAACCGGAGCAGGAAGGTTCCTCTCCCTCAGCCTCTCATTCCTTTGAGATGGTGCATCTTGCACGGGAAGGCACCCGTGTCATAATTTTATTCAACAAACGCCAAAGCTTCTCAAGATGCACTCGACAGTGCGTCTGCCATTCGGCATCACGGTTCAGCCCGCCCCACCCATCCAAGTTCGTTGTGTTGCCTGACGCGTTTCTGTGGCCAACATACCACTTAATCAGAGGCATTTCTCCTGTACGCATTGGAGCGCTCTTTATACTGCATGCTGATTGGTTTAAAAACCCCTCATGGGTTCAACTGCGTACTTGATTTCTTCATACAGCATGCTGGGATGTGTAGTCACATCAAGCTTTCATTAAACACCTATATATATATATCAACTCCACACTCCCTTATTGTCAAAAGAAAGTAGAGCAGACACGGGTTTCCCAGAGAGGCTGCTCTTTATTTTTGGCCATTGGCATGACGCGTTTCGTCTTTAATGACTTCCTCCGATGCCGCCAAACAAACAATTCTTTCTCCAGCCCACATTTAAAGCTAGATGCCCCACTGCGATTGGCTGAGGCACCGCCGACATATTTGCAAGGGGGATGTCCCGAACTCGGCAAACCAAGCCCGTACGGAGCAGGCACCTGAACGTAAGTACTGTCCCAAGTGGGCGGTGCCTAATCCTTCCCCATGCCTGCCTGGATCTTTCTGTGGGCAACAAGTGGCTCTCCGGGACCCTCACCCCACCGCTTGAATCCCGTTTACAGCCCGCAGGTACCACTTAAGTAAGTAGAAGCCCCCTGTGAAGTCACAGTACAAAACAATGTTGACAGGGCAATTATATGGGGATGCAGCGGTTCGGCGTTTCCAAATAGTTTTTAGAGCTCCAAGCAGTTGCCACACACACTGCCGAACTGCTGTTGGGATGCGTACTCCAAGGTGCTTGTGGCCACACCCAAACATCAACTCTACACTCCCTTATTGTCCAAAGAAAGTAGAGCACACACGGGTTTCCCCGGGAGGCTGCTCTTTATTTTTTGCCATTGGCATGACGCGTTTCATCTTTAATGACTTCCTCAGATGCCGCCAAACAAACAATTCTTTCTCCAGCCCACATTTAAAGCTAGATGCCCCTCTGCGATTGGCTGAGAAACCGCTGGCATATTTGCAAGGGGGATGTTCCGAACTCGGCAAACCAAGCCCGTACGGAGCAGGCACCTGAACGTAAGTACTGTCCCAAGTGGGCGGTGCCTGCTCCTTCCCCATGCCTGCCTGGATCTTGCTGTGGGCAACGAGCGGCTGTCCAGGACCCTCACCCCACCGCTTGAATCCTGTTTACAGCCTGCAGGTACCACTTAAGTAAGTAGAAGCCCCCTGTGAAGTCACAGTACAAAACAATGTTGACCGGGCATTTATACGGGGATGCGGCGGTTCGGCGTTTCCAAATAGTTTTTAGAGTTCCAAGCAGTTGCCACACACACCGCCGAACTGCTTCAGGGATGGGTACTCCAAGGTGCTTGTGGCCACACCCAAACATCAACTCCACACTCCCTTATTGTCCAAAGAAAGTAGAGCACACACAGGTTTCCCAGAGAGGCTGCTCTTTATTTTTGGCCATTGGCATGACGCGTTTCGTCTTTAATGACTTCCTCAGATGCCGCCAAACAAACAATTCTTTCTCCAGCCCACATTTAAAGCTAGATGCCCCTCTGCGATTGGCTGAGGCACCGCCGACATATTTGCAAGGGGGATGTCCCGAACTCGGCAAACCAAGCCTGTACGGAGCATGCACCTGAACATAAGTACTGTCCCAAGTGGGCGGTGCCTGCTCCTTCCCCATGCCTGCCTGGATCTTGCTGTGGGCAACGAGCGGCTCTCCGGGACCGCCACCCCACCGCTTGAATCCCGTTTACAGCCCGCAGGTACCACTTAAGTAAGTAGAAGCCCCCTGTGAAGTCACAGTCCAAAACAATGTTGACAGGGCAATTATACGGGGATGCAGCGGTTCGGCATTTCCAAATAGTTTTTAGAGTTCCAAGCAGTTCCCACACACACCGCCGAACTGCTTTAGGGATGGATACTCCAAGGTGCTTGTGGTCGCACCCAAACATCAACTCCACACTCCCTTATTGCCCAAAGAAAGTAGAGCACACACAGGTTTCCCAGAGAGGCTGCTCTTTATTTTTGGCCATTGGCATGACGCGTTTTGTCTTTAATGACTTCCTCAGATGCCGCCAAACAAACAATTCTTTCTCCAGCCCACATTTAAAGCTAGATGCCCCTCTGCGATTGGCTGCGGCACCGCCGACATATTTGCAAGGGGGATGTCCCGAACTTGGCAAACTAAGCCAGTACGGAGCATGCACCTGAATGTAAGTACTGTCCCAAGTGGGCGGTGCCTGCTCCTTCCCCATGCCTGCCTGGATCTTGCTGTGGGCAACGAGCGGCTCTCCGGGACCCTCACCCCACTGATTGAATCCCATTTACAGCCCGCAGGTACCACTTAAGTAAGTAGAAGCCCCCTGTGAATTCACAGTCCAAAACAATGTTGACCGGGCAATTATACAGGGATGCGGCGGTTCGGCATTTCCAAATAGTTTTTAGAGTTCCAAGCAGTTGCCACACACACCGCCGAACTGCTTTAGGGATGGGTACTCCAAGGTGCTTGTGGCCACACCCAAGCATCAACTCCACACTCCCTTATTGTCCAAAGAAAGTAGAGCACACACAGGTTTCCCAGAGAGGCTGCTCTTTATTTTTGGCCATTGGCATGACACGTTTCGTCTTTAATGACTTCCTCAGATGCCGCCAAACAAACAATTCTTTCTCCAGCCCACATTTAAAGCTAGATGCCCCTCTGCGATTGGCTGAGGCACCGCCAACATATTTGCAAGGGGGATGTCCCGAACTCGGCAATATATATATATACTCTGTTCCCTTTCCCAGAGCACCCCGCTTCTTCCTTTAAGATTAGATATGGGTAGGCCAGCCATGGACTTTGCCCCCTGCTTTTTTGGTTGCGTCTGAAATCAACCCAAGAGCTGTCGCATCGGTTCAACCGAGTCACAAGATGGCTGCCAACACTTCCTGATTTGAAGTGTTTACTGCCAATCAGATCCCAGACTCGGTATCAGGAGGGTTCACAGATCCTTTGCATCGATATATGGATATCTGAGAAATATTTAAATTTCTCAGGAACTACTGAACACATTTACACCATTTAACTGACCCAAGAGCTACCTTTTTGCCAAATTTGGTGTCATTCTGTTCAGCAGTTCGGGCTGTAGCAGTGTCTAAAGTTTCCCATGGAAATTAACATTGAGAAAACGAGTTTTGGGACCCCCCTTTTTCTCAGCCTCTGCTTGACAAATCACCCCAAAACTTTCAACACAGGAGCTGACCTGACCGCCCATTAGTTTTGCAAATTTTGCAAATTTTTATTTGTATTTTGTATTTGTAGAGCGCAACATTCATCCTGGGGGACATCACGGCGCTAGGAGAGCAAACACCTGTGGAGGGAGGGTGAAAGTGTCCAGTATCAGGGTGGGGCGTTCATTTATAAAGGCTGCCTTACTTAGCATCTGGGAAACAAGAACGTTTTTTAATTCTTTCTGAAGAGCAGATATTCATCTGTTAGTCGTAGATCAAGCGTAAGATCATTCCACTGGACAGCAGCCAGTTTGGGAAAGGAGCGATCTCCAGTTCCAACTCTTGTGGTTTGTTTGATCTTCATCAGGGCCTGATGGCGGGACCTCAGGTTTTGTGGGGGAGCATAGAATTCTATCTTGTCTTGCAGGATGTGGGGGCCTTTCTTGTGTAGCGCTCTGTGTGCATAGCAAAGGAGCTTGAACTTGGCCCTCTGGTGTACTGGCAGCCAATGCAACTCCTTCAGGCAGTCCGATGCTGAGCTATACCTGCTTTTCTTGCAGACCAATCTGGCAGCTGCGTTTTGGACCACCTGCTCGGGCATGCTGACATAGAGCGCATTCCCATAATCCAATTTGCTCGAAAAGAGGGCCTGAGTGACAGTCTTTCTGCAGTTCAGAGGGATCCAGGGGAAAAGTCTACAAAGTAGTTTCAGTGTGGCGAAACTCTTTCCGCATAGCGTTCAGCTCCCAGTGCTTTGGTCCACCAGGTACTGTCCCAGATTGTGTGCTCCCCCGAAAAGTAGAATCTCCGATTTTCCGGCGTTTAACTGTAGGCAGTGTTCCATCATCCAAGTTAACATTTTGGTGAGGAAATTAGTTAGGTTG
Source organism: Calotriton arnoldi (assembly GCA_963921515.1). Classification (NCBI taxonomy): domain Eukaryota; kingdom Metazoa; phylum Chordata; class Amphibia; order Caudata; family Salamandridae; genus Calotriton; species Calotriton arnoldi. The sequence continues at coordinate 618,250 of CAWUFW010007013.1, read as the reverse complement.
CTTTTAGTGTCAACGTGTTTGTCATCCAGGGAGATTAGTAGTTGTGTATCATCAGCGTATGAGCAGATATCGAAACCCCATTTCCTGCTGATTGCTGCTAGGGAGGAGCCATATGCATTAAAAAGAGTGGGGCTTAGGGAGGCTCTCTGTGGGACTCCGTGTTTGATAGTTTTTGGTTTTGAGGAGCATGGGCCCATTTTAATTTTTTGAGTTCTATTTTGCAGGAAGGAGGAGAACCATTGAAGGGCTTTCGAGTGTATACCTTTTTCATGGAGGATTCCCAGTAGGTTGTTGTGCGATACAGTATCGAAAGCCGCCGTCAAATCCAGAAGGATCAGTGCTACAGCTCTGCCTTGGTCCACCAAGGATCTGATGTTGACTGACACAGCAAGTAATGTTGCTTCTGTGCTGTTCTCGGCTCTGAACCCTGTCTGAGAGGGATCTAGGAGGTCGTTAGTTTCTAGAAAATTGGATAGGTATGGTAGCTGCGAGATAGGTCAGTAATTTGCTGGGTCGTAGATTTCCAATCCAGTTTTTTTTAATAGTGGAAAAACCACGGTTTCCTTCCATATGGCCGGAATGATGCTGACTCCAGGGATTTGTTGAGGATTTGGGTGACATGCAGGCATAAAACTGATACTAGTCGAGAGAAGATAAAGTGTGGGCAGGGGTCGAGTGGGGATCCTGCTTTAACCTCAATCATGGCTTTGGCTACTTGCTCTTCTGAAAGAAGGGCCAGAGTGCCTAAGCGGGCCTGTGCCAGGGGATGGGGTGCCAGAGTTTCCCAGTCTATGTTGTCGCCCACAGGCTGGTTGTTAAAAGAGGCATACATTTTGGCCACTTTATTGGTAAAAAAGTTGTTGATTAGCTCGCAGTTGTTCATTGTAGGAGCCATGGTCTGGGACATGCTGATTGGTTTACAGAGTTCTCGTACTATTTTATATAGTTCTTTGGATGATTTACCGTTATCTTCTATTCTTTTTGCGTAGTAGTTTTTCTTTGCATTTTTTAAGGAGAAAATGTAGCTTTTCAGCTCGCCTTTGTAACTCTGTCTATCCTTGCTGTCCTTGGATAGTCTCCACTTGTGTTCTCGAGCTATACACTTTCTTTTCAGTAGTTTCAGCTCTAATGAGTACCACTTCTCAGATCGTGCTGTGTTGTTAGGCTTGCTATCTAGTTTAGGGGCGCACTGATCTAGCGCTTTCTCAATCTCTTTCTGCAGGTGCTAAGCCTCTGCCTGAGCAGAGAGTGTTTGAGTCATGCTAGAGTTGAAAGACAAAAAATAGGAAGCAAACAAATCAGGGGTGATTCGGTTCCATTTTCGTTTTCCCGATGTAGGTCATATGGTTACAAGGGGTGGTTTACTTGGCAGATTGAAAGAGAAGGAAATTAAGGAATGGTCTGTCCATGGCAACGGTTTGATCTCTGAGACGTTGGTGGCCTCAATGTTAGAGAATAGTAGATCTAATGTGTGTCCGGCCGTGTGAGATGGCCCTTTGATCCATTGGTCTAGTTGCATTATCATCATGTCATTTTCCAAGTGTTTGGCCCCTGGGTTCATTGAGTTTTCATAGTGAATGTTGAAGTCACAAATGACTAAAAAGTGTTTCTGTTTTAAGCAGAGAGGGAGGAGTTGAGACAGCAAATTTGCGCTGCAATCGGGCTGGTAGCCGGTAGGGGTGTAAATAACAGCCCCTCCGAATAGTTTGTGTTCGCCTTTAGACACTGAAAATGCTAAAATCTCATGATTGCCTATTAGGGCCACTGCCTCGGGAATGCAAGTCAGGTGCTCTTTGAATAGGACAGCTTTCTATCTTGTTTTAATAGTTTGTAACCTGCTGGTAGAGCTGTGGCAATGTCGGGGGTGTTATTGTTATCTAGCCAGGTCTCAGTGATGAATGGTAGGTCAGGTTTTAGGTCTGCTAGGATGTCTCAAATCTCAACGCAATGTTTAGACAGTGATCTTGAGTTAAAATAAATGCAAGACATAAGGAGGTTGTCAGAATCGGTATCATTCCTCCTGTGCTGTGCGTGTGTTACTTGGCAGCCCCATTTGCAGTGGTGGCATGAAAACGGGCCTTCCAGATCGCTAGGGGATGATTTTGCGCAGAGTTCGCAGGATTTCTGAGAGTTTGCCAAATCTAGGAGCATTTCTCTTGAGTAGGTATGCTGTGTTATTTGATTTAACATTGCAGGAACAGGGTTCCTGGCCCCTGGGCCCGTTCAGGCACGGATGAGCGCAGACGGGCTTGCCTGTGGCGCGCCTTCAGCGTGCCGGCGGAGCGCCTGCTGCACGACTGCGGCCCTATTTTTGTACTGAGTGAGATTGAGCAACTAGACTGTTGCTCCTCCTCCAGCGCTGCTACCGGTGACTTCCGGTTTGCGCTGGAGCTACGCTGCGATTTCGTGCCCTCCCGATTCGGGTGAGTGCACTTTGGTTCTAATATAATCAAATTCAATACAGTACAGTGAAATACAATCAGTGCAAGTTTTCTGGCAAGCCGAAAGTAAAGTTAGAAATGTACAAAATGGAGCAAGTTTAAAAACAGTTAAGATTCTGTCTAAAAGCTTTTTTAAAAATGCGATCGAGCGGAGCTTTAGTTAACTCAGAGGGATAAAGGGTAAACAAAGTATGCAGTCCTTATGGGTGTCGCGTTGTGGCCCCGTTTTTGTACTGTAGTGAGATTGAGCAACTAGACTGTTGCTCCTCCTCCAGCGCTGCTACCTGTGACTTCGGGTTTGCGCTGGAGCTACTCTGCGATTTCGTGTCCTCCCGCCCTCCCGATTCGGGTGAGTGCACTTTGTTTATAATATAATCAAATTCAATACAATACAGTGAAATACAATCAGTGCAAGTTTTCTGGCAAGCCGAAAGTAAAGTAAAAAATGTACAAAATGGAGCAAGTTTAAAAACAGTTAAGATTCTGTCTAAAAGCTTTTATTAAAAATGCGAGTGAGCGGAGCTTTAGTTAACTCAGAGGGATAAAGGGTAAACAAAGTATGCAGATAAAGGGTAAACAAAGATGTATTAATCGGCGCCAAAGATATTGGCAAAAGAAAAAACACTTTTTGAATAGAAACAACGTCCTAACTATATATATATATATATATATATATATATATATATATATATATATATTAAAAAAAAATTATATATATATATATATTGCCCACAATGTGATCCTTTCAGCTCAAAGGCGCTCCACAGCGGGTGCTCAGCGTATGGGACGGATCCTGGCCCCAAATTCAATTTCTTTCAACAAAGGACGCGGCACTCCAAAGCTGAATTAGCTTAATTTATTTAAGCACAACACCACTCAACCAACTAGTTTCAGCCTTCACACGGCTTTCTTCACGGTTAGTGAGTCCTTCTTTGATTACGATTTATATACCCATCTTTGCCATAATGGGGCATTCTGGGATTCGTAGTGCGTTTGTTTTTGAATAAACTTTATACATATATACAAAAAGGACAATCGCGCTTATGTCAGGATCTTACATTGCAGTGATCTCATTTACATTATATTTAGTGCGCATTGCTTTTTAAGCAATCTTTCATCATGCACCAAATTATTTCGTCATTGTTATTATAAATCATTTGGGTGTAGTACCTCTTAAATTGCATTTCAAGGCATTTTGTTATATTTAGTACGCTTGTAACTTATGTCAACAATTTGACGCTTTTAACATTCGTCAATCGTTATGAAAATTCTCAATTATTTGGGTATAGTACCCCTACTTTAGTTTGGAGAGAAGCGTAATGTCCAGATGTTACTAACACTATTCTGAATCAATTTGGCAGTTTCTATTTTATTCCAAATGTACAAAAAGTTCCTCATCGTTATTTATTCCTCTTGGAGTCTTAGTTCTGAGCCTGATAATATATCTTGATTCCATCTGTCGCAGTTTTTTCACTCTGTCCCCACCACATTCTTCCGGGGGTATCATATGAATGTCATAGTAGTTCATTGCCCTCCAGTCTCCTTTCTGGCATTGTGACATATGTTTCGCTGTAGCGTAGGTCATATTTCTATTCTTTACTGCGCGAATGTGTCAAGAATACGTTTCTTGAGCATACATGTGGTGCTTCCAATATATTTCATTCCGCAGTTGCATTCTATTATATAGATGACAAACTGTGATGTGCAGGAAATATTTTGCTCAATTGTGATTGGCTTGCCGTTTGGTTCCACAATTGTTCTCATGTTCTTACCAATCTTGCAAGCCTTACATACATTACATTTCTTGAACCCCTTTTGTTGATCTATTAGCCAGTTTGTATGTGGGTTTTCCTGAAAGTGGCTTTTCACTAGCATGTCCTTTAAAGATTTAGGGGCCGAATCCGATTCGGGCCGGAAAAAATACCGACCGACTCGGTACGGGATTATAGTCCGACCGACACGTACCGGCGTTGCCCAACCTGGGAAGTACGATGAAATGCATGTGAATCACGACCGACTCGTACGGAACTCAAGGCGAACGACCGACCCGGACGGAAACAAGCTATCCGGCCGGGAAACCACGCGAATCGAACCGACCGACACGCACCAGGAAGAAACCCGAACGAAACGTCCCGCGAACTCCGACCCGCGCAGTACGATGCAATGGGTGCAAAAGCAGACCGATTCGCACGGAGCCCAACCCGTACGACCGACACGCATACAAAACCCAGCCGAACAAACACAATACAACGCGACCGACGCGTACGCCGCATATGAAACCGAGCTGAAACACAGCGGGAACGACTCGGAGAGGCGCGCACGAGATAACTGCAACGTCCTACTCGGTCAGAAGAACGACTCCAACATGCACAATAATCACAAATGAAAAAATACAAAAAAGAGGGCCAAACAAGCAATGACAAAGCCAATAAATACAGGGGGGAAATGGAACAAGAACACACCCCCAACTCCACCTACATAAAGGCCACAAATCCCTACCATGATCCTTTGCAAATTCCACTGACCTGCCAGCACAGAACACCAGCAGACAGCAGACACACACACAGCTCATCCAACACAAAAGCCACACACCATTAGCACCTCAACAAATAGCACCCTCACCCTCACACAGCAAAACCTACACACACACACCCTCATCTGCACACACACACACATCAATCACCACCACCACCCATCACCATGCCTCTAAAGAAGAATCCAAAGTTCCTAGATAGTGAATTGGAAGTCATGGTAGACGAGATCCTGAGGGTAGAGCCACAGTTGTTTGGAACATTGGTCCAACAGACCCCCATGGCACAGAAAACCAAGATGTGGGCGAGGATCGTCGACCGGGTGAACGCACAATCACCATGTTTGCGCACAAAGGAAGACATCCAGAACAGGTGGTATGATGTGCGCAGGAGGGTCAGGGACCTACTGAAGAAGGATTACCTTCTGAGCCAGCACAAAGGCAGTGGCCCTCCTGCCAAACCAGTATACCTCAGGCCCTGGGAGGAGAAGGTGCGGGCCATCCTACCACCAGTGAGCGTATATGGACTAACAAACATCCCAGAGCCTGCTGAGTACACAACTAATATATACAATATTGTGTGCCAATACACACACATCACTGTCAAGGGGATAGTCAAACCATGCAGCCCTAGCAAATCAACAGCAACCAAAAGATAATCATCCCAAGAAGTGTATGTCAGTCAGATAAACACAATACATGCCATGTCATAGTGATATGTAACTGTGTCATGACATGTACAAACCCAATACCAAATAGAGCTAGGCAGTGGCACAAGTCTAACTAACAAACACTGTCAGATATTTAGCCACCACTAGAACACCACCTCACATGGAAGCTCACAGAAAGGAAGGAATCCTGTGTATGCTGGGGAAGTCAGTGTAGCCAAGAGCATGATGGGACTCGTAGTAACAGATATGGGCAGCCTCACATTTGGACCATCAACACCACTCTGAACCATGCTCACAACACAGGGAGTGGATAAGGACTGACAATATGGCTGACACTGGGTACTGCTGTGGGGAGCACAAGGCCCTGCTGGGAACTGTGCACCAACAAACAACAGGACCACACTGTCAGCCATCTTGCCATTGCTGTCACACTCACACACACTGAAGTCCACTCAAAAGGAAGGAAGTATGGGCATGCTGGGAAGGGGGGTGTAGGCAATAGCATGATGGGAGTGGTAGTCACAGATATTGCTCACCCACACAATTGGCCCATCTACACCACTCTGAACCATGCTCACATCACAGGGAGTGGATAAGGACTGACAAGATGGCTGACACTGGGTACTGCTGTGGGGAGCACAAGGCCCTGCTGGGAACTGTGCACCAACAAACAGCAGAACACCACTGCCTGACATCCTGAAAGCCAACTGGCACTCCCTGCAATGCAAGCACGTTGCATGGTGGGATATCTGGCTGGGTGGGAAGGAGGACTGACATCACTGACCATAGTTACAAGCAGCTCTCCTCACACACCCCTCAACACAAACTCCACATAACCCACCTGGGAGAATGCAATGCCTCACACACCAAATGAAGATCCCACAAAGAACCACCACCCTGGGTAATGCTGTGTGAAGCACAGGGACACTCTTGGGACTTGTAGCCAAACAAACGCAAGGACAACACTGTCAGCCTTCCTGTCAGAACAGGCACACTACCCCACAGGGAAGCAGAGTCAAAAGGAAGGAAGTACGGGCATGCTGGGAAGGGGGTGTAGGCAATAGCATGATGGGAGATGTAGTCACAGATATTGCTCACCCTCACAATTGGCCCATCAACACCACTCTGAACCATGCTCACATCACAGGGAGTGGATAAGGACTGACAAGATGGCTGACACTGGGTACTGCTGTGGGGAGCACAAGGCCCTGCTGGGAACTGTGCACCAACAAACAACAGGACCACACTGTCAGCCATCTTGCCATTGCTGTCACACTCACACACAGTGAAGTCCACTCAAAAGGAAGGAAGTATGGGCATGCTGGGAAGGGGGTGTAGGCAATAGCATGATGGGAGTGGTAGTCACAGATATTGCTCACCCACACAATTGGCCCATCAACACCACTCTGAACCATGCTCACATCACAGGGAGTGGATAAGGACTGACAAGATGGCTGACACTGGGTACTGCTGTGGGGAGCACAAGGCCCAGCTGGGAACTGTGCACCAACAAACAGCAGAACACCACTGCCTGACATCCTGAAAGCCAACTTGCACTCCCTGCAATGCAAGCACGTTGCATGGTGGGATATCTGGCTGGGTGGGAAGGAGGACTGACAGCACTGACCATAGTTACAAGCAGCTCTCCTCACACACCCCCTCAACACAAACTCCACATAACCCACCTGGGAGAATGCAATGCCTCACACACCAAATGAAGATCCCACAAAGAACCACCACCCTGGTAATGCTGTGTGAAGCACAGGGACACTCTTGGGACTTGCAGCCAAACAAACGCAAGGACAACACTGTCAGCCTTCCTGTCAGCACAGACACACTACCCCACAGGGAAGCAGAGTCAAAAGGAAGGAAGTTCGGGCATGCTGGGAAGGGGGCTGTAGGCAATAGCATGATGGGAGTTGTAGTCACAGATATTGCTCACCCTCACAATTGGCCCTTCAACACCACTCTGAACGATGCTCACATCACAGGGAGTGGATAAGGACTGACAAGATGGCTGACACTGGGTACTGCTGTGGGGAGCACAAGGCCCTGCTGGGAACTGTGCACCAACAGACAACAGGACCACACTGTCAGCCATCTTGCCATTGCTGTCACACTCACACACAGTGAAGTCCACTCAAAAGGAAGGAAGTATGGGCATGCTGGGAAGGGGGGTGTAGGCAATAGCATGATGGGAGTGGTTGTCACAGATATTGCTCACCCACACAATTGGCCCATCTACACAACTCTGAACCATGCTCACATCACAGGGAGTGGATAAGGACTGACAAGATGGCTGACACTGGGTACTGCTGTGGGGAGCACAAGGCCCTGCTGGGAACTGTGCACCAACATACAGCAGAACACCACTGAATGACATCCTGAGAGTCAACCTGAACCCACTGCAAGGGTGGCATTCTTCATGGTGGGATAACTGGGCTAGGTGGAGAAGGATGGCCGGATGTCCACCAAATACAACCAATGCTGGCCATGCACACACCTCAACATTCACATTGAAATGCCCCAGGTATGCAGGACAATGTGCTACACCAATATCAACCTCTTACTGTGACAACTTAGGACAATGCAATGTACATGCCCGCATCCAGAGGTACAGTCACAACTGTCAGGTGTGTGAACCATTGATGCCTGTAGAAACATAACATACAATGTGTGTCTCATCCAAATACAGGTGATGATGATGGGGACACAGCAGCAGGCGAGGAGGAGTCCCTGTCCCAGGCTCCGGGGGACACTGAGCTCACTGGTGTGGAACAGCCTCTGCCCTCCCTCGGATGGCGAAGACCTACCTGGCACCTCCGGTGTGAGTCATCATGCAGCACCAGCAGGACCAACATCTGCACCCCCTGCACCCACCCCTCCAACAACTGCCAACACACAGACCACCCCCACCGACACGGACAGACCAAGGACCACCGATGATAACAGCACAGGGTCCCAGGCCCACCGTGGAGCAACGGACAACAACACCACTAACAACCCCCAAGGGGGCCTTGGGTCACCTGTGAGTGCCACCACAGGTCCTGCACGTGTCGCCAGGGGTGGTGGGAGGGGTGGTAGACATAGGTCGCTGCTTGCAGAGGGGTCTGGACTGCATGATGACCCACAACTGGCACGCATCGCTGATGCGTACCAGGATAGCACCGGAGAGGTCAGACAGGTAGTGGGGATCCTCAAGGACATACAACAGCAGCAGGCTGCCCATCATGCCCGCTTGGACTCCCACATGTCCCGTGTGGAGACACACATGTCTCGCATGGAGTCCAAGTGGGACACATTGCAAGAACTCACAGCGGTGCATAGGTACATATTGACATGCCTCCGCCAGATTAGCACCAACATGGCCACACCTCCCTGTGTGCCCACAACATCTGGTGCTGCAACAACTGACACCGCCACAGGGAGGGAGGAGGACTCTGGTGGAGACTCCCTGCACCGCCGCAGCCTGCACGTGAGGGTCCCCCCCAAAGAAGAGGGGTCGTCCGAGGAAGGAAAACTGAGAGGTTGATGGCCACGTACATCCCCCAGGAAGCCAACACCTGTTCTGGAAAATCTCCTTTGTGTGCAAACTTTTCACCCTGTCGAATGCAACACAACTCTCCCACATGACATGGGGAGTTCAAGTTGGACTAATGTATCATATGACTGTGGACTAAGCCTGGGCGTAGTTTGCATAGTAGCACTTCACGTAGCTACGTGAAGTATATTTTCAACTACACGTAGCTATGCAAATTGCGTAGCTATGTGCTTGACTGCACTGTACAATAATTGCCAAAGGCATCTTGCACAGTGCAAATTAAAACTAAATAAATATCTCTGTCTTTATATGCTAAAAATGCATATAGTCATTTCACAAAAGTGAAAACAATAAATTAACAAGCAGTGAGAGAGGTGATGATTTTGGGATCCTCCCTAACCTAGGGAGAGAACCAAGCAGATGCCTTGAAAACAAAATGCAAATCTTTGAACGATTCAGTGGTGGTCCCATCCTCTTAGGACCACCCCAAGCACAGTTATTGGCAAAATACAATCCCAACCAAAGGCCCTGCAAAGCATTATGGGACGAGATTAGCAGTGGGCAGTGAATATTATAGTATCCAATATCAAAATAATTCTATCAAAGAGCTGCAGTTCCACTAGTCGTTACTAGATGTCCCTCACGAGTCAAATGCAAAAGCTTCATGAAAGGGTTTCAATGCTTTTGCATTTGACTCGTGAGGGACATCTAGTAACGACTAGTGGAACTGCAGCTTGATGTATTAATAATTTCAATGCTTTTGCATTTGACTCGTGAGGGACATCTAGTAACGACTAGTTGAACTGCAGCTCTTTGTAGAATTATTTTGATATTGGACACTATAATATTCACTGCCCACTGCTAATCTCGTCCCATAATGCTTTTCAGGGCCTTTGGTTGGGATTGTATTTTTGCCCATAACTGTGCTTGGGGTGATCCTAGGAGGAAGGGACCACCGCTGAATCGTTCACATGATATACTTTTTGTGTTCAAGGCATCTGCTTGGTCCTCCCCCTAGGTTAGGGGGGACCCCAAAATCCTCACCTCTCTCATTGCTTGATATTTTATTGTCAAAGTTCACTTTTGTGAATTGGTTATATGCATTTTAGCATAGAAAATTGCTTTGTCAAAGCATTTGTAGGTGTTTATTATACTGCTGCTATGCTACGTCAATTAGCACAGTTTTTCACTCTGCTACGTGCAATTTGCGTAGTGTGTAGTAGCACAAACTTTGCATGCTCCGTGAGCGTAGCGAAGTATTATGCCCAGGGTTACTGTGGACTACACTCAGGATATTTCTGCTACCAAGACTTCCAACTCATCTGTGAACTTTGGATCACAATCCCAATGTACAGCACCCACCATTCTGTGCACTATACACACACACATTTCTGTAAATAAAATCACTAGTACACCATACTTGCCTCTGTTATTCAAATGTGGATACTGTTATGGTGATGATGATCTGCTAAATTACACTGTGTATGCTAACTGCCACAGCAAGTACAACACCGTCATGTGAGTCATGGTGACGTGACACATATGAGGGAGACACACCACTAGGGCTACACAACACAGAGACACCACGGCTATCGGACTCATCGCCTACAGTGATGTTGCCAGGAAATACTGTGGAATGCACAGACACCACACCTACTCAGAGTCTGTGTCAACTAGCCCACAGGTGCAGTAAGCAAATGTCAGTCAGATGTGTGACCACAGACAACGCACATCCCAAAGTGAAGCACAGGTTTATTACACATTTGCAACATGTTGTTTCCACTACAAATGCAAGGTTTACCCACATGGTAGTGGCCACACAGTCTACAAGTGCAGAAGATATTAAGTCCAGGGGTGTGTGGCACATCACCTGTAGGGAAACTACTGCTGCCACCCTGAAAGCTGAATCATGGTGTCGGGGGATCCAAGTTGACCAAAGTACTCAGTAAGCACCCTGTGAAGGACAGACATGACACACAGTTAAAACCACTGAAGAACAGGACAGAACTGCAATACTCATGCCCAATACATGTCACAAGACAAGTACACAAATCCAAGTTAGCATGTCAAAACTGTTGGGGAGTACATACTACCTGTAAGGACACATTGCTGCACGCATCCAGTCAAGTAGCACATGGCCACACTCAAACAGCACCAGAGCACCACCAACACATATCATGCAAACTCACATCATTCACATTACATCTCCCTGGATACTCACATTCAGCTGAAGAAGTTGGTGATGAGCTGTGTGCGGACATCACCATCATCATCATCATCATCATCATCATCATCACTGGCATCGTGGTCCAGGCCAGGATCCTCCACAGGTGGCGGACGTTGGTCATCATTATCCAGGATGAGAGGCAACTCCTTCCGCACTGCCAGGTTGTGTAGCATGCAGCAGACAATGACAATCTTGCACACCTTTGCTGGGGCATATGGGAGGGCCCCTCCTGTCTTGTCCAGGCAGCGGAAGCGGCTCTTCAGGAGACCAAAGGTCCGCTCAATCACTCTCCTGGTCCGACCATGTGCCTCATTGTAGCGCATCTGGGCTGGTGTCACAGGGTTCCTGAGGGGTGTCAGCAACCACGGCATGTTGGGGTATACGGAGTCACCTACGGACAGACAAGTGCACATTAGCTGAGTAGGAAAAGTGGGCGGTATACTACAGAGCAGAACACACACAATGGTACAAAGTCAGTACACACCAACAAGCCAGGCACGCTGGTTCTGCATCTGTGCCATCATCCTCGGGATGCGACTACTCCTTATCACGTAGGCATCGTGTGCTGAACCAGGGAAATGGGCACACACATGTGTGATGGTCATATCTGCAAGACATACCACCAGAGCATTGATCGAATGGTAATGTTTCCGGTTCCGGTATGCCTGCTCATGTGCCTGTGGTGGTACCAAAGCCACATGTGTCCCATCAATGGAGCTAATGACATGTGGCATCCTCCCCAGGGCATAGAAGTCACTCTTGACGTCAGTGAGTTGTTGACGTGTAGGAAATAGATGTACTGGTTCAGGCATCTCAACATTGCCTCCAAAACATTGCGTAGCACACGGCTGAACATAGTCTGTGACATCCCACCGGCAGTCGCCACAGTGTGTTGAAAGGTACCGGTGGCAAAGAAGTGTAGGGCTGCCATTACCTTCACCTTGAGGGTCAGCGCCGTAGGGTACGGCCGGCCAAGTTGCAAATGTGGTGCCAAGCGCACTGCCAAATCCTCAATCAGCTGCCTGGTGAAGCGGTACCGTCGGATGCTGTCACGTTCCACCATCGTTGCCAGGTCAGGGAATGGTCTATGGACAGTTGGAGCCCTGCAGTGCATAGGTTGAGGAAAGAAAGATTGTCAGTCACCCCACATATGTGCCATTCACCATACTCAATTTCACATGATACATCATTACGAGACACAAGTACTTGATGTGTGTGCCGTTCTGTTCGCACATAACTCGCACCTACATGGCCATCATCTGACTACTCAGTACAACATGTGTGGACAACAGGTTCCAGGTTGTGCTATGGGAAACCATTAGGCTGTGTCACAGTACCCATTTACTGCTGTCACGTTCCACACACACACCACAGTGACATGTCTGGACAGATGCACCACAGGCATCACAGCTCATTGACAGGTAGATTCCCAGTGACCCTGTCTTGCCACATGGACACTGGCATGACATGGCGTATCATGTACACGTCAGAAAAACAAACATGACTCCCACAGGTAGTGGCCCCTGTCGCCTACGCAGGACAGACATGGACGCCAGTGACGCACAACATCAAAGTCCATGCACAAACAACGTTGATATGGAGACTGTCTCCCATCGTGCACATGGAATCAGAGACATCAGAAACCCAACATGCACACAGACTGTGGAGGGACATCACTATTGTGGCAATGGGTCACCCTGTGATGTACATGCCTTCCCCCATGGGACCCAGGGGGTATGTGACATGTCAAACACATACACAACCTGGAAATGTGACCATGCCACATGCTCCGAAATGAACTGTTGCACATCACAGTGGTCATGTGCACAACACACAAAGGACCCTGTCCCCATTAACACATGCACAGCCTGGGTGTGGCTGCCCACAAGTGCCACCACAGAAACCACATGTTAACCCCCATACACAGAAAAGGTAATGCAGCCTTACATGCCTTAGGAAACAGTGTGGACTGGGTGTGGGGTTGTAGGTGTGCCCCTGGGTCTCTGGCAGGAATATGTGGCTGGCATACGTTCACCAGTGACAAGCATGGTGACATATGCGACTGACCTGTACAGGTACGCGTTGTACAGCAATGGACCGATCGGTGTGCCCGGCCGGCCCATTGCATCTGATGTGTGCGGGTACGTGTTGTACCCGGAATACGCGTTGTACAGCAATGGACCGATCGGTGTGCACGCACTGGCCATTGAATCTGTTGTGTGCGGGTACGCGTTGTACAGCAATGGACCGATCGGTGTGCCCGGCCGGCCCATTGCATCTGTTGTGTGTGGGTACGCGTTGTACCCGGAATACGCGTTGTACAGCAATGGACCGATCGGTGTGCACGCACTGGCCATTGAATCTGTTCTGAGCGGGTACGCGTTGTACAGCAATGGACCGATCGGTGTGCACGCACTGGCCATTGAATCTGTTGTGTGCGGGTACGCGTTGTACAGCAATGGACCGATCGGTGTGCACGCACTGGCCATTGCATCTGTTGTGAGCGGGTACGCGTTGTACCCGGAATACGCGTTGTACAGCAATGGACCGATCGGTGTGCCCGGCCGGCCCATTGCATCTGTTGTGTGCGGCTACGCGTTGTACCCGGAATACACGTTGTACAGCAATGGACCGATCGGTGTGCACGCACTGGCCATTGCATCTGTTGTGAGCGGGTATGCGTTGTACCCGGAATACGCGTTGTACAGCAATGGACCGATCGGTGTGCACGCACTGGCCATTGAATCTGTTGTGTGCGGGTACAGCGTTGTACAGCAATGGACCGATCGGTGTGCCCGGCCGGCCCATTGCATCTGTTGTGTGCGGGTACAGCGTTGTACCCGGAATACTGCGTTGTACAGCAATGGACCGATCGGTGTGCACGCACTGGCCATTGCATCTGTTGTGAGCGGGTACGCGTTGTACCCGGAATACGCGTTGTACAGCAATGGACCGATCGGTGTGCCCGGCCGGCCCATTGCATCTGTTGTGTGCGGGTATGCGTTGTACAGCAATGGACCGATCGGTGTGCCCGGCTGGCCCATTGCATCTGTTGTGTGCGGGTATGCGTTGTACCCGGAATACGCGTTGTATAGCAATGGACCGATCGGTGCGCACGTATTGGCTATGGCCTGGCATGGCAACGGATGCATTTTCGAAAGTTTAACGAGTCTGATGCTGTGAATTCAGTTGGCCACCCACAACAATGTTGCAAATGCATGGGTGTCATGAAGTTGAACTTTTGAAGGATGCTGTGGGCGTTTGTAAGTGGTGCAATTCCATGGATTGGCCAGATTCAGAAGATGCAAACGACTTGGACCTATCACTTTGGACACATGGGACGGTATCTGCCTCAGCAGCACACATATAATGCTGGCTGTTCCCCTGAGAGCTCACTTGCCTGCACTACATGCTCCAGGACGACATCTGCCACCACCACTGCTGCTGCTGTCTCTGCATCCTCTGGATCCTGCAATGGCACGTACTGTGGAGAGAGCCCCAGCCTTCAGCACTGAGGAGAACCAGGCCCTGCTGGACAGCCTCCTTCCACAGTACAGCAAGCTGTATGGGAAACCAGGGGAGCAGGTGAGTGTGCTGTCCACTGCCTTACAAATGTGCATTTTGTCTGACTAGCCAGACTTACAGTCTGCACGCCACTGGCTAGCAGGCTCACTGAGTAGTTCTCACCCCCATAGTGTGTAGTTACATGCACTGAACAGGTATAGTGCAGTAACAGTGCATTTAAACAAGGTTTGACTTCCCAGGCAATGATACCATGTAGTAACTGCTGGCAAACTGTTCATAGCCAACCTTGCACTGCCCGTGTACAACATGTGCCCCTGTGATTGAGACATGTATATCCAAATGTGTGATGCACGGATTTGTTGCATGTGTAGTAATGGCCTTTACACTTTGTCATCCTCACAGGTTGATGCCCACCAGAAGCAGGAAATATGGCTGGACATCGCCCGGGCAGTAAGGTCTGTGGGGGTCTACAAGCGCCGGATCCGCAACTGCCAGAAGAGGTGGCAGGACCTTCGGGGCTGGACCCGGAGGATCGCAAGGGTCCAGCTGAAGCTGTCGCCTCCTCGCAGGAGGGGCGGACACCGGACCCTGACCCCCACATGCTCAGGATCCTGGCGGTGGTCTTCCCTGATCTGGATGGGCAGCTGAAGGGCAGACAGCAGCAAGGAGGGGGTGAGTCCATGACTGCACTGTGAGCTTTGTCTGACATGCTATGTGCCCTCCTCTGGCCTGGTCAAACTTCAATAGTACATCAGTTATGTGGTCCAGGACCCATGTCCCTCAATTGTGCACTGCCCACTCCTCATCTGATACCCAGGTGTGGCCCTTACAGTCAGGAAATTGTGTCACTTGGGTACTGTGTCCTTGCATATTGCTTAGCTCAAGGTGGGGGACAGCATTTGTACCCGTAACACAATGCCTGGGTTCTGACATGTAATCTGCGTGTTACTTTGATATGTGGTCCAATTGCTGATCTGATTCACTACATGTGCCTGGGGTATTTGGCACACACCCATGCTGCGGTTGTGAAGAATGTTTGGGCATCAGGAGTATGTATATCAAGTGTGTCACACATGCTTAGCCACCTGCCTACTGTCCAGGGCTCATCCCTCTTTCACGTGGAGCAGGACAGTCATGCCTACTCCAGGCCATACAATACACTCTGTACTCCCACTCCCGTGTATCAGCTGACACGTGCTCAGGGAAATGTTCCCTCAGGTGTCTGCCTCTGTGTCATTGTGCTGTGGCTTTGTTGTCAGGACTACTGGGGTGTTTATCGGTTAGGGCTCAGCATGCCACCGGAGATGTGACCATAGGAGACGATACTTGTGTGACATATAGGTGTTTGATCACTTGACCGTGCATACTGGGGTATGCGACTGTGCAGTTCAGGCAGCTGTTTCCCATTCACAGCAGATTGTGAGGTGCTCATGTTCCGAGGGTTGTGTTTCATGTCTCCCATATGTCCAATTGGTATGACGTGGACAAATGAGAGTTCAGATGATGTGGTTTGTGGGGGATGGACATGTGCACTTGTCAGCTACTGGACTTGCATTCCCCATGACCTAGGATTGTGCACAGTGCAGACTGTTGTTGTCTGGCTGCCCTGCCCATGTGACTGGAGACAGTGATGTATGACTTTGCAGGCATGCCTGTGCCATGGCGTTAAACTTCCTAAGAGTGATCCTGCAGGGGAGTGACATGTGCTACATGCACCCCATTGTGGCATTGACTATCAGGACATGGGTGCATCATGGGGTTCTGGTGCTGGTATGCATCACATGCATTTCAAAATAGACTCTGACCATCCCTTTATCCGGACACCTGTACTGACTCAGTGGCAAGAGTTGTGATGTGTGCATGTTCACATACTTCACCGTGTTCTCTGCACTGTCCAACTACTGTGTAGGTGGTGCATGTGTCCACACTGGTGTATTGCCATCAGACAGACACCGGACCGATGGGTGCAAGGCCAGGAGGGATGTGAGTGCCATGGTTGACCATCAGACTGACAATTGGCTTCTCCTACTCTGTTTGGGCACTTTTGGCAATGTTCAACTAAGGATGCCAGGGCTTACTCTGTAATGTGCTGTACATACTGTGGTTTTGTGCGGTCAGTGCAGGTGACTGATGTCTGTCTGTTTCCCTAATTGTTCGCAGATACATACACGGCCACAGGAGGGGACAGCTCCACGGACCAGGAGGAGCCGCTGAGCCAGACTGGGTCAGCAGCCGATGAGTGGTCGGAGGGACCCAGTGGCACGGAGGGCAAGGGGAGCCACACCGAGGAGTCCTCAGCACCATCCACCTCAGCTGAGGACCACAGCAGCTCGGAGGATGACTCCCTTGTGGAGGCGGGTGTCAGCAGCCACCACACCCCAGCTACTATTGCTGTCCCCGCCACCACCACCACCACCACCACCACCGCCCTCCCATAGGCTCCCATTCCAGAGGTCCGTGGAGGCTCCCGTGTTCGGGAGCGTGTCTCCTTCGTGCCAGGCACTGCAGCCCCTGCCCCTGTGTCCCCTGCTGCCCTGAGTGAGGAGTCTGTGTACCTCCTTCGCCAGCTCCATGTAGGGCAGACAGCAATGCTGAGTGTCCTCCATGCCCACACCACTCTGTTGACTCAGCTGGTGTCGTTCATGGAGGGCATCTCATCGGGCATGTCTGCCCTACAGAGGAGCAATAGGTCCATGGACTCCTCCCTGACGGCAGCAGTGTCCCTCCTCCAACAGTCCCTCACCCCTCCTACATCTGCCCCATCCACACTTCCTGGCACCCTACCTGTCCCAAGCACATGCACACCTGCACATTCACCCAAACACACAGACACGAGCAGCACAGACACACCCACTACAAAAACAAGACGTGCACGCAGGCATCCTCAGGGGACTGATACCACACCCACAGGGGATGGGGTACATACACACACACAGGCATCCACAGTCACTCCGCAGTCCTCCGATACCTCTCCCTCCAAGGCCCCTTCCCTTGCCTCACCTGCAACCCCACCTACACAGCAGATCTTCCTCTGTGACCTCGGCCTCTTCCCCTCCAATCCAGCTGATCCAGCATACAGGGGGAAGAGGAAGTCCACCCACACAGAGGGAGTGCCCCTCACCCCCGGACACCCTCCCCCAGGCGCAGACAGACTGAGGCCCCCATCCGCAAGTCCCCCCGGACCCAGAACTGCAAGACCCCGCCGCCACCCTGCAGCTCAAAGACCAAGTCTCCTTCCTCCATCCCTCAGGCCCCACTCCACAGGTTCCCCCACCACACCCTGCCCCAGGTTCCCCCACCCACAGATACACCATC